>JANAVB010027096.1:0-147381 GCA_029216955.1 Iris pallida
TTAAATACAAGATGGATAGACAAAACTTATACTTTACATTCTAACAAGTGTCTCTGGAAAATAATTATTACAGAAGGTTATGCATGCTCAAATTTGGAAAAACCCATAGTTTAGCATTCAGAGTTTATGAGGCAAGTTTGAGCCTAATTTGTACTAATCAAACGAAATTTTAGGACATAACTCCAACATAAATTTTGTAAAAAAAAATCCAGATTGTGTATAAACTTTTTGAGTCGTAAATATGGTCTAAAATTACAGTACTACAAAGTAGACAAAATATAATTTTGGAAAAATAATTTTGGGGTAATGTTTATCATGAATCCAAACCTTTTTAAATACTATTATTTAAGGTTTATACCATAAAAATGTTGTATCTAGTTACTACATATGTCATATAAAAAATATAAGACAAAAAATGAAGGTACTTACCTATGTACGGAAGTGAACGCTTGGGTGTCATGAAATTCGTCTGCGCACATCTTCTGAAAATTTTGTATGGAGAAAAATATGGACAGAACATATAGAGTATTATATAAAAAAAACTACGAGAACGAGTAGAGGTTCGCAATGGAAAAAATTTCGTAGAGTTTTACCTAGTGTTTTGGAATCCATGCCTCGTTCTCCGTACTTTTTCTCCAGTTAGCCCCTATCTGGACACATTCCCGGCGAGAGCGATTTGATGGTCAAAACCACCATGATAATGGTAGAAAATAGGAATGGAAATCTAAGAGATAAAGGATGATTTTTCGTAAAGGGCTCGAGGCTCGTACCTACTTTTGTGGTGCAAAACGTTGTTGAAGACAACACAACCTAGTAGTCCTATTCTGGAATCACTTTCAGTCCAACAAGTTTGTGAGAGATTTTTTGGACAGAAATAATAGAAATTAATGTCTGTTGATTCATGTGATTAAGAACAAAACTAAATGGAAGCGTACCTGAATCCATTGTCTTTGTGACGGATCTTGAAGCAGACGTCTTTCTTTATGGGATTTGATCTTCCAATTCGCTACGGCCCTTATAACATGAAAGTTTTGTTCCTCTCTTTGTTGATGGGAATATAGAAGAGAATAAAGAAAACCCTCTCTTGGTGCCGTATGAGTTGGGGACCATAACCCTAATGAATACTATATTTATATGTTTTGATATTTCTAGTTTGGCCCCTCCAAATTAGATTTATCTCCGATATCTACACATTATTACATGACAATTATATCCTTAAGCTAATTTTTCAAATAGACCACTTTAATTTGGCTTAATTATTTAGATAGCCTAACATAATTAATTTTACATGTGTGGCCCTTTATTGAATAATTCCAACAATCTCCTACTGGGCCACATATGTAACCTTATAATTGTGTTACCTTAGTGAGCTCATAAATTGCTATCTTAATCCTTAGGGTATATCCGGACAATCTCGTCCATTAACCATATCAACAGGATCAAAGCAGCCTTTGTCACATACAGCGTAACTAAACCATCAATGGTCACATATACCGATAGAGCTAAACGACATACATCAATCATAGATGCGTAGCATGGAAATTACACGCAATATGATCAATACATGTCTATTTTCAACTAGTCCTCCATAGTGATATCATTACTTAACATAATGAAAACATAATGAACTGAATTTTCCATATATTTGATCAGATAAATGTCTAAAATACTTTAATACATAAATGTGCCCAAAGCCAAATATCACCCAAATACATAAAATAAAAACTCCACTGTATTGCCATATTCTTAATTAAGATAACACCCATATGAGCAGTATGCTTATGAAAGATCCAGGGTGATCATACTTTTGTGAGCGGATCCGCTTACATGGAGTTTGTCCTAATGTGCTATATGGACACTTTAACCATTCTGAATTCTTTCCTTCACAACTAGAATTTTATGTCAATATCCTTTAACTTATACAAGTTCTTTTGTTATTGGAATACAGTATTGTTGATTTATTGTCACACCATAATTTGAGTGGTCTTTCAACATCCTCCTGTAGGTACAGCCTTGTGACAAAACATTACGACTATATTCCCTGATAGATGTCTCATAGCATGTTATAAACCTTGCTGCCATGGTGGAAGAAATTATGAGTGCCTATTTGACACTCATCTAAAATATATCTCCACTAGTCAACATAATCTGATGTGGATCTCCTGCTTCTTGGCATCCAACAAAATTGGAGTCGAATACCTTATGATCTCCAAAATTATCCGATCTCCTACAAAGAGCATATAATTCCTTGTTCTCTATTAATTACTTAAGTAGTTTGGCTGCTACCCAATGATCCATGTCATATTTGCTAAAATATCTGCCTAACATCCTAACTACGTAAGCAATATCCGGACGCGTACATACTTGAGCATACATTAGACTCCCTACAACTGGTCATGAACGGGAAATCTATTGCATTTTCTTAATTTTGAGGCCAATCTTAGGGCACTTGATTGAGACTGAACTTGTCTCCTTTAACGAAAGGGTTGTCACTTTGTTTCTGCATGCCAAATCTTTTAAGCACTTTATTGATATAGATCTTTTGTGATAATCTAAGAATACCCCGAGAACGATCTCGGTGTATCTGGATTCCTAATACAAAAGAGACGACACCAAGATATTTCTTCTGAAAGTTATTTGGTAGAAATTTTTAGTGTCGTACAATATACATATATCATTTTTGGCAAGCAGTATGTCATCAACATATATAACCAATGAAAATTGTTTACCTCCCATTGAACTTGTGATATACGCAATCTTTAATTGTGTTTATCTCAAAAAACCAAACGAAATAATCACTGGTAGAACTTTAAATATCTTTGACGAGAAGCCTGCTTGAGTCTAAAAATATACTTTGTTAGTTTGTAAACCATATTCTTTCGATATTTTGACACATAGTTTTCAAGTTGCACCATATAACATTTTTTCGTCAATGTTACCATTTAGAATTGTCGTTTTGACATCCATTTGATGTAACTCAATATCAAAATGTGACCCACAAGTGCTGATTGTTTTAAAAGAGTCATTCAAAGAAACCGAAGAGAGAGTCTCTTTAAAATCAATCCCTAACTTTTGAGTAAAGTTACTAGCTATAAGACGTACTTTATACCTCTCCATATTACCCTTTGAATCCTTCTTGGTTTTAAATATCCATTTATAACCAATGGACTTCGCACCTTTTGGTAATGGGACAAGTTTCCAAACTTTATTGTCTTGCATAGACTTATACTCCTTATTTATTGTATCAATCCACTTTGAGAACTGGAACTTTCCATGGCCTGACGGAAGTTGATTAGATCATCTTGCAGTATCCACAGTCTTCCTCACGTTCCTAGAGAAATATGACAATATTATCCAAATTTATATTTCTCCTCTCTTGTGGACCATCTTAACATTACTGGTTCTTGAGGTTGTTGAGTTTGTTCCTCAGAAATAATTACCTTATTTTCAATGGGGGTGCCGCTACATTGTCTTTCAAGGTATCTCAATAATAACTTGTAGAGGTTATTCGATATTGTCTTGTTGAGGCTCCAAATTCACTTCTTGATCAATGACATGTACAGAATCCTGCACATCGTCAAAAATGATAGTAGGAATCACAATCGATTCCTCCTCAAAAACAATGGCCCTGACTTTATTTCTTTTCCAAACTCAACATCCTCAAAAACTATTACACATCTCGTCTCAAAATTTTCTTTGTGTGGGACCATGTAATTATTAATCCCTCGATTTGTCAGCATAGCCAATAAAGTAGCTGTTTACAATTTAACTTTGGTCTGTATTTTTATTACACATTAATATAGACATTAAAGTCTATAAAGTCAATAAAATCCAAATCTCATCAGACACAAGTCGTTCAACTCTATTTCTAGAGATGTGACCTAATCGCTTATGTCATAATGAAACTAAAATTTTATTATTGTTAATTTTGTGTTTAGTACAACATGATTCCACTTGTAAGGTTTCATTTAAGCTGCAATAGTTTCAACTGAATATAGGCGATTATAAATCTTAAAGGAACCATTACCAATAATATTTGGATTTAAAGATAGACTAAACTTATTATTTTCAAATGAACAATGATAACCGTATTTGTCCATTAAGGAAACTGGAACTGAATTTTATCTAAAAGATGGTATAATAAAAGTGTCTATCAAATCCAAATAATAATCAGTTCCTCAAAATAACCTAAAATGTCTTATTGCTTTCACTTCTACCGATTTGTCGTCACCCACATAGATGTATCTTTCACCATCAATTGGCTTCGGTAGCTCAGACAACCTTGTCTATAAATACTAATGTGGGTAGTAGCACCAGAATCTGACCACCACGTGTTTTTAGGTACTAAATCTAAATTAACTTCGGAACAGACCAAATTTAGAAATGTAGTTTTCTTTATACGCCATGCGTGGTACTTTGTACATTTCTTCTTTGTGTGTCCTGGCTTGTCACAAAAGAAATAACCCTTAGTTTTATATTGTTATTTCTTGTGAGCTGGACCCTTAGCGGCTTCTGTACTTATTTTCTTTTTCGCCATTAAAGTTTATCTCATTAAACATGAAAATTGAATTCTTATTGGCAGATATTGTAGCGATATTAACTGTAAAGAGAACAAAACAACAAAACAGACATGCTCTAATTAATAACCAAATAATAAATATAGTCAAACAAATTCAAATAATATTGAACCCTATCTCAAGATACCTAGTACATCATTAATATCAAGTCTTTGGACAGTGATATTAACTGCAAGTGGTACTCTTGTGTAATGATCAAATATTGACAATAAATCATGTCAAATAATAAGCCTATCTTTGGATTGAGTTATTATTCACATACAAACCTTATAACTGTCACACATTTATCATCACAGGTATGTGTGCAATTCGGCCAAGTATTAACCTTCCTTTGGGCCGACTAATACTTGCATGAATTTACACACACAAACATCCAACATTCCTTATAGACTATCTACGCAAGAGATGTCACTTTGGCAACATCTTGTTTCAATGGGTCTATTTAGAATATTAGACCACTATTGCTAGGCACAAAAGGCACCAAAAAGTTTGAATGTTGACAAAATTTTTATGTGATTGGATCATCACAAATCCTTATGTACATGCATATTCAAATAAAATAATCATTAACATAAGCGTAAATTTTTAATTTGACAAAAATGAGCATTATTGTCACGCCCCAGAACCAGAATACTGGCAAGTGGGGACGGACAAGGCCAGCTACGTAATATCAAAGTACGCCAGTACTCTGAAATCACGTATAAGCTATCAAGACATGGGGGTTACTTCTACAAGGCAACAGTCGATCCTAGGCCAAGCATTCCTAGGTATCTCAATCACAGGCAATTATACAAAGTACAAGAAGTATGATCATCAGACATACAATAGTAAAGCATCCCAAACCATTTATACATGGATGGTCATGAAGCTAGTCACACCAAAATAGAGAACTAGCAAGAGTAATAGTCATACATGATAAGCTCTAGCTATAGTCTAGAATACGCACATCATGTTTTGGCCCGTAGGCTAAATGTCAAGAACAAAAACACAAGCTAAACACGTGCTCGGAGGCTAAACGCCACAAAAGAATAATGTACATATCAAGTGGAGAATGAAACAAGAAACCCACTCAGGTACTGTGGTGCTCTGGATGGTCACCGTCGAGTAGATGGTGCGAAAGATCCTCTGGGCTTCTCTATCAGATATTGCCAAACAAAACCAGTGGGGTCATACCTCCAAGAGCAAGTACCACAAAGGAAGCCAAACTATGAACTAAAACTAGCAATCACTAACATCAACCATTAGAGATACAAAAGAGTAAGAGCAGATCGATACTCGTGTACTACCAATGCCATTATCCTGAACATAGGAAAACAATAAGCATCTTGGAGCATAAAGTAATTATCATGCGACATAAATGTAAAGTGTAGACATGTTAAGTAAACAGAAGCTTGAGAATATGTAAAAGCAATTGAACATGTGAACTTGTGAGATAGCCGGGTCATAAGTGCATGGTGACCCGGCATAGGGAGTCATGTATAGCTTGTGAGATAATTGAACATGTGGGCATATAAGCATTATATAGAAAGACAATGATAAGTGGACTTAGGAACTAATTCAGAAGTCAAGTTACAACCCTTAAACCAAACAAGGACCTGCGTTGTAACCCTTCTCCTGAACATAACTTAGTGTCTAATCATTGTGCAGCATAAGGATCATGTAGAAAATGTGAGTACTAAATAGGACGACAAATGATAGGATAACTTAGGAATTATTTCGGAAGCCAAGTTACAACCCGTAAACCAAACAAGGATCGGTGTTGTAACCCTTCTCCTGAATAGAACTTTGTCTCCGACCATTTATCGATGAAAGTAAAGCATAAACCATAGTGTACTGAAATAAACATACGGACACTGCCTAGGCAAAACTAGACTGGACTGACTCCATCCATCAATTACGGCCAAGCAATGAGTACGGCTTGATACTTTAGCTAACTAGGGTTATCACAAGCCTTGTTACTAGCAAGATGCAATAAGATTTCCAAGTCCAGTTACCCGCCTGCTGCTACCGGAGTGACCCCAGCAAAAGAAAACAAGTATAGCAGACACATTACAATAAGATACATGTGTCCTAAGGAGGTGCCCCACTCGACGGTGAGCTAGAAATGTGCTCATCATGACAGATAGCTCCAAATCTCATGTATATATATATAAGTCCGGGATCAAACGGGCAACATGTAACTGGAAAAGCCTCTTCATGAACTACTTGATCAATCTAGTCATTAATCCTAGCCAGATTCAGTATGAATCCCTGACCGTGGTCATCAGGAATCCATGCCTTAGACATGATGCAATACAGAACATGTAGCTTGTACAAACAAACTTAAGAGAAACACCCACAGTATCTAAATCATTCATTACTTGTAAGCCAATAAAGCCGTCGCAACAGCATTCATGGTTCATGTCTTGTCATGTCATGTTACTTGTCTGGAGTGCACCACGATGGGTCATTATCATGTTAAGAGTAATTGTTAGGGGTGCGCCACGACGGACCAAAATCATGTTAAGCAAAGAAGTGACATGTGACTTGAGTGCACCACAATGGGTCACTATCTTGTTAAGCAAAGAAAGGAGACATAAATCATAAGTGCACCACAATGGGCCACTTTCTAGTTAAGCAAATCATTGGCGTAAGCTAGAATGTAGAAATATCTTGACGAAAGGCTTATCATAACATGTGAGAAGGAATGGAGATAGTAAATACATGGCACAAAACAATCATTGAATTTGTGCTAACGTTTGAGTGTATAAGGGTGTACAAATTATTCTCTAATCATGCAAAATCTTCTAACCTTGATAAGAAATTGTCGTGCTATTTAAGACAGGTCGTCGCAATTTAGGCCGAGTACAAAAAGCATGCTAAGAAATTCAAATACATTTTTTCGCGGAATTAAACTATCAAATCACATGAAAATCTCCAGTTAAAGTAAGACAAGTAAATTCTTGAAACCAAGACAAAGATCTAAAACTTTCATGTTTTGAGGTTTGCCAGACTCTGGCTACAAAATAATTTAAACGGGGAAAATAGTGAAACGACTACTACACCGACGCATAGGAATTATGTGCCGCACCGACGCGTACGAATCATTGCCCCAAACAGCCAAGTCAGTTATACTAAGATTGTGTCAAAGCCCAAGGAACTAGCAGGAAAATACGAAATATACCAATAAACAAAAGGGGTCATGATAGGTCGAGAGGGGTGCAACCAAGACGGATTAGCAAACATGGAAGTGTACGACTAAGTATATAAGGTCATGCGCCCACACCAGGGGGTTATACGCACACATGGAGGCTATGATCACACATGGAGACTATGAGCACCCATGAAGGCTATGAGCACCCATGAAGACTATGAGTACCCATAAAGGCTATGAGCACCCATGAAGGCTATGAGCACCCATGAAGACAATGAGCATGAAGACTATGAGTACCCATGAACACAAAACACTATGAGCCCAAATAAAATGTTATGCGCCCACACAAACACTATGAGCCCACACAAAACATTATGAGCCCACACAAACACTATGAGTCTAAGGGATGTTATAAGCCTAAGGAGACTATGAGCCCAAAGGAAGTTGTGCGCCCAAAGGAAACACTATGCGCCCAAAGGAAGCAACGCGTCCAAAGGAAAAACTATGCTCCCAAAGGAAGCTATGCGCCCAAAGGGAACACTATGCGCCCAAAGGAAGCTATGCGCACAAAGAAGCACTATGCGTACAAAGGAAACTATGCGCACAAAGGAGCACTATACGCACAAAGGAAGCTATGCGCACAAAGAAGCACTATGCGCGCAAAGGAAACTATGCTCACAAAGGAGCACTATGCGCACAAAGGATCGAAGCTATGCGCATAAAGAAGCACTATGCGCACAAAGAAAACTATGCGCACAAAGGAGCTATGCGCCAAAGGCTTATGCGCCCACACTGTTTATGGGCGCATAGCATGCACAAAAATGAAAGGCCTATGCGCCCACAGCAGTTTGCACTCAAAAGTATGCAAACACTGTTCTTCTTCCCCACTTGGCCGAGGATGAACTCCAAGGAACCCAAGAACTTCAAATGTCCATAACTTGGTCAAAATAACTCCAAATTAGGACTTTCAAAGGTCAAAATGGGGTAGAACAAAATTATTTACAACATGGAATAATCAAAACTTGAAAATAATGAAGTTTGATAGATCAAAACCCAAGAAATCCAAAAATAACATAAACTTAGATCTACAAGAAGTTATCCTCCAAAATCCAAAATACCAATAACTAAAATGTTTTAGAATGTAGCAATAAAGAGAATGGAACAATTAAAATCACATTTGTCCAACATTTGGCAAGATGTACTTGCCTTAGGTTGGAGAAGAAAATGGAAGGAAGAAGAAAATGAAAAGTGAATGGAGGAGAGGGAGAGGGAGGGGGAGAGGGGTGGGTTTTTATACAAAATCATTTTTCATGTAAAACCAACCCAAACCAAATAAAGCAAGCTAGGTTGAATCAAACCAAATTAAACCAAGTCAAGATAAATCTATACCTTGGAAAAAAATTTAAAATATTTTGAAAACCAAGAATTACGAAATACGGCTCAAAATACGTACCCGTATATAAATACTGATACAGTGAGATGGGGTCTCACATCTCTCCCATCCTTAGAAAAATTCTGTCCTCGAAATTTCCTAAAACTAGTCGAGCAAGATAACCAAAAACAAAAGCTCAAGAAAACAGAATCATCTCAATAAAATGAAACAAGGCATATAAGTAAATGAAGGCAACTGTAATGTAAATAAATGCGTAAAGAATAACACAACCATAATCAAGAAGGATTGGAGGCATATGAATAAACAGGTCTCCTGAGTCAGTTGAGTAGGGACCAACATCCTTGCTAGTCTATGCTGACTCTAAAATGGATCAATGTCAAGTCTCAAAGTAAGTCGTGTTAGGGTTATATACTAAAAGCATCCCTTTTGTAGTAACCTTATTTCCTTAAATTTTGAATGAGAATCATATGGGCAAATGTTTGCATATTGTATTTGTTGCAAGTGTTAATACAAATGTCTGATATTCTATATTGTAGATAATATGGTGTGTGGTGTCACACAGAAGATCATATTATCAGTTTTCTATGTAGTATATAAATAGTTCACAACCTAGATGGACTTGGACAATCTATTGGAAAGGTTGTAGTATAATCTTGTATTAGTCTTCTTGACTATAGGTTTACACTAGTACACTTTGTGTGTATTCAACATGACCACTTGAGGTTGTTCTCTTTGTACTGACTACATAAGAGAACAAATATCTCTGTTATTATGGATACTTGTGCTCTTAATTCGGATACAATAATGGACATGTATATGCAGTATGCATTACTTTGACTCATAAAAGATTGAGATCCATTATGGATCAACCTCTATGAATTGGGTAATAATATTGTATCTATGATGGGCTATTGATTATAAATGGAATCCATGTCCCGATACATCGGGTTGATGATGTCCCCTTAAGGAGCTCATAAGGATTGTCATGTAAACCCTGCAGGTGAATTATATCCGATATGACAAATAAAGTTGAGCGGTACTACTTAAGGATAAAAGATATCGAATCAATAAAGTTGTCAGTAACTTAATTTGATCGACGGACATACGATATCTTAACATGGGGAGCCAAACGAGCATATAATAAAAGGAGCCCACAAACATAATTTGGGATTAGGAAGGTAGTGCAACAATAGCTCATTAGTGGACCGAGCTATTGTTAATGGGCCTGGATTGTGTGTTCGGGCTGAACACGGGATATCCAGATCCGTTAGGAGGCCTAACTCTAATTTCTCCTCATGGTCCCTGTCGTAGCCTATATATATCCTCTATTCTCTGGCCGCCATATTACTGATCAGAAAATCTGAAACTTTCTCTAAATTTGTGATTCACGTAAGAAGAGAAAGAGAGGGCTGCCAAGAAGAAGAAAAGGTTGGGAGATCGTCGCCCACACGACGTCCAACTCGAGGAAGGAATACGTGCAGAAGATCTTGGGGTCGTCCGCTCGAGATTGCCAGGAATTACTTGTCTCCTTTCTGTCGCAGGTATAATTCATGAACCCTAGTTTCCGCCTATGAAGGGTTAGAACACGTATTAGATATGTTCAACTTTCTATCGATCAATACACACACCAAAGGAAGGGTCCTGGGAATCCCCAGTTCCATCAAGTCGGTACCAACGACTTAGTCTAAGACATGGCACTACCCAGGACGTATCGTCGTAGTCGATACCAATGAATTTATCACATGCCTCGATTACGAAGACACAAGAGGTCGGACGAGAAACTCGCCTCCACTCACCGAATAAGTCAAGCCGGCCATTATACTCCTTACGTGGATAGAATACAAGGTCACCTGCAAGAACCCAAGATATATCTCCACTACCTGGCCTGCTACTGAAACATAACCCCAAGGTCATAACTAAAAGAAATCCATGAAGATGGTACCTGAGGTTTCCCAAGGTATTACCCTTATACAGATAATAGGGCTGCTCCTGGTACTGCGCATTCAACTATGCTCTGAGCTGCCTGATCCTCTGAGCTCGTGATAGCGGTGAGTACTGTGCCAATGGTTGAACATCTAGTATTGGCCCCAACTGCTCTTCCACTATTGGAGGTGATGCCGGGGTGATTGAAAGGATAGCGGTGGTATATCTTGTGTAGATGGTCGTCCTCGAGATGTCCGATATGGGCAAGTGCTAATTGAATGGTCCTCCGTTCCACAGCAGAAGCATCGCCTATTGGCTATCGGACAAACTGATCTGTGATGCCCCAACTTGCCATAATAGGTACATGCTACTTGTTCTGCTTGATACTGCTGCTAGTCTTGCTGCCTCCGAGCCTGGGCCTGCCTATACTGCTGAGGCCTCTCCTAATGGTGTAACGCCCCAGTCACAAAATACGTAGGACTAGGAACGTAGACATGCCAGCTGTATTCATATGAAGTACGTAGGTCTCGTATGAATACATAAGCTGTAAAATGCAGTAATCCAAGACAACTAATCTCATCCACAATAATAATATAAATATCAACTCGTATATTTATGATACAATCGTTGGGCGGAGACAAAGTCCACTACCAACTATCATAATGAAAGAAATATACACGAATCGAAAAATGGAAAGACGAACCAAGCGCAATCGTCTTCGGAAGAATGGAGAAGACCACGGCCTTGGCTAGGATACCTGCGGAAAATATGAACACACACCTGGAGAAAAACCAGGTCCTCAGAGGGACGTAACAAGATACATAAAAACAATACCCTGATGAACTGTAAATGATACATGATAAAGAAAAGACCACATGCTCCAACACAATAGAACCTAACCATCTAGGTGTAATGCAAGTCGAAAACTATACTGGAACGTATAAGTGGGTAGGAATAAAGTATAGCATCCACTAGAGGCTTTCGCATGAACTAGTATACGTCTCTGACCGTATCTGACGACGTGGTCAGGGCCGTGTAATGGATATATCCCCTAGTTCATACTTTGCATCGCTAGCATACCTCTTGACCGTATCTGACGTCGTGGTCAGGGCCGTGCAATGGATATATCCTCTAGCGACACACCCATAACAGGGAAACCATGAACCCATAACGGGGCAATCTAGAAGGCTTTGGGCTAGCTCATACGTCCCAGTAGTTTTCCCTGCCCATGTATCACACCAGTCATATCCATGTCTTGGCGATCCATATCTCTATGCAAGTCGCTATCTAGACTCCGCTAATCCATAAATGAACCGACACACGAACCGTCCGTATCGGTAGTAAGTCGAATACGTAGGTTCGTGTCGACTCAATGATCCTCACTCATGTGTCGTGTATGAGACGTGTCAACAAGTCAAAGAAGTTATGAAGCATAACTTCAACACACCGGGAAAGTCTGCTACCACATATGGTCCACACACACACACACACGCACACACACAAACATCGATATACATATCGATGGCACCCAAGTCATACTTGGACATACTCTTACTAATGTAAAAACACTAGCACATATAAAATATCATGAATCAAATATAAGTACAAGATGGCAAGGTATCTTGCCTGGTAGGACGCCTGGTGTGCTTCAATGATCAAGATGGCACGATCTGCGACTCCGGTGCAACAACTGTACAAGGTGACCTCGGATGGTGGCACGGATGGTTCCATTAGGAACGGGATGGTCGAATTTGTTAGGGTCGATATAGGAAAGTCTCGAGTTAATGAGGGATTGGGAATAATAGGATTGGTATGAACATGTGGATAATCAAAAGGAATGATATATATGCATAAAATTTTAGAAAACTTATTCTTAGTACAAAAAAGTAGGGTTTATTTAGTTAAAATAATTAAATTAATGACTTGAGAATCCAAAAATCTTTTTAGGGAGAAAAACCCTAAGTTTTGGCAAAATAATATTTCTAAGTATAAAAACGATATTTTGTATATGAAGATATTTAAGTACTTATTCAAAATTAATAACGAGTTATGTAGGCCAAAACTATAAATTGCCAACTATATTTATGTACATAAAATTTGAGAAAAATATTTTAGAGTCCAAAAATTTACTGTGAAATTAGCTAGAAAATATTTGTAAAATTTCCTAAAGTGATAATAGTAATGCAAGTAATTATATTAGCAAGGCAAAAATAATAATACTAATAATAATAATAATAATAATAATAATAATAAATAGGATAAAAATACGCATACCATAAATGATAATAAAACTGAAAATAAGATAATAATAATAATAATAATAATAATAATAATAATAATAATAATAATAATAATAATGATTTATAATAATATTATCAATAATAAATATTAAAACCCTAAAACTATACTACCACTTTCATAAATAATACTAATAAATATATATAAAAGTAATTTATAAAGGTATTAATAATAAACAAAAATATCACACAACCAAACATCTGTTCCCATCCCAAACTTTCCCAGTGAGAGAGAGAGAGAGCGAGAGATAGGAAAGGGGTTTCGGGAGAGGGAAGTAGGCGTTTGGGCGGTCGGCGTCGGTGATAGATCGGCGGAGAGGGGAAGTTGGTCGGAGAGCTCGTGCCGGTGGGTGGCGCGCGATGTGCTCGCGCACAGCGACGGAGGTGAAGTCGGAGAGAGCGGCCGGCGAGAAGCTCGATGCGGGCGCGCTGAGGGAGGTCGGAAAAAGGGGGCTAGGGCGGACGACGCCGGGGTCGGAGAAGGGGTTTTCGAGGCGGTGCTCGACGCTGATGGCCGCGCGGCTCGCCGGCGGATGGTGGCGTGAGAGTCGGGAGAAGAGCGGAAGGGTGCGGTGGTCAGCGAGAGGAGGGACGGCGAGCCAACTCGCGGCGGCGTCGGAGGAAACGGCAGGCGGGGCTACGAACGGGAGGGGTCGCTGGAAGTCCCCGAGGCGAGGGGCGGCGCTCGCCGGCGTAGTCTCGACGCGGCAGCCTCGGGCACAGGCACGGTGACGCTGGACTCGGGTCGCTACGGGATGGGAAGTTGAGTGGCGGTGGTGATCCTAGCGCGGAGAGGGTTTTGCTGCCGACCACGGGCTCGGCTGAGGCCGGCGGTGGACCCAGTCGAGAAAGGTCCGGTTCTCTCCATCTTTTTTTTATATATATTTTTTTCCTCTGAGTGATGGTCGGGAATGATGGGGTGGCTGTAGAGCAAGATTGGGGCGGCGATGTGGGGACGGAGGTGATGTCAGAGGTGATGGTGGTGAGATGCATGGTTGGTCGAAGCTTGGCCGGAATAGGCTCGACCAATGGGTTGTGGATCTGGTGGATGCGGCCGGGTCGCGGTGAGGCAGGAGGCCGGGGTAGCGAGGTCGGGACAGTGGTGGACGGCTGAGCTTGACTAGAATTAGAAAATTTGCTTGGGTCGGGATATATCCTGCGAGACACGGGATAGGTTGGCGTTCGGAGTTGTCGAACGCGGAGAAGAAGATCGATGTATTTGTAAATTAATAGGAATATAATGAACGGTAGAAGGACAGTCACGGACATGATACACGCACTGATGTGGAGAAATAATTTTGGAGGAATTTGTGAATGGTAGAAATATGGACGAGTACCTGCCTATTTATAGGATGTGGGAATTCCCAATTGGATAAAGATTAGAATTGATTTAAAACCCAAATAGATAATTTACCATTAAAATTAAAATCAATAAAATCTAAATTCAAATATAAATCCAATTTAAATTTTATTTAAATCTAATCTAAATTAATATAGATAAATTGCATTTCCAAATAAAAGCTATTTAAAAATCCTTTTCAAATGTAAGCCAATAAAAATAATCTTTTCAAATCTACTTCATCATATTTAATTTAATTTAAACCAAAACAATATTTTCAAACACTTTTTCGAATAATGAAATATTAATATTAAATAAATTTCGAAAATTATAATAAATATTAATATGAATAATTTTAAACTACCTTTAATAATTTAGATAAAACAGTTATGAAATTAAACATAAATAATCAAATCTTTAAAATACCTCTTTACTAAATAAATTATTATAAGTACTAAAAATAAATTTTGAAAATATACATGAAATAATTTTTTTTGTTTTCTAAATTATCACTAATCAATAAGATATCATTTTATAAATAAATAAATAATAGACTTTGCCTTTAATAAAAATAATTATTATATATATTATTTTGAAACCATTACCGATAATAAAAATTAAAAATCATTTTTAAAAAAAATATGTACCTCATATATTCGCACTCGACGAGTAATATGAAAAACATAAATTTTCGTACGACGTACAATACGACTATGCGACGTATAAATAAAAAAAATTCAGTACTAAAAATATAGTAAAAATTTAGGGGTTTTACAAATGGAATGCACGAGATTGTGTCGATGAAGGCCTCTGAGCTCGCCTCTGCTGAACTGGCGTTGGTGCCTGCTGGTTGGAAGGCTGTAAGGATGTAGATCCAGCAGAACTCCTCCGGGGACAAATCCCTATCATATGGTCTGGGGATCCGCACGCTAAACACAGAAGGTTAGCCCTCCGACAAGTGAGATGAGTGTGCCCTTCCTTTCCACAAAAAGAACATACGGTCGGTAACTCCTGGTGCTGGTATGGACGTTGGTCTGTTGGTACTTGTGATGGACGTCGGGGTGAAAAGCCAGATACGGGTGAATGGTTCCTCTTACGACCCGCAGTTCTGGATGTGGTTCTCCTGGCTATAGGCTCTTGCTCTCGTACTACCTCTATGGTAGGTCGAGCTCGTTATGCTGACTAGCTGGATGACTGGTACTTCCTGGCTCCAACCTGTACTCCTTCTGGCTGTAAGTCCTCGGTTTGAAGTTCCTCGGGTATTCCTTGCACACTATTGTCTATCAACATCTGGATACTCTACTAGAGAACGAGATCCCATTGTTGTTGTGACTCCATCATTTCCTTGATAATTCCTGTAAGTGCAGGTACATCGGGCTGACCTTGAACTACCTTCGTTCAGATAATTGACTGTACGGGCGCAGCGGGATGATCGAGATAGACTGACATCTCTGCCCTCGAGTCAACTCTCGACTCTGCACCTGAATGCTGCGACTGATCCCCCACAACTGGCCTAACAGAAGATTGCTGAACTGCCATCGGCAGAACCCGAACAAGGTAATCGGAAGGATTAGAAACAGTGTCCCTGAAAGTTAAAGGACACAAGGATCAAATCAAGGGAACAGAAGAGAATCAACGATCAAGGCATATATCAGGTTAAAGAATCTGGAGAAGAGAATAATACGAAGGATATCAATAAAGATAATTGTGACTGAGATAACTAAACATCAGTAACCCCCACATATCTGAAAAATTAGACCTGCATAGGCCACCACTAAAACAGTGTCACGCCCCAGAACCAGAATACTGGAAAGTGGGAACGGACAAGGCCAGCTACGTAATACCAAAGTACGCCAGTACTCTGAAATCACGTATAAGCTGTCAAGACATAGGGGTTACTTCTACAAGCCAACAGTCGATCCTAGGTCAAGCATTCCTAGGTATCTCAATCACAGGCAATTATACAAAGTACAAGAAGTATGATCATCAGACGTACAATAGTAAAGCATCCAAAACCATTTATACATGGATGGTTATGAAGCTAGTCATACCAAAATGGAGAACTAGCAAGAGTAATAGTCATACATGATAAGCTCTAGCTATAGTCTAGAATACGCACATTATGTTTTGGCCCGTAGGCTAAATGTCAAGAACGAAAATACGAGCTAAATACGTGCTCGAAGGCTAAATGCCACAAAAGAATAATGTACATATCAAGTGGGAGAATGAAACAAGAAACCCACTCAGGTACTATGGTGCTCTGGATGGTCACCGTCGAGTAGATGGTGCGAAAGATCCTCTGGGCTTCTCTATCAGATCTGGCCAAACAAAACCAGTGGGGTCAGACCCCTTTTAGCAAGTACCACAAAGGAAGCCAAACTATGAACTAAAACCAGCAATCACTAACATCAACCTTTAGAGATACAAATGAGTAAGAGCAGATCTAGACTCGTGCACTACCAATACACTTATTTTGAACATAGGAAGACAATAAATAAGCATCTTGGAGCATAAAGTAATTATCATGTGACATAATGTAAAGTGTAGACATGTTAAGCAAACAGAAGCTTGAGAATATGTAAAAGCAATTGAACATGTGAACTTGTGAGATAGCCGGGTCATAAGTGCATGGTGACCCGGCATAGGGAGTCATGTATAGCTTGTGAGATAATTGAACATGTGGGCATGTAAGAATTATATAGAAAGACAATGATAAGTGGACTTAGGAACTAATTCGAAAGTCAAGTTACAACCCCTAAACCAAACAAGGACCTGGGTTGTAACCCTTCTCCTGAACAAAACTTAGTCTCTAATCATTGTGCAGCATAAGGATCATGTATAACATGTGAGTACTAAATAGGACGACAAATGATAGGATAACTTAGGAACCATTCCGGAAGCCAAGTTACAACCCGTAAACCAAACAAGGACCGGTGTTGTAACCCTTCTCCTGAATAGAACTTTGTCTCCGACCATTTATCGATGAAATTAAAGCATAAACCATAGTTTACTAAAATAAACATACGGACACTGCCTAGACAAAACTAGACTGGACTGGACTGACTCCATCCATCAATCACGGCCAAGCAATGAGTACGGCTTGATACTTTAGCTAACTTGGGTTATCACAAGCCTTGTTACTAGCAAGATGCAATGAGATTTCCAAGTCTAGTTACCCGCCTGCTGCTACCGGAGTGACCCCAGCAAAAGAAAACAAGTATAGGACACACACTGCAGTAAGATACATGTGTCCTAAGAAGGTGCCCCACTCGACGGTGAGCTGGAAATGTGCTCATCATGACAGATAGCTCCAAATCCCATGTATATATATAAGTCTGGGATCAAACGGGCAACAGGTAACTGAGAAAGCCTCTTCATGAACTACTTGATCAATCTTGTCATTAATCCTAGCCAGATTCAGTATGAATAGCCAGATTCAGTATGAATCCCTGACCGTGGTCATCAGGAATCCATGCCTTAGACATGATGCAATACAGAACATATAGCTTGTACAAACACACTTAAGAGAAACACCTACGGTGTCCAAATCATTTATTACTTGTAAGCCAATAAAGTCGTCGCAATAATATTTATGGTTCATGTCTTGTCATGTCATGTTACTTGTTTGGAGTGCACCACGACGGGTCACTATCATGTTAAGAGTACTTGTTAGGGGTGTGCCACGACGGACCACAATCATGTTAAGCAAAGAAGTGACATGTGACTTGAGTGCACCGCAAAGGGTCACTATCGTATTAAGCAAAGAAAGGAGACATAAATCATAAGTGCACCACAACGGGCCACTATCTAGTTAAGCAAATCATAGGCGTAAGATAGCATGTAGAAAGATCTTGACGAAAGGCTTATCATAACATGTGAGAAGGAATGGAGATAGTGACTACTTGGCACAAAACAATCATTGAATTTGTGCTAACGTTTTAGTGTATAAGGGTGTACAAATTATTCTCTAATCATGCAAAATCTTCTAACCTTGATAAGAAATACTCGTGCTATTTAAGATAGGTCGTCGCAATTTAGGCCGAGTACAAAAAGCATGCTAGAAAAATCAAATACATTTTTCTGCGGAATTAAACTAGCAAATCACATAAAAATCTCCAGTTAAAGTGAGACAAGTAAATTCTTGAAACCAAGACAATGATCTAAAACTTTAATGTTTTGAGGATTGCCAGACTCTGGCTATAAAATAATTTAAACGGGTAAAATAGTAAAATAGTAAAATGGCTACTACACCGGCACATGTGAATTCTACGCCGTACCGACGCGTAAGAATCATTGCCCCAAATAGCCAAGTCAGTCGTACTAAGATCATGGCAAAGCCCAAGGAACTAGCAGGAAAATACGAAATATACCAATAAATAAAAAGGGTCCTGATAGGTCGAGAGGGGTGCAACCAAGAAGAATTAGCAAACATGGAAGTGTACGACTAAGTATATGAGGTCATGCACCCACACCAGGGGTTATGTGCGCACATGGAGGCTATGAGCACACATAGAGACTATGAGCACCCAAGAAGGCTATGAGCACCCATGAAGACTATGAGTACCCATAATGGCTATGAGCACCCATGAAGGCTATGAGTACCCATGAAGACTATGAGCACCCATAAAGACTATGAGCAAGAAGACTATGAGTACCCATGAACATGAAATACTTTGAGCCCACATAAAATGTTATGCTCCCACAGAAATACTATAAGCCCACACAAAACATTGTGAGCCCACACAAACACTATGAGTCTAAAGGATGTTATGCGTCCAAGGAGACTACGAGCCCAAAGGAAGCTATGTGCCCAAAGGGAACACTATGCGCCCAAAGGAAGCTATGTGCCCGAAGGGAACACTATGCTCCAAAGGAAGCTATGCGCCCAAAGGGAACACTATGCGCCCAAAGGAAGCTATGCGTCCAAAGGGAACACTATGCGACCAAAGGAAGCTATGCGCATAAAGAAGTACTATGCGCAAAAAGGAAACTATGCGCACAAAGGAGCACTATGCGCTCAAAGGAAGCTATACGCACAAAGAAGCACTATGCGCACAAAGGAAACTATGCGCACAAAGGAGCACTATGCACACAAAGGAAGCTATGCGCACAAAGAAGCACTATGCGCACAAAGGAAACTATGCGCACAAAGGAGCTATGCGCCCAAGGCTTATGTGCCCATACTGTTTATGGGCGCATAGCATCCACAAAAATGAAAGGCCTATGCGCCCACAACAGTTTGCACTCAATAGTGTGCAAACACTGTTCTTCTTCTCCACTTGGCCGAGGATGAACTCCAAGGAACCCAATAACTTCAAATGTCCATAACTTGGTCAAAATAACTCCAAATTAGGACTTTCAAAGGTCAAAATAGGGTAGAAAGATATTCTCTACAACATGGAACAATCAAAACTTGAAAATAATGAAGTTTGATAGATCAAAACCCAAGAAATCCAAAAATGGCATAAACTTAGATCTATAAGAAGTTATCCTCCAAAATCCAAAATACCAAGAACTAAAATGTTTTAGAATGTAGCAATAAAGAGAATAGAACAATTAAAATCACATTTGTCCAACATTTGGCAAGATGTACTTGCCTTAGGTTGGAGAAGAAAATGGAAGGAAGAAGAAAATAAAAAGTGAATGGAGGAGAGAGTGAGGGGTAGGTTTTTATACAAAATCCTTTTTCATGTAAAACCAACCCAAACAAAACAAAGCAAGCTAGGTTGAATCAAACCAAATTAAACCAAGTCAAGATAAATCTATACCTTGGAAAAATTTTAAAATATTTCGAAAACCAAGAATTACAAAATACGGCTCAAAATACGTACCCGTATATAAATACTGATACAGTGAGACGGTGTCTCACATCTCTCCCATCCTTAGAAAAATTCTATCCTCAAAATTTTCTAAAGCTAGTCGAGCAAGATAACCAAAAACAAAAGCTCAAGAAAACAGAATCATCTCAATAAAATGAAGCAAGGCATATAAGTAAATGAAGGTAGCTGTAATGTAATTAAATGCGTAAACAATAACACAACCATAATAAAAAAAAGGATTCGAGGCATATGAATAAACATGTCTCCTGAGTCAGTTGAGTAGGGACCAACATCCTTGCTGGTCTACGCTGACTCCAAAACGGATAAAGGTCAAGTCTCAAAGTAAGTCGGTACCAACGACTTAGTCTAAGACATGGCACTACCTAAGACGTATCGTCATAGTCGATACCAATAAATTTATCACATGTCTCGACTACGAAGACACAAGAGTTGGGACGAAAAACTCGCCTTCACTCACCGAATAAGTCAAGCCGGCCATTGTACTCCTTACGTGGATAGAATACAAGGTCGCTTGCAAGAACCCAAGATATAACGCCACTACCTGGCCTGCTACTGAAACATAACCCCAAGGACATAACTGAAAGAAATCCTTGATGATGGTACCTGAGGTTTCCCAAGGTATTACCCTTATTCAGATACTGGGGCTGCTCCTGGTACTACGTATTCAACTATGCTCTGAGCTGCCTGATCCTCTGAGCTCGCGATGGTGGTGGGTACTGTGCCAATGGTTGAACATCTAGTATTAGCCCCAACTGCTCGTCCACTATTGGAGGTGATGCCGGGGGTGATTGAAAGGATGGCAGTGGTATATCTTGTGTAGATGGTCATCCTCGAGATGTCGGATATGGGCAAGTGCTAATTGAATGGTCCTTTGCTCCACAGCGGAAGCATCGCCTATTGGCTGTTCGATAAACTGATCTGTGATGCCCCAAATTGCCACAATAGGTACATGTTACTTGTTCTGCTTGATACTGCTGTGGGTCTTGCTGCCTCTGAGCCTGGGCCTGCCTATACTGCTGAGGCCTCTCCTGATGAAATGTACGAGATTGTGTCGATGAAGGCCTCTGTGCTCGCCTCTGCTGAACTAGCGTTGGTGTCTGCTGGTTGGAAGGCTGGAAGAATGAAGATCCAACGAAACTCCTCCGGAGATAAATCCCTATCATGTGGTCTAGGGATCTGCACGCTAAACATAGAAGGTTAGCCCTCCGACAAGTGAGATGAGTGTGCCCTTCCTTTCCACAGAAAGAACATACGGTCGGTAACTCCTGGTGCTGGTATGGACGTTGGTCTGCTGGTACTTGTGAATGGTACCTCTTACGACCAGCAGTTCTGGATGTGGTTCTCCTGGCTATAGGTGTAGAAGCATGGAAAAGGATAAAGAAATATCCATGCGGCCAAGGATCCCCATGCGGCTCAGAGAGCTCATGCGGCTCAGGGACCCATGCGGCTCAAGCGTCTATGCTGCTCGAATAGTACCATGCGGCCCAGAGAGGAGCCACGTGGTCCTCAACAGCTCTTTCCTTTGTCTTCTACTGCATTTAATGCCTTGACGGCTGACAGCTCTGACCAATGACAGAAAGATGCAATAATGACTCTGTCATAATGGCAGACTCCTAGGGAAACGAGGGATATCTCTGACACAATCCGTCAAACCCCAAAGACCATTATGCGGCCTTGACACGTGGACAGTCGCGTGCGGCTCAGACAGAGGCCACCCATGCGGCTCAGGCAGAGGCTACCCATGCGGCTCAGGCAGAGGCTACCCATGTGGCTCAGGGAGAGGCTACCCATGCGGCTCACAAGGACTATCTTCATGCGGCTCACTGAGAAGCTACCCATCATGCGGTCGCCTACGCTCATGCGGCTCAGATCATCTCCATGCGGTTCAAATGTTCAGAGGCCACTCCCAAGCGGCCTTGACACGTGGCCAGCCTTATACGGCCCAGTGGGGTGGGGCAATCCTCATACGGCTCAGAGTTCCTAAGTGGCTCGCGGTTCTGCCAGCGTCCCTACAGCTATCAGCCTAATAATAATGGGACACGTGGCAAGATTCATTAACAAATCCTAAAAACCAGGTTTAGTGCCATCCTCACAATTACTGGGATCAAATCAGATTATTTGCAATCAATTAAATTGAACACGTGGCAGGAGATCCGAGCTTGGCATAACAAATCATGAGAATTTATAGCAATCATCATTAATTGCCTACAAAGATTTGATGTAATAACATTAATTGCTCAAATCTATTACGAGCGGCCCATATTTATTGATCCTTAATCGCCGACTTTTGAGAATGGGCAATCATTGCAAAACCCTAATGATGCCCCCACTCTTATAAATAGCAAGGTGCCATTCCCTTGCAGGAGAGAGAGACAGACATAGACAAGCAGAGAGAAGAGAGGAGAGAGAGAGAGAGCACATCCCCCTCGGATCCAGAGAGAATAAAGAGAGCATTTCTTCATCAACGCCGAGTACTTCTTCTCCAGAACCAAGGCTGCACCCGATCGTCCAAGGAGTAAGGCAGAGCTGCCGTCGCTTTCCCGAGCCTCTATCGTCACCCTCCAGAATCTAAAATAAACAATTGTACTTTGATTGTTGTACCTAGGTTTTTGTCTCTAGGCTTTCTTTGTACAAGCGAGTTTGTATTGTGAGTCTAAGTTCAGTCCTCCGATAATTATTCTGTTCTTTTACAATCAATGGCAAACACGATAACGATTCAGCTGGGGACAAACTTTTCCACGGCTGAGGAGTTTATGATGCAATCGGATGCAGCCAAACATGGCTCCACGCAACAGAAGATTGTCGTCCCCTTTGACCAACAGGCGTTTGAAGAAATGCTCTCTGAGGGAAGTGCTGGCCCGGTCCAAAAGCGAACCCGCACAAAGAAAGCTCGCAGCGAGTGGAGGCCAAAGTCATTTGCTTCTTCCTAAGCTCTGGACGGAGTACTCTCTGCTGCCCAAGACGGCGAAGGCGACTCTCGTACAGCCCCACTTCAAGAAATAGAAGACTCTGCTGTCCCCAAGTTTGGTAGAGGAAAGCACTACGATGCTGGACTTGCAGGGGCAAAGAGCGATTCTATGTGCTCTGGGAAGAAACCGAACAAGGATACTAGCCGCAAAACGAAGACTCATACGGCCAAGATTGTCAGCCGTATGAATGATGACCATGCGGCTGAGACTGCTAGCCAAATACATAATACTCTTGCGGCCAGGATTTCAGCCGCATGGAGAACACTCATGCGACCAGGATTTCTAGCCGCATGGAGAAGACCTATGCGACTACGACTGCCAGCCACATAAAGATTATTAATTCCAGCCGCATGACGCCTACTCCACGCGGCTCTGTCTTCGACCGCCTCTCCTATGGTCCTGATCTCTTGTGCTCCCAAGAAGACATGTCTGACTCTCTCCAGCACCACTTAGACTCTTCCTACTATGTGCCCTCATGTACTAGAGTGAAGAAGTCTAGGACAGCACGAGCTTGGCAAGCTCGGTCTGCTGATCCGACCTCTGACCATCCGAGCATTGCAAATATTGTTATACGGGCCTCTGATGGAAAGTTGTACAGAACCACTCGAGTCTATCCCCCGGCGGCAAATGGAAAGAGAGGTTCCCAAAAGTATCCCAAAATCCAGGGAGCAAACATGGTAGATCTGGATCCATCTGACTTGCGTGAGGCCATCCTCCACAAACGCAAGGAAAGAGAAGGTGCCTCGGGGTGCAAAGAGTCCTCCCATGGACGTCACTGTGCCCAAGTTATCGTCAACTGCTGTTGTAATAATGAGACGGTACGAGAAGATCGGCAGTCCGTCTTTCAAAGACTGCAACAACCATATTCAGAGAATGAGGCACCTTCCGTCGTCTCGTGCAACTCTACTCAGAAAATCCCCGCCGAGGGGAGAGGAAAGAAGACCAATGTTTCCAGCCCAAAGATTTCAACCACTATGACTAAGGGACTATCGTCTAAACGGGTGCCCACTACCGGAGTTTTCCAAGGTACCCATTCAAAGATGAAATCTGCTACAGTGGAAGATTCATTGTCCACACTACTGGGGGTTGCTGGGACTGGGGGTAGCACTCCTCAGAACATCTACGATAATCCGATGTTCCAAAGAGATGAGCCCGAGGAAACAACTCTCCCAACAGATACAGCAAGGACCGACGTCCCCGAGGACGTCCACGACTCCCAAGATGAAGCAAACTCTGAAGCTGGGGGTACTATCCCTTTTGAGTCTGAACCAGAGGAGAATATTCCCATATACCCCGATAATTTCTCGCTACAGGGGTATGATTCGGAGGGCACGTCCTCCACCATTCCTTCCATCTTTCCTCATATAAAGACGGTGTTCATGACGGACAACAACCAAGGTGGTTCCAGTGATCGCCAACGCATCGACACTCTGGAGGCCATACTGCATGCCATGGTCAAGTCTGTAGACGAGATCAAAGCGGCCCTTCCAACTCTCCAAGGAGGGACGCCTGGCCAAACAAGTGCGGGTCCTGCGGTCAATACGGACTCGAACTCAGCGATACCGAACCCGGGCAACAATCCTCCTAAAATGACGGCCTCCACCGCTGTGGATAAGGCCAGGGAAGCAAGAAGAAAGGTCCAGGAGCTCCAAGCCATGTTTCACGCTCGAGAAACCTCTCAAGACCTCAGAATACGGCAACCATACCCTGCTGCATGGAGGGATGTCCCCTTCCCACCAAGATATAAGACGTTCAATATCAATCCTTATGATGACAAGACCTCCGCAAGTTGGTACATCACTTACTTCGAGGTCACCACCGACCATCTTCCCCATGACGATGCCATCCTTATACGATTATTCATCGGGGCATTGGAAGGAGTCGCCTTCGACTGGTATCGCAACCTGCCAGACAACTGCATCCACTCCTTCGCCAGCTTCAAGCGCATGTTCTTGGAGAGATTTTATGAAGTAGGACAGGACATCACGTTGTCCACCCTCATGGACGTCGTCCAATGGGAGAAAGAGCTGACAAGGAACTATATTGAGCGGTTTCGCCAAACCGCAATGAAGCTGCCGTCTGGTAACCCGGATCCCTCCTTAATTGAAATTTGCCAAAAGAGACTGCTTCCAACAATCAGCCTCTGGATGGGCGAAAGTTAATTCAAGGACTGGAAGACGTTTATCATCAGTGCCACTAGCGCAGAAGAACGGTTGAAGAAGGCTCGCCAACTGGGATTGCACATCTCAGAGGGAGAGGACAAGGGCAGACGACCCAACGCCAACACCAACGATGGGGGTAGCTCCACCAACAATCGGGACAACAAGGGCAAGCAGGCTATGGTGGCCGACACAACACAGAAACCTGAGCCAAAACTGGTAGACAAGCAATGGCCACAAATGACCTACTCCTTCGAAGACGGCCACGTCAAGCCCATCTTGGACATGCTTATACAAGGAGACAGAATTCAACTCCCTCTACCAAGACGGAAACCCCGGTCGGCAGAAATAGAGAGCCCAAAGTACTGCCATTACCACTGCTACGTCCACCATGCTACACACGACTGCTACCAACTGAAACGGTACATCCAACATCTCATCGATTCGAATGCTCTGGCCATCGATTTCTAAGAGGTAACTGTAGCAGCCAATATGGTATTAGTATAATTTGGCAGCTTCCCTCCAACAGAGACTCAAGACGGTGTGATCTCCATCCCTCTGGCGATAATGGAGATTGCTAATCTTCTACCTCCTTGGGATCAGGCTGTTGGTCTAGTGCCTCTCACCACATCACGAGGGGAGGTCATGTGGGTCCATTCAGACTTGGTATATGAAGTGACTCAGTCCACACCATCTTCCATTCGCAAGAAGAAGAGTGGAAAAGTCAGATCCTGCCGCCCAATCTCGGCAGATATCGAAGAAGCCACAACCGTCATTACCCGGTTTGGAGCACAATCCCAACCTATGGCTGATAACTCAGCTGAAGATCATCAGCCATCTACTACTGACGCTCCGGGACCTTTTCAACCTCCGACGACCGATAAGCCTAGGTCGAAGGAGACTCGCTTTGACAAATCCCTCCGAAAAGAGGCACTGCAGGGGCTGGAGAAGCCCTACAACTTCGACATCTTGGTGCAATTGGCCAACATACCGGCCAAGTTGTCATTATACGAGCTCCTGAGACTCTCAAAGGATGTTCGCGTGGCTTTGAGCGATGCATTCCAAAATGCCGATGCCTATCTGGCTCAGGTCAACCTCACAGGAGAGAGCCCGCCTGTAAATCTCCAAGACAGCGCTTGCACAAGAGCGATGCCCAACATTGTCTTCACTTCGCAGGATATGCTCATCAAAACCAACCTGCACGATCGTCCATTATATTACACTGGATACATCGGCACATTGATCCTGGTTCTTCTATAAGCATCATCCCAAAGGGTCTGTTACATCTTCTTCGCATCCCTATGCATCGCCTGACACCAACAAGCACCGCCATCAGCGGTTTCAATTTAGGCAGGAGCTACGCAATTGGAAAGATTCGTCTGAAGTGCCAAATTGGCGATCTCCAGTTGGAAGTCACCTGTTACGTCATAGATGCAGACACTTCTTATAACATTCTCTTGGGGCGCCCTTGGATACACGATTATATGATCGTGCTTTCCACGCTGCACCAATGCTTCAAGTATGTTGACAAACACGGCTTCGTGAGGACAGAATTTGCTAACATCGATCCCTTCAAAGGGGTCGAATCCTACTACTCAGACTCCTGCCTATACGAAAAGTCGAAGAGGTACCTTGGTGAAGGAGATGTGCAAGCTCGTACCGAGACAACCACAGGATCAGAAGAACCCCTAACGATCCACCTCCAAGCTCGTAAACGTGGCAAGTCCGCACCCCTTACAGCCACTCTGCGTAAGGACGCAATCAGTCTCTCGGAACAAGAAGAGCAAATGATAATCCAGCTGCCAAGGTCTAGCCAAGTGTCGAGGCCCACAACGGAGCTACTGACAATCAGGCTGCCTAGGGTTGGCCAGCCACAAATGGAGAAGCTCAATCCCTCCGACAAGCTAATGACGATATGCCTTCCCAAGAAGAGTCGTCACCCCGATACAAAGTCGGGGGCTTCTAGCGAGCCAAAAACTCCCTGCCCAGTATCAGGTACCAAACTGAGGGTCGCTAGTTTGCCAACAACTCCACGCTCGGCTACACCAGCTGAACCCCTGACGATCAAGCTGCCCAGGTCGTCCTCTCAGTCTTCATTTATACAGGGGGTAGCCGAAGAAGAACCGGAGCTAGTCAAGTATGTGGCGGCCCACACTGACGTTCCCTCCGCAGATGATGTAATCTCGCTAGAAAAGATACCTTACTTCATCAATAAAGAGCTATCTTTGAACTACCTCGAGCTTAAAAAGCTTTCTACAATGTATGCTATGGAACACGGTATAGGCACTCACCTACACACACAGGTGACGAATGTTTACACCGCAAACCAGCTTATCCCAGTGGAAGACACTTACCGCATAATCGAAGGAGGGGACCATCTAATCATCTTCGGCCGGAAGGACGACCCGCAGCCCTTCACCATAGAGAAGGTCGATCTCGAATCAGATGCCGGGAGATTGCCTCTTTACCTGTATAGCCCCTAATTCAAATATCTCATGCAAAAATAGGGGTATGATCTGGAAACTATGCCAGGTTTGAACTACGGTACTGGTCGACGATTACCTTTGAAGATACCAGTCCCGGCTGGGAAACCACGAGACTACTACAACAAAACCAGATGTGGGCTAGGTTGTGTCACACCTGCGACAACCCCTGAAAGCTCAGACGAGGAATACGACTGGCATTCACTTTCAACCGAGTCACCAACTTCTGATTCGGATACCAGCATCGGAGACGTATTCAGACAAGTCCTGTCAGTCAACATGGCATTCGCCGACGCTTACGAAGAAGATGAAGACATTCTTAAAATCCTCGAGTTAGAGCCGTGGGCCCAACAGCTAGATGCACAATGGAAAAAGCGGTTCGAGCAGAGAGAGCCTTCTACTGAAGATGAGGTCATACAAGTGGATCTCAGCAGCGAATCTTCTCCAAAACCAATCTTAGTCAGTAAAAGCCTAACAGACGAAGAGCGAGAATCGCTGCTGGAACTTGTCAAAAAAAATATTGATGTGTTTGCCTGGAGCTATGAATACATGCCATGACTAAACCCCCAGGCTGCCCTTCACAAGTTCAACATTCGGCCAGATACAAAGCCGGTCAAACAACAACAGCGACGCTTCCGCCCGGGCATCATGGATGCGATCGAAGTCGAAGTCAACAAACTGATAGCCAGCAGCTTCATTCGTGAGGAACAACATCCGGATTGGGTCGCCAACATAGTGCCAGTCCTCAAGAAGAATGGAAAGATTCGAATCTGTATCGACTTCTACAATCTGAACGAGGCATGTCCCAAAGATGAATTCCCCCTCCCTATCACAGACATCATGATTGACAACACCTGCGGCTTCGAACGTATGTCATTCATGGATGGCTTCTTGGGGTACAACCAAATCAAGATGTCTCCTGACGACGAAAAGCATACATCATTCCGAACACCGATTGGCACATACTGCTACACAGTCATGTCTTTCGGTTTAAAGAATGCTGGTGCCACATATCAAAGAGCCATGAGTATCATCTTCAGAGACCACTTATGCAAGACGGTGGAGTGCTATATTGATGACATCGCCGTCAAGAGTCGATGTAAGGGAGACCATCTCCAGGATCTGAGGACGGTATTCGACCTAATACGAGCATCGGAGACGTAGGTTCTTGGGTTTCATCATCACCGCCCAGGATATCCATGTCGACCTTGAGAAGACGAAGGCAATCATGGAGATGGGTCCCCCGAGAAATCTTCGAGAACTTCGAGGCCTCCAAGGGAGGCTAGCTTACATCAGGAGGTTCATTTCTAACCTCTTCGGGCGATGTCGGCCATTCACCCATCTCATGAAGAAAGTCGTCTCGTTCGTATGCCAACGTGCCTTCGACAGTATCAAAGAATATTTGTCGAACCCTCCAGTCCTGGTGGCCCCGGTTGCTGGAAAACCATTCCTGCTCTATGTACGATCAATGGAGCATTTCTTCGGCGCTCTGCTGGCACAAAATAACGATGCAGGCCATGAACAAGCTATATATTACCTCAGCCGAATGATGATTGGGCCAGAGCACCGATACACCGTCGTGAAGAAGGAATGCCTCGCCCTGGTATTCGTCATTCAAAAGACGTGGCACTATGTCACAGGACAAACCATACATGTGATCTCACGAGTCAACCCTCTTAGGGTCCTCATGACTAAACCAGGGGCACTCAGCTCTCGCCTCGCACATGGGCAATATTACTGTCCCCCTACCATATGATCTTCGTCCCACAAAAGGTTGTTAAAGGTCAAGCCCTGGCAGACTTTTTGGCAGCCCACCCAGGCTCGGAGTCGTCCAGAATATATAAAGGAATCCCAGACAAGGTCGCCGACTCGCATACAACCTCTCACGATGATATATGGCGAATGTTCTTCGACGGCGCCTCAAGGATCGGACCTAAGGGCAACATCGTCGTCGGAATCATGGTGGTGCTGGTTTCTCCTTCCAAATTAGTGATCAATCGTGCTTACTCCCTCACAGAACCCTGCTCTAACAATGTGGCCGAGTACAACGCTTTGGTCATTGGCCTCTAACTTGCAAGAGAGCTGGGGGTAGAATATCTTGAAGCATACGGCAATTCGCAGTTAATCGTCAATCAGATCCGGGGTTCATACGAAGTCCGCCATGAAGACATGATCCCCTATCACCAAATAGCAATCAACATCATCTCGTCGTTCGAGGAGTTCTTTATCGAACACGTTCCCAGACTCCAAAATATCGAAGCCGATGCCTTAGCAGGCCTTGCCGCTTCCCTAGCAGTGCCAAATCATACTCATCATTCGGTTGATGTGATAGGCCACGAACTGGTCTGTCCCAAGAACATTGTTCAATTTGTGACGAGTTATTCCGCTCAGACGATCGACAAAGTGCCAGACTGGAGACAACCATTCATAGATTTCATAGTCTATGACATCCTGCCCGAGAACCCAAAGGAAGCCACTTCCATCAGAAGGCATACTCTCAGATTCTTCTACGATACAGAGACAAAAATGCTCTATCGGCGATCCTACGATGGGCTATTGCTTCAGTGTCTGTCAAACGTAGAAGCCAAAGAAGCCGTACGCGAAGCTCATGACGGTGTCTGCTGGGCCCATCAGCCTGGCCTTAAATTGCAAGATCGCCTTCGCTGAATGGGCTACTACTGGCCTACGATGGTAACAGATGCGATAGACTACACAAGAAAGTACAAAGCCTGCCAAGTCCATGTGGATTTCATCCACCAACCATCTGAATTTCTACATCCGACAGTGGTGTCCTGGTCATTCAAAGCATGGGGAATGGATATCATCGGTCCGATCGCTCTACCTTCTTTCCGAGGATATCGCTTCATACTCGCAATCACGGATTACTTCTCCAAATGGGTGGAAGCTATCCCGCTTGCAGAAGTAAAGACTTCAAACGTGATCAGCTTTCTCAAGCATCACGTCATTTATCGCTTCGGACTGCCCCGAAGGATCATCTACGATAATGGTCCGCAGTTTGCAAGCCATGCCTTCTATCAGTTTTGTGACAAGCATCGCATCCAGAATATTGCTTCAACGCCAAACAATCTAGCAACGAATGGGTTGGCAGAAGCATTCAACAAAATAATCATCAAACTTCTCAAGAAGTTCGTATCGTCCAACAAACGTGACTGGAACGAGAAGCTTGGTGAATGCTTATGGGCGTACCGTACTACAGTCCGAATAGCTACTGGAAATACGCCATTTTCCCTGGTGTACGGGAGTGAGGCAGTCCTTCCTTCGGAAACTCAAATACCCTCACTCCGCGTCATCCTTACTTACCAATTGACGACGGATGATAACTACCGTCATCGACTACAAGAGTTGGAGGCCTTAGATGAAAAGCGCCTCCTGGCTCAACAACGGATCGAGCTATACCAAGAACGCATCTCCGAAGCCTTCAACAAGAAGGTTAAAATCAGAACATTCCAAGTGGGCGATCTCGTTTTGGCAGTCCGGAGGCCAATGGTCATGACTCACAAAACCGCTGGCAAATTCTAGCCAAAATGGGAAGGTCCGTTTATCATTGAGGCTATATTCTCCAACGGTGCTTACCGTCTCGCAAAACAAAACGGAGACTTGCTCATGTTGCCCGTCAACGGCAAGTTCCTGAAGAAATATTATGTCTAAATGACATTTTCAGATCATCGAGTCATGTACCCGTCGGTACCGCTGAACTCATATCACATTTTCTAGATTGCTGAGTTATGTACCCGCTGGTACCGCTTAGCTCATATTCCAAAATTCTAGATTATTGAGTTATGTACCCGCCGGTACCGTTGAACTCATATCATATTTACCAGACTTTGAGTTATGTACCCGCCGGTACCGCTGAACTCATATTCCAAAATTCTAGATTATTGAGTTATATACCCGTTGATACCGCTGAACTTATATCCACAAAATTCTAGATTATTGAGTCACGTACCCTTCCGTACCTCTGAACTCACAATCTCCTAGATTATCGAGTTATGTCCCTGCAGGTGCCTCTGAACTCACATTCCTGTCTCTCTTTCAGGTAGTAAGTCATGATTAACCATACCTCTGAACTTTCTTCCTGATAGAGATCCTCCCTCATGATCCACTACCCGTACTCCCAGTGCACAAAAAAGGGTAACAGATCCACAAATTTCCAAAATGGCCATGTCGATGTTACCTCTGAGTCATTTCACTTCCGCCAAAAAATAAATCACCCCTTTACATAGAACTTCCATGTCCTCATTACCTCTAAGTCATTCTATGTACCCTCCGTCATTGAGCCCACTCCTGCCATGTCCTCATTACCTCTGAGCGGGAAGGCTCCATCGAAGAAACCTTCATGCTTGCCATGTCCTCATTACCTCTGAGTAAGTATGCTGATTCCATTTCGACTTATTATCCGTACCCACAACTGGAGTACGCCAAGGATAATAGGTCCACAAATATTCTCCGTTGAGTCCACTCCTGCCATGTCCTCATTACCTCTGAGTAGGAAGACTCCACGGTAAAACCCTCATACTTGCCATGTCCTCATTACCTCTGAATAAGTATGTTGGTTCTCTTTTCATCCTGTTATCCGTATCCTAAGACAGGGTACGCCAAGGATAATAGGCCCACAAATATCCTTTGCTAAGTCTCTTAGTACAGGCCCACCATTCCTCATCATGCCCCGGGAGCCTAGCTGCTCCATGGCATTCTCTCTCCCGATGCCCGGAACGTCCATGATCACCTTGCCATGGAACTGTTCTAGGTATCCCCATCAAACTTGTTATTCGTACCTAAAACCAAGGTATGCCAAGGGTAACAGGTCCACAAATAAGTCCCCTATTCGGGGTTAACGCCACCATAACACCACAAACACAACAGACAGTACAAATAAAGGATGGAATAAAACATACTCTTTTATTTGAAAGCCAAAAAAAGCATTACATGTTTTGGGACCACGTCCCTCTCAAAAAGAAAAGAAAAGGAGAACAGAAACAAAAGGAAAAAAAGGCCGACTATAGTTCGGCATTACACAATTCCATGAGGCGGTTTCTCACCAAGGTAGTCCCCCGCTCAAGCCGCTGTCTAGTTCGGCGTTCAGCCTCCTGGGACAACTGCTCCGCATCATCCAAGTGCATATATGCCCGCCAGTCATCCTCCATCTTCTTCAGGGTAATTTCTGTAAAACTCCTAAATTTCTACTATATTTTTTTTATTAAATTTAGTACCGATTTAAAATTTTGAATTGTACGTCGCATAGTCGTATTATATGTCGCGCACGAAATTTTATTTTTTCGAAATTGCTCGACGAGTGCGAATATGTGCGAGCGTACATATTTTAGAAAAATATTTTTTTCTATTTTATAGTTTCAAAATAATATATGTAATAATTTTTTTAGCTATCGTACCAAACTTTCAAGCTAATTATTTTATTTATTTATTGGTACAAAGCCTTTCGTTTATAGCAATTATTGATAAATATTATTGTGCATACATTTCCTAAAAATTTTACTAGCCTATGTTAAATAAAAATAAAATTTTCAAAATTTATTAATATTTTATTATTTAAAAAGATATTTAAAAATATTTATTATTTTCAAAATTATTATTACTGGTATTTTTGGAAAAAATATATTTGAAAATTTTGTCGCCATTTTAAATCTTGATTTAAATTTAGGCATTTATTTAAATTTTGATTTATCCAATTCGTTTTTAAACTAAAAAAAATTAATTAGATTTAATTGGATTTGGATTTTAAATTCTCCTGATCCTATCCAAATTGGGAATTCCCACATCCTATAAATAGGCAGGTACCCCTCCAATTCATTATTCATCCACACAAATTTCTTCCACCACAAGTGCAGTACCTCGTGTCCGTGTCCTCTCCCGTTCTTATTCTATTCTTTTTACAAATACATTGTAAATCCCTCGTGTCGGACACACCCCCAACACAATAAAATTCCTAAACTAAATCCTGTCCCCACTGGTGTCCATCTCCCTGCAACCCTACACCACAGACCCGCCACCATAGCCACCCGCTGCCACCACCATCTCCGTCGTCATCATCACATCCCTGACACCAACCGCAGCCACCCCGTCGACTCCACTCCACCACCAGCCACCACCGTCACCATCAGCACACCCACCTCAACCACCGCCACCAACAGTCCAACCCAGCCCGGCCGACCACGTCCCGTCCACCCGAACTCCCGCGGCCACGCACCACCACCATCACCTACGCCCCTGCTACTGCAGCCTACCCACGCCATCACCGGCGAAGCCGATCATCACCGCCACCATCCCCAAAACACAGCAAAAGAAAACAATTAAAAACCCTAACCCTATGGCTCACCTCGTCGGACCGGAGCTCCGCCTCCAGTGTCGCCGTGGTCTCCGCTTGAGCGGCCGACCGGATCCCCTTGCCGCCGGTCACCCGTCGCCGCCCCTGGCGATTCGCAACCGCGCCCAACCTCCAGCACCGACCGCATCTCCATAACCCACCGCCAGCGTCGCAGAAAACTGCCGCCGCCTACACCCCTTCACCTTCGTCACCCGACAAATCCCTCATCGAGACCGCCATCCGTGCCCTAGGCCCTCCTCTCGCCGAAAAATCCCCCGCGCCTGTGCTTCCTCCTCCGTACTCCTTCCTCCGGCTCCGCCGCACTCCAAAACCCCGCCTCTACAAAACCTAGGCCGCTCCGCCGGCCGGATCCCCCACAACCCCCTTCCCGATCTCTTTCCTCTTCCGTCGGAGGGCCGTGTCGCCTAACAACCACCGCCGACCTCCTTTCTCAGATCTCCGCCGCCCATCTCTTCCTCTCCGTTGAGCCCAGACGACCGCCCCACCTCACTCCACCTCTCTCTCTCTTCCTGACCTCTCTCTCTCCCTCTCCGCTTAGTTTTCCCTCTCCGTTCTTCTCTCTCCTTGGTCTTTTCGTTTATACTTTACATTTTTTGCTTTGCTCAAGTCTTCTTAAGAAGACAGCAACAGTTTCGATTTTTATTTTATTTTTTATTGTTAATTATTGATATTATCACTATCATAATCCTTATTAGCATATTTAATTTCATTGTTGCTTATTACTATTATAGTTATTATTATTATTATTTTATTTTATCATTGTTGTTGTTGTTGTTTGGGTTGTTGTCCTCAAGAGGAGGAAATAGCAGGTAGTTGGAGTATTGTTTTAAAACTTTATTTTTCCTATTTTTTTTAAGTATTTTAAACAACAGCAGAGCTCTCTGCTGATGATAGTATTATTAGCATTATATTTTTGATTCCTTTGCTTTCTCCTTCCTTTTGACATTATGCTAATATTTTATTATTATTATTATTATTTTCATTATTAGTATTATTAATAGAAAATAAATAAAGTAATTATTGTGTATACATAAATGTTGTTTTTTGCTATTTGTTACCATTAGTTTTTGAATAAGTTATTTGTATTTCACACATAGTCGATATTTTACAATTAATTTTACAAAAGTTATTAGAGGGCTTGGCCTATAATTATTCTCAAATTATTTTTAGAAGCCTAAAATAATTCTATTGTTATGAACTTGGAGTTTTGCCTATAAACGATTTTGATAAAATATAGTTTCAAGTATTATAAATTATTTTTCTAAAATCATATAATTATTATTATACTTTTTCTTTTGCATCTCCTCCTCCCATAACCAATCTTCCTATTCCCTCGTCCATTTCAAGCCAACCTTATGTCCACCCTAACTAAATTGACCCTTCTGGACCCAATGGAACTGTCCGTGCCACCATCAGAGATCCCATGTGTAGTTGTTGCACCAAAGTCACAGTTCATGCCAGCTTGATCCTCGCATGTGAGACTCGTCTCACAGTATCGGTATTTATATACGGATACGTATTTTGTAGTGTATTTCGTATTTTCTTGATTTTCGTAATGCTTTAAAATTTTTCTAACTTATAGATTTTCTTCTTGGCCGGCATACCGCCAGTATACCGGAGTATACCGACGGCATACCGTCCAGACAGATTTTCCACATTTTAGATATTTTCGATTTCAGATATTTTCATGAATAGTGTTTTCGATATTTTTGTAAATAGTGTTTTAGATATTTTGATTAATAATGTTTAGATATTTTCATGAATAGTATAGATGCACCCTATTACCCATTGGATATTTGGTTTTGTTTTGATGGTTAAGATTGACTTAGATCTTCACATGGATCACCATCCGACGGCTAAGATTAATTCCCCCTTCTATATATACCATTTTACTTTCTCTCTCCTCTCTCTTTTCATTCTTTTCACTCTCTTTTCATTTCTTCTTCCCTTCTCTCTCCCTTGGAGCTTGCCAAGAGCTTGGCCATGAGGCCTTGAGTGTGGTGTCTAACCCCCCCTAGGAGGAGGAGTAGAAGATTAGGCTTGGAGCTTAACCTAGGCAAGTATATCTTGCCAAATCCATGAACCATATTATTTTGATGTCATTTTTGTTTCCCTTGGTAGTAAATACTTAGAATTGCCTTAAACTCATTTTTGTTAAATATGTTTTCTTTATGATTCTCGTCTATATGCATGTTTCTAAAATTTGTTTAAGCAAGGTTTTGATTTTCTGTTAAAACCCAATATGGACTTAGTAGAAAACTTGGTATCAAGAGTGATACTAGTGTTACCATCATGGATCTTGGTCACACATACATATATGAGGCCCTCACATAGTTTGTATATCATGGATTTTGAGTTTGGTGGCAATCGGAACCCGTTTCGGTGTCCCGATAACCTCTGTTTGGGAGTATTTTGAGGTATTGATCTATCAAATATTTTGATTTGTGAAAACTAATACTTCCATGTTGTAGGAAATTCAATTCTATTCAATTTTGACTTTTGAAAATCCAAATTTCGATTTAAAACGAAGTTTTTATGGCCGAAACAAGTTTTGGCAAAATTCTGAATTTTGTTGCTGTTTGAAAAAACTGGTATACCGCCGGTATACCACAGTATACCGCCGGTATGCCGTTTTTTGCACCAGAAACCATCTGTCTTTAGGCCGGTATACCGCCGGTATGCCGCAGTATACCGCCGGTATGCCGTTTTATGCTGTTTTAGTCTGTTTTTGCCCGTTTCTGCCCGTTTTTGTCCGTTTTTGATACTTTCTTCGATTGTAATGATTTCTTAACATGATTAGATGATCTTGTATAGTTAGAAAATGCTTGTACACCCTATATACACTTGACACTAGTACATGTTCAATCATTTTCTATGAAATGTACTTAGCTTTAATTATTATTTCCCACATGCCATGATATATCTTTGATAGATTCTTTCTTACAAGCTATGTTAATTGTTGCCATGCCTTCTTTGCTTACATGATAGTGGCCCGTCGTGGCGTATTTTTCTTACATGTCTCCTTTGCTTACTAGATAGTGACCCGTCGTGGTGCACTCTTGTACATGTCTTTCTTTGCTTACATGATAGTGGCCTGTCATGGCGCACTCCCTATAGTGGCTCGTCGTAGCGCACTACCAGCTTCCAGTTTATGATGTTTTCTTGTTGTGGCTTGTTATGGTGCACATTCTCGTTATTGTCCAGTCTTGCATGCTCATGTCTAGGATGGATTCTGCGGAATGCCACACCCAGAATCCAAGAAAATGGTAAGGATTATATAACTAGATTGATCATTATAACATGGGTGGGAAGGATTTCCCAGTTACCTGTTGCCTTTGGTCTAGGTCGTTATAACATTTAATTAATGGTTTGGAGCTATCCGTCGAGATGAGCACTCTCCCAGCTTCACCGTCGCGTGGGAGCACAAAGTCACACTTGTAATCACTTCCCGGCATGACCAATAGGTGGCAGCAGGCAGGTAACCGGACTTGGAATTCTCAAGCTTGCATTTGTTAGTAATTAGGATTGTGATAACCCTAGTTAGCTAATGTATAAAGCCGTACTCATTGCTTGGCCGTGACTATTGTATGGAGTCCAGTCTAATCTAGTTTGTCTAGGCAGTGTCCGAATTTGTTTATTTCAGTACATCTTTGTTTATGCTTCACTTTTGTCGGTAAATGATTAGATACTAAAGTTCTGTTCAGGAGAAGAGTTACAACCCCGGTCCTTGTTTGGTTTACGGGTTGTAACTTGGGTTTCGGAATAGTTCCTAAGTCATCTTACCATTTGTCGTTCTATATAGTATCTTAACATGCTCACATGCTCCAGTTACATGACATGCTCATATGCTCCAGTTACATGACATGCTCACATTCTCCAGTTACATGACATGCTCACATGCTCCAGTTACATGACATGCTCACATGCTCCAGTTACATGACATACTCACATGCTCCAGTTACATGACATGCTCACATGTTCTAGTTACTTAACATGCTCACATGTCTAGTTTATGTTTCATGTTCACATGCTTCATTTTCCTTACATGTACACAGTTTACATTACATCATAGTCCTTTACTTTATGCTACATGTTGCTTTACTTATTGTCCTTCTATTCTCGGGATAAGTGCATTGGTAGTGCACGAGTCTCAATTAGTACTTACACATCTCTCTCTATCCATTGCTATGATTTGCATGCTGGTTTTAGTTCATAGTTTGGCTTCCTTTGTGGTACTTGCTATTGGGGGTCTGACCCCACTGGTTTTGCATTGACCAGATCTGATAGAGGAGCCCGGAGGATCTTCCGTACCTTCCATTTGATGGTGATTACCCAGAGCACCAGAGTACCTTAGTGGGTTTTCTATTTCATTCTCCCACTAGTTATGTACATTATTCTTTTGTGGCATTTAGCCTCCGAGCACGTGTTTAGCTCGTGTTTTGGACTTGACATTTAGCCTACGGGCCAGAACATGATTTGCGTATTCTAGACTATAGCTAGAGCTTATCATGTATGACTATTACTCTTGCTAGTCTTCACTCTGTATTACTAGCTTCATGATCATTGATATATGATAGTTTGGGACGCTTTACTATTTTATATTCAAGTTGATCTTACTTCTTGTACATTGTTTACTGTCTGTGATTGAGATACCTAGGATTGCTTGACCCAGGATTGCCTGTTGGATTGTAGTAGTAACCCCCATCTATACAGCTTATACGTTATTTCGGAGTACTGGAGTACTTTGGTATACGTAGCTGGCCTGGTCCATCCCTACTTGCCAGTATTCTGGTTCTGGGGCGTGACATAGGTTTTAGTGGTGGCCCATGCAGGTCTGATTTATCAGATATGTGGGGGTTACTGATGTTTAGATATCTCAGTCACAATTCTCTTTTATTGATATCCTTCGTGTTATTCTATATCTCTGATCCATTGACCTAATATCTGCCTTGATCGTTGATCCTTCCTGTTCTCTCGATTTAATCCTTGTGTCCTTTAACTTTCAAGGGCACTGTTCTTAATCCTTCCGATCATCTTGTTTGGATTTTGTCGATAGCAGTCAGCAATCTTCTGTTAGGCCGGTTATGGAGGATCAGTTTTAGCATTCAGGGGCAGTGTTCAGAGTTGACCCGAGGGCAGAGGTGTCAGTTCAGCCTGATCAGCCAGCAGGGTCAGTCCTGCCAGAGTCCAGCTTCACCGGCTACCCCGACAGTCCAACAGTATATAGCTCAGGTAACATTTCAGCAGCAGCCGGTTAGAGCAGCAGTTCCGAGATGTGGACAGGCAGAGTTTGGTATGTTAGAGCAGGTTTTGGCCGAGGGCGATTATGTTGTAGGTATTGTCCTATTCTGCTTCCACTCTTATTTACCTCTTGGGTTACGCATATTTGGCGAGTTTCTCGTCCTACTCTTCTGTCTTCGTAGTCGAGGCATGTGATAACTTCATTGGTATCAACTACGAAGATACGTCCTGGGTAGAGCCATGTCTTGGATTAAGTCATTGGTACCGGCTTATTTTGAGAATTGACTTTTATCTAAGTTGTGGAGTCAGCGTAGGCCTGCTCCTACTCAACTGACTCAGGAGACATATTTATTCATATGCCTCCATCCCTTCTTGATTGTGGTTATGTTATTGCTTACGCATTTACTTATATTACTGTTGTCTTTATCTTACCAACATGCCATGCTTTGTTTTGATTGGTATAATTTTTCAGCTCTTTGGTTTGGTTTTCATGCTTGACTAGATTTTGGAAATTCCGAGGACGGAATTTATTTTTAAGTTGTGGAGTGTTGTGAGACTCGTCTCACAGTATCGGTATTTATATACGGATACGTATTTTTTAGTGTATTTCGTATTTTCTTGATTTTCGTAATACTTTAAAATTTTCCTAACTTATAGATTTTTTTCTTGGCCGGCATACCGCCAGTATACCGGAGTATACCGACGGCATACCGTCCAGACAGATTTTCCACATTTTAGATATTTTCGATTTCAGATATTTTCATGAATAGTGTTTCCGATATTTTCGTGAATAGTGTTTTAGATATTTTGATGAATAGTGTTTAGATATTTTCATGAATAGTGTAGATGCACCCTATTACCCATTGGATATTTGGTTTTGTTTTGATGGTTAGGATTGACTTAGATCTTCACATGGATCACCATCCGACGGCTAAGATTAATTCCCCCTTCTATATATACCATTTTACTTTCTCTCTCCTCTCTCTTTTCTTTCTTTTCACTCTCTCTTCATTTCTTCTTCCCTTCTCTCCCCCTTGGAGCTTGCCAAGAGCTTGGCCTTGAGGCCTTGGGTGTGGTGTCTAACCCCCCTAGGAGGAGGAGTAGAAGATTAGGCTTGGAGCTTAACCTAGGCAAGTACATCTTGCCAAATCCTTGAACCATATTATTTTGTTGTCATTTTTGTTTCCCTTGGTAGTAAATTCTTAGAATTGCCTTAAACTCATTTTTGTTAAATATGTTTTCCTTATGATTCTCGTCTATATGCATGTTTCTAAAATTTGTTTAAGCAAGGTTTTGATTTTCTGTTAAAACCCAATATGGACTTAGTAGAAAACTTGGTATCAAGAGTGATACTAGTGTTACCATCATGGATCTTGGTCACACATACATATATGAGGCCCTCACATAGTTTGTATATCATGGATTTTGAGTTTGGTGGCAATCGGAACCCGTTTCGGTGTCCCGATAACCTCTGTTTGGGAGTATTTTGAGGTATTGATCTATAAAATGTTTTGATTTGTGAAAACTAATACTTCCATGTTGTAGAAAATTCAATTCTATTCAATTTTGACTTTTGAAAATCCGAATTTCGATTTAAATCGAAGTTTTTATGGCCGAAACAAGTTTTGGCAAAATTCTGAATTTTGTTGCTGTTTGAAAAAATCGGTATACCGCCGGTATACCGCAGTATACCGCCGGTATGCCATTTTTTGCACCAGAAACCTTCTGTCTTTAGGTCGGTATACCGCCGGTATGCCGCAGTATACCGTCGGTATGCCGTTTTATGCTGTTTTAGTCTGTTTTTGCCCGTTTCTGCCCGTTTTTGTCCGTTTTTGATATTTTCTTCGATTGTAATGATTTCTTAACATGATTAGATGATCTTGTATAGTTAGAAAATGCTTGTACACCCTATATACACTTGACACTAGCACATGTTCAATCATTTTCTATGAAATGTACTTAGCTTTAATTATTATTTCCCACATGCCATGATATATCTTTGATAGATTCTTTCTTACAAGCTATGTTAATTGTTGCCATGCCTTCTTTGCTTACATGATAGTGGCCCGTCGTGGCGTACTTTTCTTACATGTCTCCTTTGCTTACTAGATAGTGACCCGTCGTGGTGCACTCTTGTACATGTCTTTCTTTGCTCACATGATAGTGGCCTATCATGGCGCACTCCCTATAGTGGCTCGTCGTAGCGCACTACCATCTTCCAGTTTATGATGTTTTCTTGTTGTGGCTTGTTATGGTGCACATTCTCGTTATTGTCCAGTCTTGCATGCTCATGTCTAGGATGGATTCTGCGGAATGCCACACCCAGAATCCAAGAAAATGGTAAGGATTATATAACTAGATTGATTATTAGAACATGGGTGGGGAGGATTTCCCAGTTACCTGTTGCCTTTGGTCTAGGTTGTTATAACATTTAATTAAGGGTTTGGAGCTATCCGTCGAGATGAGCACTCTCCCAGCTTCACCGTCGCGTGGGAGCACAAAGTCCCACTTGTAATCACTTCCCGGCATGACCAATAGGTGGCAGCAGGCAGGTAACCGGACTTGGAATTCTCAAACTTATATTTGTTAGTAATTAGGATTGTGACAACCCTAGTTAGCTAATGTATAAAGTCGTACTCATTGCTTGGCCGTGACTATTGTATGGAGTCCAGTCTAATCTAGTTTGTCTAGGCAGTGTCCGAATTTGTTTATTTCAGTACATCTTTGTTTTTGCTTCACTTTTGTCGGTAAATGATTAGATACTAAAGTTCTGTTCAGGAGAAGAGTTACAACCCCGGTCCTTGTTTGGTTTACGGGTTGTAACTTGGGTTTCGGAATAGTTCCTAAGTCATCTTACCATTTGTCGTTCTATATAGTATCTTAACATGCTCACATGCTCCAGTTACATGACATACTCACATGCTCCAGTTACATGACATGCTCACATGCTCCAGTTATATGACATGCTCACATGCTCCAGTTAGATGACATGCTCACATGCTCCAGTTATATGACATGCTCACATGCTCCAATTACATGACATGCTCACATGTTCTAGTTACTTAACATGCTCACATGTCTAGTTTATGTTTCATGTTCACATGCTTCCTTTTCCTTACATGTACACAGTTTACATTACATCACATGTCCTTTACTTTATGCTACATGTTGCTTTACTTATTGTCCTTCTATTCTCGGGATAAGTACATTGGTAGTGCACGAGTCTCGATTAGTACTTACTCATCTCTCTCTATCCATTGCTATGATTTGCATGCTGGTTTTAGTTCATAGTTTGGCTTCCTTTGTGGTACTTGCTATTGGGGGTCTGACCCCACTGGTTTTGCATTGACCATATCTGATAGAGGAGCCCGGAGGATCTTCCGTACCTTCCACTTGATGGTGATTACCCAGAGCACCAGAGTACCTTAGTGGATTTTCTATTTCATTCTCCCACTAGTTATGTACATTATTCTTTTGTGGCGTTTAGCCTCCGAGCACGTGTTTAGCTCGTGTTTTGGACTTGACATTTAGCCTACGGGCCAGAACATGATTTGCGTATTCTAGACTATAGCTAGAGCTTATCATGTATGACTATTACTCTTGCTAGTCTTCACTCTGTATTACTAGCTTCATGATCATTGATATATGATAGTTTGGGACGCTTTACTATTTTATATTTCAGTTGATCTTACTTCTTGTACATTGTTTACTGCCTGTGATTGAGATACCTAGGATTGCTTGACCCAGGATTGCCTGTTGGATTGTAGTAGTAACCCCCATCTATACAGCTTATACGTTATTTCGGAGTACTGGAGTACTTTGGTATACGTAGCTGGCCTGGTCCGTCCCTACTTGCCAGTATTCTGGTTCTGGGGCGTGACATCGCTGCACATCCGGCGTACTACCAGGCAAGACACCTTGCCATTTGCTGTTTAATTATTTTAGCTCATATTTTATGCATGTTCATTATTTTTTTATGCAAAATAAACTGTGATACATGGCATAACTGTTAGAACTTACTGTTCATTTATATTTTCTGCTGTGTATTATTTTTACAAATTAAACCTAGATTTAAGGGACCACCTTGTGTGTTGCATTCATTGGCCTTGACACGTTGTAACACGAAGTTGTGTGTCGCATGTAGGACACGGAAGTGCGTGATTGGCTGGCCACCAATACGTACAAGCCGTGCGATAGGAATAACCGCTAATAGAGGTTGCATGCTAGTTTGACTTAGCGGTTATAGAGGTTAATATTGTGGATACAACATAATAGGCATTGGGCGGGAAGGACAATTCCTTAGCGTATGGGCTTAGATGCACTTCCCTTGTGTAACGCCCCAGTCCCAAAATACGTAGGACTAGGAACGTCGACATGCCAACTGTATTTATACGAAGTATACTCCAATATATGGAAGCCACGTATAAATAAATAAGCTGTAAAATGCAGTAGAACCATAACTAATCTCATCCACACAGAATAAATGAATAAAAGATCATATAATGAGAATAAATTTGTCTTGATACAATATGTTGGGCGGAGACAAATCCACTACCAACAAGTAAAGGAAAAATACATAGAAATGAAATGAGTAGGACGAGCGAAGCGAAGACGATCCAAATGCAATCATCCTCGAAGAAATAGCGAAGATCACGGCTAGAGCTAAAGCACCTGCGAAAGACAATAACACACACCTGGCAAGACAACCAGGTCCTCAGAGGGACGTAACAAGACACATAATAGCATGCCATATAAACTGAATAAATATTGCTCAATAAATAAGTCAATCGAATTTATAACATGGTCCAATACGCACCTACTGAATGAGCGTACCATCCCCCCAACCAAACAAGGACAAGAGATGGTAAACTAATTCACGGCGACGTATCTTTCCATGCTAAAAATCCGATATGGTATCCGGACCCCAACAAGGTTCAATACCTTCTCATCGAAGTAGTAAGTCACACCTACAACTAAACAAGGACAAGATGTGACGAACTAATGCTCGACAAGTTATTGTTCCAAGCCCGGTCAGATACAAGTACCCAAACCAAAAGTACTCGTACCTAACGGATAGGGTAGCCTACCATTCTATGTGAAATGTAGTTAAGAACAATCCTTCCTACTCATGGGCCCTGGCTGAATAGGATCGGCGTAGTCCCCCCTTTGGGCTCCAGAGGCCCCAGCAGGAAGCGCATGTGTCATCAACACCGTATCTCCAGCGGAGAGTTCGGGTCACAAGGGATGTGCATCGAAGCCCATACGCTAAGGAATTGTCCTCCCCGTCCAATGCCTACTGTGTTGTATCCACAACACAAACCACTATAACCGCTAAGTCAAACTAGCATGCAACCTCTATTAGCGGTTATTCCTATCGTACGGCTTGTACGTACTGGTGGCCAGCCAATCACGCACTTCCGTATTCTATATACGACACACAACCTCGTGTTACAACGTGTCAAGGCCAATGAATGCAACATACAAGGTGGTCCCTTAATTCTAGGTTTAATGTGAGAAAAATAATACATAGCAGGAAAATAAATGAACAGTAAGTTCTAACAGTTATGCTATGTATCACAGTTTATTTTGCATAAAGAAAATAATAGACATGCATGAAATATGAGCTAAAATAATTAAACAGCAAATGGCAAGGTGTCTTGCCTGATAGTACGCCTGGTGGTGCTGCAATGATTAATGTGGCACGAACTGCGACTGTGGTGCAACAACTGTACAAGGAGACCTCGGGTGGTGACACGGACAGTTCCATCGGGTCCACGACGGTCAAATTAGTTAGGGTGGTCATAAGGAAGGACAGAGTTTGCATGAGGATAGGAATAATGGGCTTAGTTGCAGACGGAAGGGTAGTCGAAAGAAATTTAGATAAATAATATAAATATGATTTAGGAAAACTTATTTGTAATACTCGAAATAAAAATAGTTTTTAGATATATATACTTGAAAAATGAAAATGTTTTAATGTAAACTCTAAATTTGTAAATATACGATCTTAGAGAGAAAAATGTATATATATTTTAGATAACTACCAAAAATCTAGAAAAGAGAATCATTTTAGACTTACATTATGATTTATAAGTCGAATACTATTTCTTAGTTAAATAGAAAATATGCAATAAAATATTTTTATGCGCCGAAATATTTTTAGATAAGTAACCCGAAAAAATTAGTTTAGGGATATAACTAGATTTTTATTTTATTTTTATTTTTGTCAAGTACGATATTTTTGGTAAAAATATCTTTTTTAAAATAGTTAGAAATATTTACAATCAACAACAACAAAATCATCATAATACAATAATAACTATTCCTAACAAATGAAAATAAAAAATAATAATAATAATAATAATAATAATAATAATACTACTGATGATAATCACTCAAAGAGAAAAGAGAACAATAACAATAAACTAAATGATAATAATAATGATAATAATAATAATATATTTACAATTGCTAAAAGGAATAATAAGAAGAAAACAAGAAAAAGTAAAGTAAAAAGCAATCAACAAAATAATAAAATAAAAAAACCAGACAGCTCGTTAGCTGTCTCTTTCATTCCCCAAAAACGAAGAGAGAAAGAGAAGGAAAGAGAGAGAAGACGAGAGGGAGAGGGACTGAGTGATAGAGAGCGGAGAGGAAGAACGGGGGATGTGGCGTTGCCGAAGGCGCGCGTCGGATCTCGGCCGGTCGGAAGGGGTCGTAGGCGCGCGCTCAAGGAGGAGGGTGAGGAAGAGGGAAGCGAGCGCGCTGGACGAGGCGGCCGACGGCGCGGATGACGGTGGCGAAGGGAGGAGATGGGCTCGAGGGCGAGATCGAGGGAGATCGGAGGCGGTAAGGCACGGCGGTCGCGGCACCAGAGGGAGGCGACGCGGTGGCGCGCACGGCGTGGTGAAGGATGGGGGTTTCCGGTGGCACGCGGCGGAGGATGAAGAGGGGAGAAGTCGGGGTGACGCGCGGAGGAGATGGCGCAGGCGGCGGCTGCGCGCGGAGAACTCGGCGGAGAGGGTTTCAGAGAGGGCGGCGCGGGGGTTTCTCGGAAAAGTGAGGCGGCGGGTGTGGAGGCACGGCGAGGTCGAGGGACGACGGAGCTAGCCATGGGCGGCCGTGGCTCACCGTCCACCGGTGCGGGCGGCTGCGGCTCTCCGCGTCAATCTCTGACGAGATCAGACGGCGGCTGTCCGTTCGCGACCGGGCGACACGGAGACGGGTTGAGTGACAGGGTGGTCTTCGAGCAACGACGGCTCGACCGATTTGGAAATACGACGATGGCAGTGGTATTCGGAAACGGGGATGCGGTGGCTTGGGACGGACCGAGACGATGGTGGCGGCGGCTCCAGAGGTTAGGTTTTATATTTATATTTTTTTTCTTCTGGTGTGTGGTGGCGGGGTGGCTGTGTCGGGGTTCGACAGATGGTTGTCATGTTGGTGGCGGTGGTTAGAGGAGATGGTGATGGTGGTGGTTCTGTGTGGTGACCGGGAAGGTCCGACCGGGTGTGGCTGGTGGTGTTTCTGATTGGGTATGCTGGATCTGTGGACGGGGAGTGGTTGTGACGACGGACTTTGACAGGAAGGCAAGGCGGCTGTGTTGGAGTGGTTGGTCTTGGGGGTTTTCTAATGGTGGTGGTGCTAGTGAAGGTGGCGATGAAGACGGTGGCGACGGTGGCAGGGGGTGTAGGCTGTGGGCGTGGTGGTTATGGTCACAAGGGATGGTCGGGTTAGGTTAGGTTTTGATTACGTCGGGGTTTGTCCGACAAGGAATTTGTAAATGTAAAGATTGGAATAAGATTTGGACGATGGAACACGGACACGGGGCACGCACTATGGTTGGAGAATTTGTGGAAGAAATTGTGGAGATAATATTGGAGGAGTACCTGCCTATATTTATCGGATGTGGGAATTCCCAATTAGAATAGGATTAGGATAATTGAAACCCAAGTAGATAAATCTCTGCTTAATTTAGAATAATGAAATCAAATCCAAATCCAATACAAATCCAATTTTAAATTAAATTCTCTTAGTTTAAAATCAATGGAACAAATCAAATTTTAATTATTTAATTATTTAAATAAATACATAAATTTAAATCACGGTTTACATTGTCATGAAACTTTCAAAATATGGTTTCCAAAAATACCATAATATTAATTTCGAAAATATACTATTTATTTAAAATAAACTAATAAATAACCACGAAAAATATATGTTTGTACAAATAATATTTACATAGATATACTTTTCCAATTTACCATTTTATAGAAGAAATTTATTTATTATATAAATGAAAGGCTTTTCATAAAAGTCATAAACTTGAAAGTATTAGCTAGAAATAGTTTTTATCTACATTAATAATAAAAATAATGTTATTTCAAAAATATGTACGTTCGTCCATATTCGCACTCGACGAGCAAAAAATAATTTCGTGCGCGACGTACAATACGAGTACGTGACGTACAATATGAAATTTTAAATCCGTACAAATATTAATAAAATTAAAAAAATATATATAGTAGAAATTTAGGGGTTTTACACCTTGTGACCCGGACTCTCCGCTGGAGATACGGGATTGATGACCCATGATTACTGACGGCCACTGACGATTCTGCGGAACATCATGCTCTTCCTGATGGGGCCTCTGGTGCCCAAAGGGGGACTACGTCGATCCTATTCAGCCAGGGCCCATACATAGGAAGGATTGTTCTTAACAACATTTCACATAGAACGGTAGGCTACCCTATCCGTTAGGTACGAGTACTTTTGGTTTGGGTACTTGTATCTGACCGTGGCTTGGAACAATAACTTGTCGCGGATTAGTTCGTCACATCTTGTCCTTGTTTGGTTGTAGGTATGACTTACTACTTCGATGAGAAGGTATTGAACCTTGTTGGGGTCCGGATACCATATCGGATTCTTAGCATGGAAAGATACGTCGCCGTGAATTAGTTTACCATCTCCTGTCCTTGTTTGGTTGGGGGGATGGTACGCTCGTTCAGTAGGTGCGTATTGGACCATGTTATAAATTCGATTGACTTATTTATTTGAGCAATATTTATTCAGTTTATATGGCATGCTATTATGTGTCTTGTTACGTCCCTCTAAGGACCTGGTTGTCTTGCCAGGTGTGTGCTATTGTCTTTCGCAGGTGTTCTAGCTCTAGCCGTGATCTTCGCTATTTCTTCGAGGATGATTGCATTTGGATCGTCTTCGCTTCGCTCGCCACTTATTTCATTTTCTATGTACTTTTTCTTATTTGGTTGGTAGTGGATTTGTCTCCGCCCAACATATTGTATCAAGACAAATTCATAGTTGATTATATAATATCTTTTATTCTTGTGGATGAGATTAGTTATGGTTCTACTGTATTTTACAGCTTATGTATTCATACAAGGTTTCCATATATTGGAGTGTACTTCGTATGTATACAGCTGGCATGTCTACGTTCCTAGTACTACGTATTTTGGGATTGGGGCGTTATAATTTCCAGATCGGCCGAAGCTCGATTCACTCTGTCAGCCTCTTGGATAATTAGCCCCCTTTCGGTACGGGCAGCCTCAAGCTCAGACTCCAGGAACGCTAACTTCCTCTAAAGCTCAAGGATCTGCTCCCGCGTGTCAATAATCCTACGGGAGGCAGTCGCTTCCCGAGCCGTAACATCTTCACTCTCGCGGCTCAACTCATCATAGCGATCAGACAGATCACGGAGGTCCTTCAGCATGGCCGGCCGGGTCTTATCCCGAGCAGTCCTTATCTTCTCTACAACAGCTGTGAGAAAACCGTGCTCCTGATCTATAGCAGCAAACAGATCAGCCTGCCGTAACACCTGTAGCTGGTCTACCAATTGATCAGCCTCTAGCAATTTTGTCTCCAGAAGCGCGGCTACCCCTGCCCTACCGGAAAGAGTCTTAAGGATATCAATATGACCCTGGGCGCATTGCCGGGCCAAGACGAAAGAGGTCCCTCTTTCCACAGCAGCCACTATCCCCCTCTTCAGGTGACGATAAAAGCTGCCAACCACGTCCTGTAATGCTCCATCCAGAACCTTTGTAGAGGACGGTGTCAAAGGAAGCGTGGCCGGCAACGTCGGAGGAGGTGTGCTAGAACTTGCCACCAAGGGGACAAATTCCGAGCGGAACGATGCGTGGATAGCAGCTAACCCTTCCTTCGCCACTCGAAAAGCCTGTACACTTAGCAGGGCAGAGAGGTCGACTCTCAGAACCACCTGAGCAGAAGCAGATGCAAGATCCATTGTCCCCTGCCCCGGCTGTCCCACCACTTGACTTTCTGAACTCGAGACAGCGGGAGGCCCCTCAAAACAAATTGGAAGGAGAGGAGGTACGCTCCTCTTCGCCAATGCCCTTTCGGCAGAGCCTGTCTTAATAATGTCCATCATCGGCACTAGAGAGACAGGACCTGTATGTCCAGAGGAACCATCAATCGACGTAACCCGAAGGACGTGATGATAGAGCAGATAGGCCTGCTAGCAAGTTAAAATTTGGCTTATCTTACCAAGGGAGGAGCATGGAGGTTGTAACTCGTTCGCAGCTGACGTGGTCTCCTCACCCGCAACCTCCAAGTTAAATTTTGCTGGCTCTTCTGTCCCAGCTACCCCAGTTGGAGGAACGATTCTATCAGCGTCATTTTGATAAAATTTTGTAATTTCGGGGACAGGTCTGTCGGTACCCCTGTCATCTTGAGTCATGACCTCGGCGACTTGAGATTCCTCTTCTTCTGACACCTACGGGAGGGAAGAAAAATGATTAAAGATCAAAACTAGAGGAAACAAAGAACTGAATAAAAATGGTAGTAATTTGTATTACCTTCGAAGCGGGGTCGACCTTCTTGCTTCTCTCCCTTATAGTTAGCCTGCCACGTCTGGTCGCAACCAATTTTCGGAAGTGAGGAATACCGCCAATAGGGGAGATTTGTCTGCTACGCTTTCGTACAGAACCAGGTGCGACAGGCGGCTGATCCACCCCAACATCTTCCACCGGGAAAGAAGAGTCATCTGCATCACGCTCCTCGTCCTCATCATCTGCAGTAGTGGAGTCTGAGTCGGGCACTTCGATTCTTTTCTTCTTCCTCATCTTGGCCCCTTGGGGCTTCTCATCTAAGCCAGTACCAACGATAAAACTGGTATCCGGGCTAAAACCAATGGAGAGCTTGTTCGCCATGACATGGTACAAGGCCGCCATGTACAAAATCTCTACCGACGCCTCAATGGCAGGAACCGAGAAAGTGGCACGGGTATGGAATGTATCATAGTAATGTCAGGCCCTGATGCCGTCAAGGAGGCTACCTTCAAAACCCAGACAAGAGCTGGGACTATCCAGAAAAAGTTGGCTGTACCCAAACTGATGAGAAAACCTGCTGGGTAGGTAAGGCTCCAGGAAGACGGTAGTACGATTGCGGTATACTAGGTGGGCGGGGCGGATGTTACGCAACCACAAGAGCATCTGGCCGTCTTGAAGTTGAGGAAGACCAATACCGTCGAGATGAATGCTCGTTATTTCCTCAGCAGTGAAACGAGGGACGGATATAAAAAAGTTGTACCTATCTGCTCTCGCAAGCGCCATTCGGCAGGCACACATGGTATCATACTCCCAAGACTCATTACGATAACGGAAGATAAAAGCATCATTAGCAATCACGCCGTCTTCAGAACCCGGTCTCATCAAAGACCGGTAGTGCATTAATAGCCACCCCATCAAATAATGATAGGGCAGCTCAGTCCTTTCAAAGTCCTTTGTCACCTTGCGGAAGATGACCTTGGATGTAAAAGTACGGAGGCCACGGTGTATGCTGCACACCATGGCCGGGAGAAGAGCTAGTTTCACTCTAAAAACTAGCTTCACAGCAGGGAGAATAAAATTACGACTGATTCTTTCAATAGAACCAGCTCCTCCTGAGATGACGCAATTCCGCAGCCATACCATCAAAAATCCTGCTAGGAGCGCCTTCTCTGACAGCTCTTGGGTATCCTAATAAAAATAATCAAAAGAGTCGGTCTTACTTCCAAATCTGTCGCTGGTAGAGGCAACCCTCTTCGTCGACGACATTAAAGCCTGAACCGCCTCCCGGGATTGGGGACTTCGGAAAGTAACTCGGCCTGAGGCTCCCATCGAGAAGAGATAGTTCACCCAGTCCTTAGTATGGGGAGCATTCCCTTCCGAGCTGCTTTTCTTCTTTGCTATCTGCTGGCACGTACTATAGTGACACAGTATTTCCTGATAAGTAGCCACGAATCCCGAGTATCGTTTTTCTAGCTCTTCGAACTCCTCATTCGTAGGAGTATATGCTTCAAAAGCTTCATCCCCCCAGGAAAGTTTGGAAATCGCATGCATCTCATGGATTGCCAGCCCCATTTCTCCTACAGGGGTATAGAAGGTTCCCGTACGGCAGTTGTACATCTATAGCAAAACTATGAATAACTTCTTGTTTACAGGTAAGCCGTGGCTGGTGCCCAGAATAGCATGATAAAGACCAATCTTACGCAGAAAAGTCTCATACTTTTGCGAGATCCACATAGACAGATTGATCCATGAGGGGATGGGGTGTATCCAACTTGGGAGTGCCAATCGGCCGATTGGATAGGAGTCTTTTCGAGCAAGTTGGTTCAGGAAAGTATCGGCTGAAGAAAATATGAAATTGGGGCCCGGCATATTCAAGAAAGCACTCGGGGCCAATCCCATTACATAACGGCTGGCATGCACCTTGCCTGCACATACTGACTTCATATTGTTGTTGTAATGGATGTCGCCCACAAACATCCCATTTCGGGTAGGAGTCAAAGATTTTTCCATCTTCCTGTCCAGCGGAAACATATTGAACCAAGATAATGGGAAGTGACGCTCTATTTGAGGGATGCAGATCGCAATCCCGTTAGAGATGAAGCTCCAGTTCTCTGATATATCCAGAACTTGGCTGTTCTTCACAGTCAAAGCGTCTCCAAAGAAGAATGCAAGTTTCAGGTATTCTCCTTCCAACTTTTCCGAATTCATCATGGCACATAGGAAGTAGAAAGGTTGGTTCTTGAGGGCATTTTTCCTCGTTAAAGGCTCGTCACTAGGGAGCTGGTCCGCCACATACTGAACTATCTGATCATACCTATAGCCCATAGCGGCCTGGGCACGACCCACCAGGGGTTCCCCAGCAGCGTTAATTTGCAAATTTACTGAGACGAAGACAAAAAAAATAAGTTAAAAAGATGATTGACTAGTGCCCTCAAGCCTATGCGGCTCGGATTCAATGAAGCCTCAGGCAGCCCAACTCAGAAAAAAGCTTATGCGGCTTCGACTAGTGGAGACTCATGCTACAGTGACTAAACATAGTTATGCGGCTCTGTTCAAACATAGCCTCATAAGACAGAGTTCGAATAAGTTTAAAAGGCTCATACGACAAGACGAGTTCAAGCGAGCATATGCGATCCAAATCAAGTGAGCTTATGCGGTCCCGTTAGAGACACGCTTATGCGGCTCAAATGCAGATAAGTTCATACAATCCAAATTCGAATAGGCTTATGCGGTCCAAATCAAGTGAGTTTATGCTGAGCTTAAGCGGCCCCGCTAGAAAAGTACTTATGCGGTCACAACAACAGATCTCATGCGGCTCCGACATGGAACATACCCCATGCGGCTCGAGACGTGTATGCGACACACAAGAAGATGAAGGCTCGCGCATAAAATATGCGACGTAGCCATGATATTCAGGGTTCCAAACTCACACAAAAGGTCCTTACCTTCGATAGCTGTCTGGACGTCGGGGTGAACCACGGGTACGTCAGCTGGCGGAGGAGCTGCCACATACGTTGTAACGCCCCAGTCCCAAAATACGTAGGACTAAGAACGTAGACATGCCAGCTGTATTCATACGAAGTATACTCCAATATATGGAAACCTCGTATGGATACATAAGCTGTAAAATGCAGTAAAACCACAACTAATCTCATCCACACAGAATAACTGAATAAAAGATCATATAATGAGAATAAATTTGTCTTGATACAATATGTTGGACGGAGACAAATCTACTACCAACAAAATAAAGAAAAGTACATAGAAAATGAAATGAGTGGCGAGCGAAGCGAAGACGATCCAAATGCAATCATCCTCGAAGAAGTAGCGAAGATCACGGCTAGAGCTAAAGCACCTGCGAAAGACAATAGCACACACCTGGCAAGACAACCAGGTCCTCAGAGGGACGTAACAAGACACATCATAGCATGCCATATAAACTGAATAAATATTGCTCAATAAATAAGTAAATCGAATTATAACATGTTCCAATACGCACCTACTGAACGAGCGTACCATCCCCCCAACCAAACAAGGACAGGAGATGGTAAACTAATTCACGGTAACGTATCTTCCCATGCTAAGAATCCGATATGGTATTCGGACCCCAACAAGGTTCAATACCTTATCATCGAAGTAGTAAGTCACACCTACAACCAAACAAGGACAAGATGTGACGAACTAATCCGCGACAAGTTATTGTTCCAAGTCACGGTCAGATACAAGTACTCAAACCAAAAGTACTCGTACCTAACGGATAGGGTAGCCTACCGTTCTATGTGATATGTAGTTAAGAACAATCCTTCCTACGCTTGGGTCCTGGCTGAATAGGATCGGCGTAGTCCCCCTTGGGCACCAGAGGCCCCAGCAGGAAGGGCATGATGTTCCGCAGAATCGTCAGTGGCCGTCAGTAATCTTACGTCATCAACCCCGTATCTCCAGCGGAGAGTTCGGGTCACAAGGGATGTGCATCGAAGTCCATACGCTAAGGAATTGTCCTCCCCGCCCAATGCCTACTGTGTTGCATCCACAACACAAACCACTATAACCGCTAAGTCAAACTAGTATACAACCTCTATTAGTGGTTATTCCTATCGCACGGCTTGTACGTACTGGTGGCCAGCCAATCACGCACTTCTGTGTTCTACATGCGACACACAACTCTGTGTTTACAATGTGTGAAGGCCAATGTATGCGACACACATGGTGGTCCCTTAAATCTAGGTTTAATTTGTAAGAAAAATAATACACAGCAGGCAAAATAAATGAACATTAAGTTCTAACAGTTATGCCATATATCACAGTTTATTTTTCATAAAGAAAATAAATAATGCATAAAATATGAGCTAAAATAAGTAAACAGCTAATGGCAAGGTGTCTTGCCTGGTAGAGCGCCTGGTGTGCTACGATAATTATGGTGGCACGATCTGCAACTTCGGTGCAACAACTGTATATGGTGACCTCGGATGGTGACACGGTCGGCTCCATTGGGTCCAGAAGGGTCGATTCAGTTACGGTGGACATATGGTAGGACAGATTGGCGAGGGAATAGCAACAATATGACTTGGATACGGGCAAGAGAAAATCAAGAAAATAAATATTTATATATAGAGTTTTTAGAAAACTATAATAATGAGAACATATACTTTTGCAAGTTTAAAATAGTGTTTAGATAATTACTAAAATATAAAGAATTGTGTTCACAGAAACCCTTAAGTTGTAGAAATACAATTTAGGTAGGAGGCTATATTTTCCAAAATATTTTAGGAGAAGAAAATAATTTATAGAAAAATTACTAAATGCTAAAATCCATATTTGTAAAACTATAATTTTGTCAAATAGTTTACTTTAAATAAATAGAAAATTTACAACAATATAAAAACAGTTTTTATGAAATTATCTATTTTGGCTAGTAAGCAATTTAAAGAATAATTGGTAGTAATAGTACAATAACAAGGACATAGTATTAATATTTTAAATTATTTATCAAATATTATATACCGTATAACAAAGATTATTGGTAAAAATAACCAAATTAGGAAAATAACAACAACATTAATAATAATAAAAGTACTAGCAAATAATAATAATAATAATAATAATAATAATGATAATGATAATAATAATAATAATAATGACAATGATAAATATTAAAAGGAACAAGTAAATAAATAAAATCAAACATAAAATTTACAACTGTCCTCCAACCGAGGGGGACAGAACCAAATCGAAAGGGAAGAGAGAGAAAAGAGAAGCTGCACGGAGAAATCGAGAGAGGGTCATCGGCTCGGCGACTAGGTCACTGGGAGGCGACGCTCAGGCGGGAAGGAGCGGGGGCGAGCGCGGGGGACTGCCGTTAGTGGAGGCGGAGGATTTGGGGACGCGGGCTCCGGTGGCACGGCTGCTAGAGAGGGAAAGGGGAGGAGAGTAGGGCGGAGGGGAGACATTCTCGACCACGGTGGTCGCGACGGAGAAGCGCGCTCACCGGCGTCCATTCGTCAGCACGGCAGCTGCGCTAGTCTGGTGGGCCAAGCGGTGGCGGAAGGAGGAAGTCGGACGGGGATAGAGAGAGAGGAAGCAGGGGCGGCTCGGCCATGTTCGGACGGTGGCGCGCTGGGAATGAAACGGGGGCGCACACCAGATCTGGGAGATGGCAGTGGGAAGATCGTCGATGGGTGGCCGGGAGCACCACGACGACGTTGGACGGGGGCTTACCGCCTGGAGACGGCTCGGTCGGCGTCACCGGAAGCGGGTGAGTAAATTTTAGGGTTTTGTTATTAGGTTTTTGGGGTTGATTTGGTGCTGGGTCTTCCGACGATGACGGCCGTGGTGGTGGGTTACCGCGGCGATGGCCGCGGTGGCGGTGACGGATTTGAGGTTCTGGTGGTGTGTTTTGGCTATGCTGGTGGTGGCGGTGGGTTCTTTGGTGGGGTGTGGCCGGTGGTCCAGGTGGTGGCGACGAGTGGTGTCGACGGTGGTCGGGGATGGTATGGCGTGGTGGCCGGCTTGGTGTTGGTGGTCGTGTTGTGGCTGTTATGGTTTGCTGGGTTCGGGTGGTTCCGTGGTGGCGTAGGCGTAGGCGTAGGCTGGAGGGTGATGGATGATGGGGATGGTCGGAGGCTGGTAAGTGGGGCTTGGTCGGGATAGGGTTAGGGTTTTGCTGGTGTCGGGGGTTAGAATAGAATTTGGTTAGGAATTTGCTGAATCGTGTCGGGGTTGTCGGCACGAAGAAATTAAATGTACATGTACAAAGAATGGAATAAGAGAGTCACCGGGGTCGGACCCGAGGCCGTCACGGCTGACACGGAAGGGATGGACACCGACACGAGGCACGTACATGTTGTGGAATTATTTGTGGATGAATAATGAGTTGTGAAAAAAATAATGGAGGAGTACCTGCCTATTTATAGGATGTGGGAATTTCCATTAAGATTAGGATTAGGAGAATTTAAAACCCAAGTAGATAAATCAATCTATTAATTAAATCAATCAAATCAAATCAAATCCAATCCAAATCTAATTTCAAATTAAATATCCAATTTAAATAAATTTAAATTCTAGTATAAAATCCATGAGATAAATCTTGGTTCAAATATTTAACTATTTAAATAAATCTAAAATAATTAAATCAAGATTTAAATATCCCAATAATTAAAAATATATTTTCTAAAATACTATTAATATTAATTTCGAAAATTACATTATTATTTAGAAATACTCAAATAAATATTTATGAAATATATATGTAAGCATAAATAATGCATACTTTTTCTAGTACATAATAAAATATTATTTGATTAATAACTCTAAAAAAATAAAAGGCCTTTTTATAACAAGAATAATAATTATATATAATATTTTGAAAGTGTATAATAAAATAGAAAAATGCTTTTCTAAAATATGTACGCTCGCACATATTCGTACTCGTCGAGCAAAAATAATAAATAAATAAATAAAATTTCGTGCGCGACGTAAAATACGACTACGCGACGTACAATACAAAATTTTAAATCTGTACAAATATTAATAAAAATAATTAGTAGAAATTTAGGGGTTTTACATCCAACCCAACTTAAAAGAATTTCGTCCTCGAAATTAAGAATTAGTAGGGGTGTGAGAGGACACAAGGGGGTATCAATTGGGATCCAACGATGATAATGCTTTTACAAAATCATGTCGTAAGAAATTGCGATCTAGATCGTAGAAAAACAATACGGTATGATCACGGGTAATGAATGAGGGTCACGATTAAAAGTACGAAATAGATTCGCTTAAATTAAGCGATTAGAGAGTCTTGATAGGGTCGAGTAGTTTTAGGATCGCAATATCGAGTGAGAATGGTCATAGCCGATAGGAAGGCTTAGAGGAAGTTCTAGCACAACGCCTTCATCCTTCAAAAATTGGTGAAGGCGAAAGCAATATAGAATTCGAAGGAGGCGTTATCGAATACGAATACGTGATTCAAAGGCGATCGAAGAATTTTAAAAGAATTGTCAAGGCAGTCGTGGATGGAATTCTAAGAGGAAAGTTCAACTACATCCCATCCACGTAGATTGATACATGAAGAAGGCGAACCAAAGTGCACTTGGTTGATCAGACCATCATGTACCGGTTCTAATTAGACAATATGTTCGTGAGCGGCCGCTCAATAGCATAAGTCATGAACAAACTTGATAAATGGATGAGTTTGCAAAACTAGATTATAGTTGCAACATTAGTCAAAGTGTTAAAAATATAGGCACGAGAGATTAAGATTTAAGAAGGTAGAATGATTCTAGGGCATACAGTCGTCCTATAGTCTTCTTGTCCTAGTCCTTGGTTGGCTAGACGGTTTAGGTCCTCTAGATTTTAGGATCTAAATAAGCTTGCTACTATAGGTCACTAGGTCAAAGAGTCGCTAGGTCATAAGGTAGTCTACCCAACCTAAAAAAATTAAACTAATGGTGTTTTGGGACAATTAACTAGTAGGGTCAATCTCTAGCAAGCACGAACGGAAGAGAAGAATAGGGATGGAAGGAAGCAAGCAAGATGCAATTGATGAGTCAAACGGTAGATAAAATCAAGGAAAGAGGTCAAGTATGTGGATGAGATCCTAGACTTCTAATCCTATTCGCAGGCTTGCTTGGTACGGTAAAGTAACCAAACAATTTATCTTGACCTGCATGGGCCACCACAAAAACATGTAACGCCCCTGTCCCAAAATACGTAGGACTAAGAACGTAGACATGCCAGCTGTATTCATACGAAGTATACTCCAATATATGGAAACCTCGTATGGATACATAAGCTGTAAAATACAGTAAAACCACAACTAATCTCATCTACACAGAATAACTGAATAAAAGATCATATAATAAGAATAAATTTGTCTTGATACAATATGTTGGGCGGAGACAAATCTACTACCAACAAAATAAAGAAAAGTACATATAAAATGAAATGAGTGGCGAGCAAAGCGAAGACGATCCAAATGCAATCATCCTCAAAGAAGTAGCGAAGATCACGGCTAGAGCTAAAGCACCTGCGAAAGACAATAGCACACACCTGGCAAGACAACCAGGTCCTCAGAGGGACGTAACAAGACACATCATAGCATGCCATATAAACTGAATAAATATTGCTCAATAAATAAGTAAATCAAATTATAACATGTTCCAATACGCACCTACTGAACGAGCGTACCATCCCCCCAACCAAACAAGGACAGGAGATGGTAAACTAATTCACGGTAACGTATCTTCCCATGCTAAGAATCCGATATGGTATTCGGACCCCAACAAGGTTCAATACCTTATCATCGAAGTAGTAAGTTACACCTACAACCAAACAAGGACAAGATGTGACGAACTAATCCGCGACAAGTTATTGTTCCAAGTCACGGTCAGATACAAGTACTCAAACCAAAAGTACTCGTACCTAACGGATAGGGTAGCCTACCGTTCTATGTGATATGTAGTTAAGAACAATCCTTCCTACGCATGGGCCCTGGCTGAATAGGATCGGCGTAGTCCCCCTTGGGCACCAGAGGCCCCAGCAGGAAGAGCATGACGTTCCGCAGAATCGTCAGTGGCCGTCAGTAATCTTAGGTCATCAACCACGTATCTCCAGCGGAGAGTCCGGGTCACAAGGAATGTGCATCGAAGCCCATACGCTAAGGAATTGTCCTCTCCGCCCAATGCCTACTGTTTTGCATCCACAACACAAACCACTATAACCGCTAAGTCAAACTAGCATGTAACCTCTATTAGCGGTTATTCCTATCGCACGGCTTGTACGTACTGGTGGCCAGCCAATCACGCACTTCCGTGTTCTACATGCGACACACAACTCCGTGTTTACAACGTGTCAAGGCCAATGTATGCGACACACATGGTGGTCCCTTAAATCTGGGTTTAATTTGTAAGAAAAATAATACATAGCAGGCAAAATAAATGAACAGTAAGTTCTAACAGTTATGCCATGTATCACAGTTTATTTTGCATAAAGAAAATAAATAATGCATGAAATATGAGCTAAAATAAGTAAACAGCTAATGGCAAGGTGTCTTGCCTGGTAGAGCGCCTGGTGTGCTGCGATAATCATGGTGGCACGATCTGCAACTTCGGTGCAACAACTGTACATGGTGACCTCGGATGGTGACACGGTCGGTTCCATTGGGTCCAGAAGGGTCGATTCAGTTTGGGTGGACAGATGGTAGGACAGATTGGCGAGGGAATAGCAACAATATGACTTGGATACGGACAAGAGAAAATCAAGAAAATAAATATTTATATATAGAGTTTTTAGAAAACTATAATAATGAGAACTTATACTTTTGCAAGTTTAAAATAGTGTTTAGATAATTACTAAAATATAAAGAATTATGTTCACAGAAACCCTTAAGTTGTAGAAATACAATTTAGGTAGGAGGCTATATTTTCCAAAATATTTTAGGAGAAGAAAATAATTTATAGAAAATTTACTAAATGCTAAAATCCATATTTGTAAAACTATAATTTTGTCAAATAGTTTACTTTAAATAAATAGAAAATTTACAACAATATAAAAACAGTTTTTATGAAATTATCTATTTTGGCTAGTAAGCAATTTAAAGAATAATTGGTAGTAATAGTACAATAACAAGGACATAGTATTAATATTTTAAATTATTTATCAAATATTATATACCGTATAACAAAGATTATTGGTAAAAAATAACCAAATTAGGAAAATAACAACAACATTAATAATACTAAAAGTACTAGCAAATAATAATAATAATAATAATAATAATAATAATGATAATGATAATAATAATAATAATGACAATGATAAATATTAAAAGGAACAAGTAAATAAATAAAATCAAACATAAAATTTATAACTGTCCTCCAACCGAGGGGGACAGAACCAAATCGAAAGGAAAGAGAGAGAAAAGAGAAGCTGCACGGAGAAATCGAGAGAGGGTCATCGTCTCGACGACTAGGTCACTGGGAGGCGGCGCTCAGGCGGGAAGGAACGGGGGCGAGCGCGGGGGACTGCCGTTGGTGGAGACGGAGGATTTGGGGATGCGGGCTCCGGTGGCACGGCTGCTAAAGAGGGAAAGGGGAGGAGAGTAGGGCGGAGGCGAGACGTTCTCGACCACGGTGGTCGCGGCGGGGAAGCGCGCTCACCGGCGTCCATTCGTCAGCGCGGCAGCGGCGCTAGACTGGTGGGCCAAGCGGTGGCGGAAGGAGGAATTCGGACGGGGATGGAGAGAGAGGAAGCAGGGGCGGCTCGGCCATGTTCGGGCGGTGGCGCGCCGGGAATGAAACGGGGGCGCACACCAGATCTGGGAGATGGCAGTGGGAAGATCGTCGATGGGTGGCCGGGAGCACCACGACGACGCTGGACGGGGGCTTACCGCCTGGAGACGGCTCGGTCGGCGTCACCGGACGCGGGTGAGTAAATTTTAGGGTTTTGTTATTGGGTTTTTGTGGTTGATTTGGTGCTGGGTCTTCCGGCGATGACGGCCGTGGTGGCGGGGTTGCCGCGGCGATGGCCGCGGTGGCGGTGACGGATTTGAGGTTCTGGTGGTGTGTTTTGGCTATGCTGGTGGTGGCGGTGGGTTCTTTGGCGGGGTGTGGCCGGTGGTCCAGGTGGTGGCGACGAGTGGTGTCGACGGTGGTCGGGGATGGTATGGCGTGGTGGCCGGCTTGGTGTTGGTGGTCGTGTTGTGGCTGTTATGGTTTGCTGGGTTCGGGTGGTTCCGTGGTGGCGTAGGCGTAGGCGTAGGCTGGAGGGTGATGGATGATGGGGATGGTCGGAGGCTGGTAGGTGGGGCTTGGTCGGGATAGGGTTAGGGTTTTGCTGGTGTCGGGGGTTAGAATAGAATTTGGTTAGGAATTTGCTGAATCGTGTCGGGGTTGTCGGCACGAAGAAATTAAATGTACATGTACAAAGAATGGAATAAGAGAGTCACCGGGGTCGGACCCGAGGCCGTCACGGCTGACACGGAAGGGATGGACACCGACACGAGGCACGTACATGTTGTGGAATTATTTGTGGATGAATAATGAGTTGTGAAAAAATAATGGAGGAGTACCTGCCTATTTATAGGATGTGGGAATTCCCATTAAGATTAGGATTAGGAGAATTTAAAACCCAAGTAGATAAATCAATCTATTAATTAAATCAATCAAATCAAATCAAATCCAATCCAAATCTAATTTCAAATTAAATATCCAATTTAAATAAATTTAAATTCTAGTATAAAATCCATGAGATAAATCTTTGTTCAAATATTTAACTATTTAAATAAATCCAAAATAATTAAATCAAGATTTAAATATCCCAATAATTAAAAATATATTTTCTAAAATACTATTAATATTAATTTCGAAAATTATATTATTATTTAGAAATACTCAAATAAATATTTATGAAATATATATGTAAGCATAAATAATGCATACTTTTTCTAGTACATAATAAAATATTATTTGATTAATAACTCTAAAAAAATAAAAGGCCTATTTATAACAAGAATAATAATTATATATAATATTTTGAAAGTGTATAATAAAATAGAAAAATGCTTTTCTAAAATATGTACGCTCGCACATATTCGTACTCGTCGAGAAAAAATAATAAATGAATAAATAAAATTTCGTGCGCGACGTAAAATACGACTACGCGACGTACAATACAAAATTTTAAATCTGTACAAATATTAATAAAAATAATTAGTAGAAATTTAGGGGTTTTACATACGTCGCCGCAGAAGCAGCTTTCATACCCTTCGCCGCCGATGAAGACACTGCCTTCTTCGTCGCAAGAGTCTTCTTGGGAGCCATTACTATGATCAGAGAAGGAGGACGAAGACAAGAGGGTTAGGGCAATAGCAAAAAGTAAAAGAAAGTCTTTCCCAAACACCCTGCTATTTATAGGCAGAACCCCAATGGACCGACGCATCAATCCACGAGCAATATAACCGACTCTTCGGTTATCAAGGCGATCTGATTATTTAGGACTAGACTCTTGGGATCCTGCCCTAAAAAGTGGCCTTAGAATCAAACAACAATTAATACAAAAAGATATGCACACGTGACAGGATGACGTGGCAAGGAGCTCATGCAGCCAGACAGCCCATGCGGCCAAAGGATTCATGTGGCTGATTGACCAATGCGGTCGAGAAGGCTATGCGGTTGGGACATCCATGCGGCAAGGACATCATATGCGGCCAGAAGAGTTTATACATAGCCATGCTTCTTATTCAAAGTATTTTAATTTTGCAAATTGAAAACTTTGAAGGGGTCTTGTAGAAGCATGGAAAAGGATAAAGAAAGATCCATGCGGCCAAGGATCCCTATGCGGCTCAGAGAGCTCATGCGGCTCAGGGACCCATGCGGCTCAAGCGTCTATGCGACTCGAATAGTACCATACGGCCCAGGGAGGAGCCACGTGGTCCTCAACAGCTCTTTTCTTTGTCTTCTACTGCATTTAATGCCTTAACGGCTGACAGCTCTGACCAATGACAGAAAGATGCAATAATGACTCTGTCATAATGACAGACTCCTAAGGAAACAAGGGATATCTCTGACACAATCCGTCAAATCCTAAAAACCTTTATGCGGCCTTGACACGTGGACAGTCGTATGCGGCTCAGACAGAGGCCACCCATGCGGCTCAGGTAGAGGCTACCCATGCGGCTCAGACAGAGGCTACCCATACGGCTCAGGGAGAGGCTACCCATACGGCTCACAAGGACTATCTTCATGCGGCTCACTGAGAAGCCACCCATCATGCGGTCGCCCACGCTCATGCGGCTCAGATCATCTCCATGCAGTTCAAATGTTCAGAGGACACTCCCAAGCGGCCTTGACACGTGGGCAGCCTTATGCGGCCCAGTGGGGGGGCAATCCTCATGCTGCTCAGAGTTCCTAAGTGGCTCGCGGTTTTGCCAGCGTTCCTACATCTATCAGCCTAATAATAATGGGACACGTGGCAAGATTCATTAACAAATCCTAACAACCAAGTTTAGTGCCATCCTCATAATTACTGGGATCAAATCAGATCATTTGTAATCAATCAAATTGAACACGTGGCAGGAGATCCGAGCTTGGCATAACAAATCATAAGGATTTATGGCAATCATCATTAATTGTCCACAAAGATTTGATGCAATCACATTAATTGCTCAAATCTATTACGAGCGGCCCAGATTCATTGATCCTTAACCGCCGACTTTTGAGAATGGGCAATCATTGCAAAACCCTAATGATGCCCCCACTCTTATAAATAGCAAGGTGCCATTCCCTTGCAGAAGAGAGAGACAGACATAGACAAACAGAGAGCAGAGAGCGGAGAGAGAGAGAGAGAGCACATCCCCCTCGGATCCAGAGAGAATAAAGAGAGCATTTCTTCATCAACGCCAAGTACTTCTTCTCTAGAGCCAAGGCTGCAGCCAATCGTCCAAGGAGTAAGACAGAGCTGCCGTCGCCTTCCCGGGCCTCTATCGTCATCCCCCAGAATCTAAAATAAACAATTGTACTTAGATTGCTGTACCTAGGTTTTCGTCCCTAGGCTTTCTTTGTACAAACGAGTTTGTATTGTGAGTCTAAGTTCAGTCCTCCGACAATTATTCTGTTCTTTTACAATCAATGGCAAACAATAGGCTCGTGCTCTTGTACTACCTCTACGGTACGTCGGGCTCGATATGCTGACTAGTTGGATGACTGGTACTGCCTGGCTCCAACCTGTACTCCTTCCGGCTGCAAGTCCTCGGCTTAAAGTTCCTCGGGTATTCCTTGCACACTATGGTCTATCAACATCTGGATACTCTGTTGGAAAACGAGATCTCGTCGTTGTTGTGAATCCATTATTTTCTTGATAATCCCTATGAGTGCAGGTACATCGGGTTGATCTGGAACTACCTCCGTTCGAACTATTGACTGTACGGGCACAACGGGATAATCGGGATGGACTGACATCTCTGCCCTCGAGTCAACTCTCGACTCTGTACCTGAATGCTGAGACTGATCCCCCACAACTGGCCTTAGAGAAGATTGCTGACCTGCCATCGGCAGAACCCGAACAAGGTAATCGGAAGGATTAGGAACAGTGTCCCTGAAAGTTAAAGGACACAAGGATCAAATCAAAGGAACAGAAGAGAATCAACGATCAAGGCATATATCAGGTCAAAGAATCGGGGAAAGAGAATGATACGAAGGATATCAATAAAGATAATTGTGACTGAGATAACTAAACATCAGTAACCCTCACATATCTGAAAAATCAAACCTGCATAGGCCACCACTAAAACAGTGTCACGCCCCAGAACCAGTATACTGGCAAGTGTGGACGGACAAGGCCGGCTACGTAATACTAAAGTACGCCAGTACTCTGAAATCATGTATAAGCTGTCAAGACATGGGGGTTACTTCTATAAGCCAACTGTTAATCCTAGGTCAAGCATTTCTAGGTATCTCAATCACAGGCAATTATATAAATTACAAGAAGTATGATCATCAGACATACAATAGTAAAGCGTCCCAAACCATTTATACATAGATGGTCATGAAGCTAGTCATACCAAAATAGAGAACTAGCAAGAGTAATAGTCATACATGATAAGCTCTAGCTATAGTCTAGAATACGTACATCATATTTTGTCCCGTAGGCTAAATGTCAAGAACGAAAATACGAGCTAAACACGTGCTCGGAGGCTAAACGCCACAAAAGAATAATGTACATATCAAGTAGGAGAATGAAACAAGAAATCCACTCAGGTACTCTGGTGCTCTGGATGGTCACCGTCAAGTAGATGGTGTGAAAGATCCTCTGGGCTTCTCTATCAGATCTGGCCAAACAAAACCAGTGGGATCAGACCCCCAATAGCAAGTACCACAAAGGAAGCCAAACTATGAACTAAAACCAGCAATCACTAACATCAACTATTAGAGATACAAATGAGTAAGAGCAGATCGAGACTCGTGCACTACCAATGCACTTATCCCGAACATAGGAGGACAATAAGTAAGCATCTTGGAGCATAAAGTAATTATCATACGACATAATATAAACTGTAGACATGTTAAGTAAACAGAAGCTTGAGAATATGTAAAAGCAATTGAACATGTGAACTTGTGAGATAGCCAGGTCATAAGTGCATAGTAACCCGGAATAGGGAGTCATGTATAGCTTGTGAGATAATTGAACATGTGGGCATGTAAGAATTATATAGAAAGACAATAATAAGTGGACTTAGGAACTAATTCGGAAGTCAAGTTACAATCCTTAAACCAAACAAGGACCTGGGTTGTAACCCTTCTCCTGAACAGAACTTAGTCTCTAATCATTGTGCAGTATAAGGATCATGTAGAGCATGTGAGTACTAAATAGGACGACAAATGATAGGATAACTTAGGAACCATTCCGGAAGCCAAGTTACAACCCGTAAACCAAACAAGGACCAGGATTATAACTCTTCTCCTGAATAGAAATTTGTCTCCGACCATTTATCGAGAAAAGTAAAGCATAAACCATATTGTACTGAAATAAACATACGGACACTGCCTAGACAAAACTAGACTGGACTGGACTGACTCCATCCATCAATCACGGCTAAGCAATGAGTACGGCTTGATACTTTAGCTAACTAGGGTTATCACAAGCCTTGTTACTAGCAAGATGCAATGAGATTTCCAAGTCCAGTTACCCGCCTACTGCTATCAGAGTGACCCCAGCAAAAGAAAACAAGTATAGCTGACACACTGCAGTAAGATACATGTGTCCTAAGGAGGTGCCCCACTCGATGGTGAGCTAAAAATGTGCTTATCATGACAGATAGCTCCAAATCCCATGTATATATATATAAGGCCGGGATCAAACGGGCAACAGGTAACTGGGAAAGCCTCTTCATGAACTACTTGATCAATCTAGTTATTAATCCTATCCATATTCAGTATGAATCCCTGATCGTGGTCATTAGGAAACCATGCCATAGACATGATGCAATACAGAACATGTAGCTTGTACAAACACACTTAAGAGAAACACCCACGGTGTCCAAATCATTCATTACTTGTAAGCCAATAAAGCCGTCGCAACAGCATTCATGGTTCATGTCATGTTACTTGTCTGGAGTGCACCACGAAGGGTCACTAACATGTTAAGAGTACTTGTTAGGGGTGCGCCACGACGGGCCACAATCATGTTAAGCAAATAAGTGACATGTGACTTGAGTACACCGCAACGGGTCACTATCGTTTTAAGCAAAGAAATGAGACATAAATCATAAGTGCACCACAACGGGCCACTATCTAGTTAAGCAAATCATAGGCGTAAGATAGCATGTAGAAAGATCTTGACGAAAGACTTATAATAACATATGAGAAAGAATGGAGATAGTAACTACTTGGCACAAAACAATCATTGAATTTGTGCTAATGTTTGAGTGTATAAGGGTGTACAAATTATTCTCTAATCATGTAAAATCTTCTAACCTTGATAAGAAATTGTCATGCTATTTAAGATAGGTCGTCGCAATTTAGGCTGAGCACAAAAAGTATGCTAAAAAAATCAAATATATTTTTCCGCGGAATTAAACTATCAAATCACATAAAAATCTCCAGTTAAAGTGAGACAAGTAAATTCTTGAAACCAAGACAAAGATCTAAAACTTTCGTGGTTTTAGGTTTGCCAGACTCTGGCTACAAAATAATTTAAACGAGCAAAATAGTGAAATAGTGAAAAGGCTACTGCACCGGCGCATGGGAATTCTGTACCGTACCGACGCGTAAGAATCATCGCCCCAAACAGCCAAGTCAGTCATACTAAGATCGTGTCAAAGCCCAAGGAACAAGAAGGAAAACACGAAATATACCAATAAACAAAAGGGGTCATGATAGGTCGAGAGGGGTGCAACCTAGACGGATTAGCAAACATGGAACTGTGCGACTAAGTACATGTGGTCATGCGCCCACACCAGGGGGTTATGCACACACATGGAGGCTATGAGCACACATGGAGACTATGAGCACCCATGAAGGCTATGAGCACCCATGAAGACTATGAGTACCCATAAAGGCTATGAGCACCCATGAAGGCTATGAGCATGAAGACTATGAGTACCATAAACACAAAACACTATGAGCCCACATAAAATGTTATGCGCCCACACAAACACTATGTGCCCACACAAAATACTATAAGCCCACACAAATACTATGAGTCTAAGGGATGTTATGCGCCCAAGGAGACTATGTGTCTAAAGGAAGCTATGCACCCAAAGGGAACACTATGCGCCCAAAGGGAACACTATGCGTCCAAAGGAAGCTACGCGCCCAAAGGGAACACTATGTGCCTAAAGGAAGCTATGTTCACAAAGAAGCACTATGAGCACAAAGAAAACTATACGCACAAAGGAGCACTATACGCACAAATAAAGCTATGCGCACAAAGAAGCACTATGAGCACAAAGGAAACTATGCGCACAAAGGAGACTATGCACACAAAGGTAGCTATGCGCACAAAAAAATACTATGCGCAAAAAGGAAACTATGCGCACAAAGGAGCTATGCGCCCAAGGCTTATGCGTCCATACTGTTTATGGGCGCATAACATACACAAAAATGAAAGGCCTATGCACCTACAGCAGTTTGCACTCAAGAGTGTGCAAACACTGTTCTTCCTCCCCACTTGGCCGAGGATGAACTCCAAGGAACCCAAGAACTTCAAATGTCCATAACTTGGTCAAAATAGCTCCAAATTAGGACTTTCAAAGGTCAAAATAGGGTAGAACGAAATTTTCTACAATATGGAACAATCAAAACTTAAAAATAATGAAGTTTGATAGATCAAAATCCAAGAAATTCGAAAATGACATAAATTTAGATCTACAAGAAGTTATCCTCCAAAATCCAAAATACCAAGAACTAAAATATATTAGAATGTAGCAATAAAGAGAATGGAACAATTAAAATCACATTTGTCCAACATTTGGCAAGATGTACTTGCCTTAGGTTTGAGAAGAAAATGGAAGGAAGAAGAAAATAAAAAGTGAATGGAGGAGAGAGAGAGAGGGGTAGGTTTTTATACAAAATCCTTTTCATGTAAAACCAACGCAAACCAAACAAAGCAAGCTAGGTTGAATCAAACCAAATTAAACCAAGTCAAGATAAATCTATACCTTGGAAAAAGTTTAAAATATTTCAAAAACCAAGAATTATGAAATACGGCTCAAAATACGTACCCTTATATAAATACTGATACAGTAAGACAGGGCCCCATAATTATTGTCATAATAAAGTTCAACAGTGTTCATGTAAGCTAAATCACCATATTACATGCATATATGGACTGAGCAAACACTTGTTAAAAAAAGTAGAATTACGGTCATCCAATATCGTAAACAATTGCTAAATTCAAACAACTATTAAATTTTAGTAGCAGAACTAAGATCCCTCCAACCGACAGGATCATTATGCTGCCAAGTTCACAGAAAAAATCCAAAACCTTCAAGTTTGTTGAATTAAACCTTTTCTTTAAGTCTACAATCTCAATTTAGAGGGCAAGAATGTTCGTAATCGTCCAAATGCTTTAGGAATAGGCATAGTAACAACAAATATAGTCCTCCAATTGCATATAATGATAAAGCCCACATACTACAAGAAAACTAAAATTCCTAAATATCTGTGCTCAATAGTTCCAATTTTATAACAAGTATCAAATTGGATTTCAGAGACCGAGAGAGTACTTCAATTGCAAATATGGACGATACCAACTATTAAAAAAAATTTGAAACTGATTATAAATTGTTCCTTCGCAGCAAAAAAAATCAAAGTAATGATTAGCTAATTGAATTACATTATTCCATAATGCACAAACCTGAATCTATGTGCAACATAAGAATTCTTATAAGACACTAGTCAAAGTTTTATTCATATGAGCACAAACCTGAATCTTTTTGCAGCATATGAATGCACAAACCTGTATAGAAGTTTTCGGCCATAATGTTGTTTACGGATCAGAACAAGACGCGAAAACTTTTTCCATGATATTTTTTCTTTTTGTTTAAATTTAAATAATTAATATGAAAATCTAAACTGAATATCTAAACTTCTAGAATTATCTAACAATCTGAACCCTAAATTAAATTAAATGGATCTAGGGTTTCTGAAAATCAACAAAAATTGATTCTGAAACTTCGATCTCATAAATCAAACAGGGAGGCTCTGATACCACTTGTTAGAAATTAATGCATGTTGATTCATGAGATGAAGAACAAAATTAAATGCGGAAGCGTACCTGAATTCATTGTCTTTGCTTGACGGATCTTGAAGCAGACGTCTTCCTTTATGGAATTTGATCTTCCAACCCGCTACAGCCCTTAATAACAAAGATGAAATCTTTGTTCCTCTCTTTGTTGATGGGGATACAGAAAAGAATAGAGAAAACCCTCTCTTACTGGCCGTATGAGTTGGGGACCATAACCCTAATGAATACATATATTTATATATTTTGATATTTCTAATTTGGCCCCTCATCAAATTAGATTTATCTCCGGTATCTACAAATTATTTCCATGACAATTATACCTTTAAGCCAATTTTCCAAATAGACCGCTTTAATTTGGCTTAATTATTTAGATAGCCCAACACAATTAATTTTACATGTGTGACCCTTATTATTGAATAATTCCAACAAGAAAATGAATGAAATGAGGGGCAATGACCCATAACAGTGTAGTGGTTGAGGAAGAAAGGTGGTGGCAATAATTTAGGGAAAATGGGGTAGTGGAGAGGTGGTTTTGGCGACTAAAAGTGATGGCCACCACTTAAATCTGAAAATACATATAGGCTAATGTTGTGTATTGTCCACTCACTTGTCTATGCACCATGTGGGTCAAGTAAGGACTTGATTAGGTTCTTCTATATTGTTTACAAGTGTGGACCAAGTTTTGGCTTGATCGGAGTTGATTTGTTTGGGTTTGAGTGGCCTACACTAGTAAGTAGCACCACCCAAACTAGGCTAAAATTTAATTAGCTGAAATGCACCTAGCCTAGTCTAAAACCATAGTATTATCTATGAATTACTAACCTTAAACATAATACTATATATATATATAAAAGCATGCAAATAAGATTGGAAATTCAAAATCGGCGTGGCCGCTGGCCAGCCGGCGTCCACCCAGGCCACCTGAACCCCTTGGTCGGTGGTCCTCCACGTTTTGATCTTGCCTAGGGTTATGGCGACCAAGTCCTTTACGGAGGCGGTGATGGGGCCTCCTGTGGTGGCTACCGCCCTCCCTCCGCGAACAATCACTACTTTTAAAGGTGTTCCAGCAATCTCCTTTTCTGTGGAGGAAGAAACTGCTCTCTCTGATCCACTACATTTTGCGTTGGTGGGGAAGTTCTCACACGCTCGGCCTCCGATCGAGATGATCCGGAAGGCACTTTTTGGCTTCGAGTTCTTTGGATCCATTAAGGCGGGCGTTATCGATGAGAAACACATCCTTATCCGGCCATCCACTGAGGTGGACTTTCTCCGACTCCGTTCAAAGGAAGTGTGGTATATCGCTCGTGCTCCCATGCGAGTTTTCAAGTGGGATCCTGACTTCTCACCAAATCATGAATCACCAAAAGTTCCAGTTTGGGTTACGCTCCCAAATCTTCCTCACCATCTGTATGCAAAGGAAGCGTTATTTGCTATTGCATCAGTATTTGGGACTTCTCTTAAAATTGACAAGGCAACGACGGAGTTATCTCGACCTAGTATGGCTAGGTTGTTTATGGAAATTGATGCTTCGAAGCCACTTCGACGTCGCATTAGGATTAATTTTCCAAGTGGTAGTTTCTGGCAGTTGATCGAATATGAATACTTGTCTCTTTATTGCTCCCACTGCCGTCACCAAGGCCACTCAGTCGACAATTGCAAGATTAAACAGAAAGACAAAGGGAAAGAACCACTCCATGAAGATCCTGCTCCCCGTACTAAAAAAACTCCCATAGTGAATCACATACTACAACGTGAAGTTATTGGACCGTCGCACACTCAGATGAATCCTTCACCAAATCTAGTAGATCATCAAACCCAAGAGGGTGACCGTCAACACATTAGCTCAAGTACGGATGACATATTAGCCCCAAACCTTGATGGGACTGCTCCGGTCGTCCTTGATGACGATGGGACTGCCCTGGTTAGTGAGCTACAGCCTGATATGGGTTTGGTCCTCCCTAATGAGGGTAGGAAAAGCTCTTCTGCAGCATTTGAACATGAAGAACCTCGCGCGCCGGAGGGAGAAGCCGCTGCTAGTGAAGGGGATGATATTGATAGCGAAGGGGATGCCGTCGATGGTGAAGAGGAAGGGGAGATGCGTAGCTGGGCCGATGAAGCTGATACGGCACAAGAACGGGGCAAAGAAGCTGTCCAACCACTTTCTGCTCCAACACCATCTCAGGCGAGAAGGAAGAAGCTTCCGGAGCCGACGGACCGTGTCCTCCGTTCAAAAACCTCCAACATTAAATCCGGTAAACCACAACCCCCCTCAAATGCTTAACAATCTTTATTGGAACATTAGAGGGATAGCGAATAAACTGGCTACTAAAAGATTGAAGAACCTTTGTCGGGTGAACAAGGTTCAGCTGCTTGCAGTGATTGAGCCGAAAGTGTCAAATTCCCAATTAACTCTGTACAAACTCAAGCTTGGTTTTGCTTCGGCGGTGTGCAACAGTCGTGGAAACATTTGGGTGATGGCTAAGGCTGGATATATGCTATCCATGCTAGATGACTTTGATCAAGCACTTACTGTTTCTTTTCAAAATGAACACTTGCCTACGCCAGTTATGTTCTCTTTCATTCATGGCCATAGCAAGAAGGAAGGTCGACGTGATCTTTGGGATAGGCTGCTGGCTATTCGGCCATTGCACTGTTTACCATGGGCGGTGGGGGGAGATTTCAACGCAATATCCCGTTTTGATGAGAAAGTTGGTGGGAGGGATCCATGTATGATCTCCATTCAGGACTTTGTTAATTTTCAATCAGCTACGGGACGAACGGAGTTACCATACTCTGGAAGCAAGTATACTTAGTTTAAGTCCAAGGAAGAGGAGAGGCAAGGCTCTAGGCTGGACAGGGTGTTGGTTTCGAGCGAATGGCTTCGACTGGCGCCTTTAGCCATGGAGGATCATTTAAACATGACGGAATCTGATCATGCTCCGCTTCTCATAAAGTTCATTTCTCAACAGGATGGAGGTCGTCGTAGCTTTAAATTCCTTGCTTTTTGGGTTAATCATGCAGACTTTATGCAGGTGGTTGAACAGGCTTGGTGTTCGGTGGCACATCCCAATGGGCTCGTTAGGGTTTGTTTGCGTTTGACTGCTTGCAGGCATGCTTTATCTACTTGGAGCCATCGCACTTTTGGCAATATCTTCCAGGAAGTTTCTAAGGCGGAGGACCAAGTACTTGCAGCGGAGTTGGCATTCGACAGTGGCAGATCCAGTTTGAACCGAACATCATTGCATAAAGCTACGACTATGTTAAAACAAAAACACTGCATTGTTGATTCATTCTGGAAGCAGAAAGCACGCCTCAGATGGGATGTTGAAGGTGATCGCAACACAAAATATTTCCATGATTGTGTCAATAATAAGCAGCGCAAATTGCGTATCCATCACATCCTTGACGCGAATGGTGCCCGTAGAGAAGACCTTGTGGATATACAGCGGGTGGCTAATGAGTACTACGAAGAGCAATACAAATGTGGTGCCACAGGAGCGGATGAGGAGCTTATGAAGGCTATCCCAAACCTGGTTACATACGAGGACAATACTGTGCTTACTGCTGCAGCGTCGAGAGAGGAGATATTTGAAACTCTAAAGAGTTTAGACGCTGAGAGTGCTGCGGGATTGGATGGTTTCACTGCTCTTTTCTTTATTAAATGCTGGGACATTATCGCTACTGATATTGTGGATGCCGTCTCCTTGTTCATGGATGGTTTCGAGCTGCCAAAGCTATTACAAGCACGGCTCTAGTATTGATCCCTAAGCATAACAATCCCTCTTCTATGTCGGACTTTAGGCCGATTAGTCTTTGTAATGTGCTGAATAAAATTATATCCAAACTTTTAGCACGAAGACTAAGTGTTATCCTTCCTAGATTAATATCATTGGAACAAAGTAGCTTCGTGCAGGGAAGGGAAATTGTTGATAATATCCTTCTTGCGCAGGAGATGATTAGCATGATGAACACGAAGCATCGCGGGGGCAATATAGCTATAAAGCTGGACATGACCAAATCCTATGACAGGTTGGACTGGGGTTTTCTGATGTCAGTTATGCGGCGGTTTGGGTTTGATAAGAAATAGATTAGTTTGATATTCAGACTAACTAATAATATTTGGTACTCAATAATCATCAATTGTGTAATGTCTGGCTATTTCAAGGCATTCAGGGGTGTCCGCCAGGGTGATCCCCTATCTCCAGCTTTATTCATTATTGCTGCTGAAGTTCTCTCGCGTAACCTTAACTTAATGCTGCAGAACAAATCTTTCTCTCATTATTATGCCCCCAGTGGTTGCCCAGCGATAAGCCATTTGGCTTTTGCTGATGATATATTGATATTATCCTCAGGGGATGTCCGATCTGTTCTGTTGATATATGGCCTTCTGCGTCGATATGAACGTGTCTCGGGACAGCAAATCAATACGGCCAAATCATCTATTTATGTGCCTGAAGACTTTGAGAGACAGGATGAGCTTCGCACAATTACGGGATTCGGGATTGCTACTATTCCATTCACGTACCTTGGTTGTCCGATGACGGTGGGCATGAGGAGTGCTACCATATATGAGGAGTTATTCAAAAAGTAAGACAGCGTCTCGATGGTTGGCAGCAAAAGACTTTATCATACGGGGGTAAGTTGACACTTATTAAATCGGCGTTAACTTCAATTCCTATGTATACATTAGCGGCCTGCAATCCGCCAAAAACTATTCTTAATCGTCTTGAAGACATGTTCGTAAGATTTTTTTGGGGGTCGACAGAGGGATTTCCGAAGCATATATGGTTAAGTTGGCCATCCATGGCGAGGCCTATTGTTGAAGCTGGGCTAGGCGTACGAAGTTTACAAGAAACGATGAATGCTTTCACTGTCAAGTTGTGGTGGAAGTTGAAAACTAGAGATGGCTTGTGGCAACGTTTCATCCTCGTGCGCTACTGTAAGTTCCAGACCCTGGAGGAGGCAGGCGCTCCGCAAAAATGTTCCTATATTTGGCGTCGCCTACTTCGGGGACGTGAACTTTCGGCACATTATATTGTTCAAGCAGAGAATGGAGATTGGATTTGGACGTCGACCACCTCTGGTCGGTTCACTGTCGCGGCTGCTTAGGCGGCAATACGGATGCCAGCACCTACTCAGGATCATTTCGCACATATATGGAGCTCGTGCATGCCAGTGAAGTGGTCCATTTTACTTTGGCGTATATTGCATGGAAAACTGTCAACCGATGACAAGGTACGTACGATGAGTTATCAGCTACCATCCAAATGTCATTGTTGCGTGCAGCCAGCCGAAGAATCATTGGAGCATATTTTCAATGAGGGAGAACTATCATCTATGGTATGGAGTAGGATCAGTGATTATTTCGGAATGCCCATGCGGAACCTGACTTTGATTCAACGTTTTGGCGCTTGGTGGAGACCACCTAACTTACACTTGAAAGAAGTGGTGGTTGGTGCTATCATGTGGGTACTTTGGAAAAATAGAAATAAATGGAGATACGAGGAGTACACATTCACAGTGATCCAACTGGAAAAAGAAGTTCGAAGACGAGTTTCAAAGGCGCTTCTGAGATGCAAGCACAAGAAAGATGTTCCTCCGTTTTTTATGTAGCTTTTGATTTGGTTTTGATGTACCTTTTGACTTTTGCTCCATTAATTCAATAAAGATCTTTTATCAATATATATATATATATATATTTATTATTTTTTTTAAACAATGGCTATAGCCTTCATTGAAAGAAAAAAGGGGGGATGGAACCGGAAGATAGCCCAAGTTCCTACAAAAAGGTGGGAGAAACCAAAAGAAAGATCCAATCGGTTAGAGAAAATTTTTTTTCTTTTTTTTTGGAAACCAAAAAAAATTCGAAATTCAAAATCGTTCCAAACGGTCACAATGCCCGAAAAAGGGTGGACAACTGTGGGCACGTAGCCCTATGGGCACACTACCCAAAAACGTGGCGCACTGCCCGATGAGGGCGTACGACTCGAGGGCCTCGGCCCCCCCTCCGCGTGCAGGCCGGAGGGAAGGCCGAGAGGGACCGGGGGGGAAAGCCGAGGGCGGCGGGGCTCCGACGACGGAGCCGGCCCGGAGGGGGACCGGTGGGGGAGGCCGGCGGGAAAGGTGCACGCTAGGAGGGGCGTGCTCCGGCCGAGAAGGGGGGACCGGTGGGGGAGGCCGGCGAGAAAGGAGTACGCAAGGTGGGCGTCTTCGACCGAGAAGGGGGGTGGTGGGGGGCTCCGGAGAGGTCCAAACGACGGCAGAAAGGCGACGACGAAGGAGGCCGCTGGAGCCCGCGAGAGGAGGAGGCCGGCAAAGACGGGACCGGTCAACAGCAACGGAAGGGGGGAGTGGCCTCCAGCGCGCGCCGGAAGCGCCTGAGATCGTATGGAGGCGGAGGAGCCATCCACGGAGGGAGCTCGGAGCTCGCGAGTGAAGGGGTGGCGACGGAGAGGCCGCCGCAGGGCGACCGTGCTTCGACGGAAGGGGGTGGGGGCGATAAAGACGTCGACAAGCTCGGACTGCCAGCCACTGGCAGCCGGCGAACGGCCACGTGAGCCCAGGAGATGGCCTCGTTGTACGGAGGAGAGGGTCCCATCGACGCAGGGGAGAGCTCCGGAGGAGGACCCAAGGCGGAAGTGAAGTTCGAGGGAGATGGAGAGACGGCGCCGGAGGAAGGTGCTGCGACGGCAGGAAAGACGGCGAGAGGGGGAAGGGGAGCGGGAGCGGCATCGGCCGAGGCGGCGGCGAAGGAGGGAGAAGGTGCGCCAGTCGAGGGCGCGCTCGAACCCAACGAGGGAGCGCCACCGGCCGGTGGCGGCCCGGCGTCTGCAGCAGAAGCTGGAGCACGACGACGCCTGCGACGGGGACGCCTGGGGCGTCGGTGACGACGCCGCGGGGGAGAGAGCGACGGCACTGAGGACAACACGGAGGCTGCCGGGGAGCAAAACCACCATGAGGGGACGGGAGGGGAAGCAAGCCATAGGCGGAGGCCGGCGGCGCGCGCTGCCAGGGGGCAGCCCACCATGGCGGCGGCCACCAAGGGGTTCCCCACCCGAGGGCTCCCCAAGGAGCAGTCATCATATATATATATATATATATATATATATATATATATATTATATGTTATAGAAATTATATATATATATATATATATATATATATATATATATATATAAAAAAATATATATATATATATATATATATAGGAGAGCTGGTTGACAAGCTTTGGAACATTCTTAAAGGAGATCTTCAAGTTTCTGGGCGACGTATGGCACTACTCAGCATGTTCAGTACTTGGTGGCGTCGTCCTAATATTCATCTCAAAGAAATTATGGTTGCTGCAGTGTGTTGGGTCACATGAAAAAATAGAAACAAATGGCGTTATGAGGAGTATAAATACTCGGAGGATCAACTTCTGCATGAGACTATTCGTCAAGTTGGGAAAGCATTGAAGAGATGCAAGCACAAGCCATCTATTCCATTGCATTGGCATATTTCGGGTGTTGGCTGATCTTGTCTTGTAATCTTTTTTCCTTCATTCAATAAAATGGTGTTTTCTCGTTATATATATATATATATATATATATATATATATATATATATATATATATATATATATATATATATATATATATATTCTACTATATAATAGGAAAACTTAGATGGTGAAACTTTTGAATTCCGAAAATACCCTTACATACTTATACTAATTAAAAATAGTTTATTAATTTTAATAAGGACAACTTAGTAATCAGGAAGACTACCCTTTGGTCTTCCTAAAGAGTCTTCCTAAACTAATTAAGAAATGTTAAAATACGTGCAAGGCACATGCACATATGCTAGTATATATATATATATATATATATATATATATATATATATATATATATATATATATATATATATATATATATATACGAATATTATTTCTATAACATATTATAAATATATACATGACATGGAATTATGGTTTAAGTACAGTACCTACTAAATAGATAAATGATTTAATTCATTGGAAAATGAAGGTTACACAAGTAACGAGTCCTGTATCCTATCACAAAGTCCAAAGAATGAATATGTTATGTGTAAATCCGTATCATGCTCGTGTTAGTGTACCGTTGTCTATCGTGGTAATGAAATACGAATAAATAATCGTCATGCCTAGTGTCGATATGTGATATTGATATGATGACATTGGCATGCGAATACAATTCAGACCCTAAGTGTGAACTAAGCCTACGTCCTTAATGTCTAAATATGCAAACAATAAAAGGAAAAAATAAATGTACTAGAACATCGGCAAGGTACATTTGCTTGTATCATGAAACTGTGCATATTTCTGTCCGACTCTGATATCCTCGGTCACACCAACACGTACTCCTAGAATATGCAACCACCTACTAATGACACATATGTCACAAAAAATACATATAGCCCCGAATCGACATATTCTAACTAGACTAGTGCCATACCTATATCTACTACTCATTGTATCATATTTCTATGATAAAATGATATTTTTATGTAATAAAAATATAATACTTGAATTCTAGAATAATTATTAAAAATATTTATAAACAATAATTAATCATAAAATTTAACGTAAAACACATATATATTTACCATATCAAACTAATAGCACATTATAGCCAATTATCGATTCGATTGGAACCAAAAACAACCCAAATCATAATAATTATTAATTCTGAAATAATTCAGAATAAGTAATGAAAATTAGGTTTTCACAACAAAGGACACGTAATACCCATTTTAGAAAAGTGCTATGAAGGTCCGGGTTCAAAAACAATAGAGGTTTCAAAAATTTATTACATTTGATAACTTATACGACGAAAAGGATTTTTAAAAATATATAAAACTCGACGAGATGACCAACAAGCATATTCGAATGATAGAACAAGGTGTTAGGATCTTACCAATATTTTTTGAAAGGTCGAAGGGCTCCACAAGTCACAAGCCGCCGGAATCATGCTCCTACACAAAATCAGTTCAATTTGGACACACGTTCATAAAATGGATGCCACGGGCAAACCATGCGGAACCACGTGGATGGCAAATTAGGGATAGAAGTAGACATGCAGGGATACGCGTTAGATTTGGTTTCATGATAAAAGATGAATTAGAATAGATGAAATACGGTGTAGAAGACAACCAACCTTATGCTGAATTCAAAATTGGTTTCGGCATCTAAGGCTTAGGTCTGTGGCTCCCACCACCCATCAAAAATGTCATGGTCATGTAGGGGCTTACTGGGTCTTAGGGAAAGGTCTTAAGGTGGTGCTTGAGGTGGTGGAAGGTCTTGAGGTGTTATTGGGTTTCTGTCGGTTGGTACAGAATCGTACACACATGAGAAAAAAAAGGTGCAGTCAGTTTTTCGTGGTTTAAGAAATATGGGGAGGGCCAGCTAAATCTTAGTAAGATATAAATAATTAATATTAATTGGTTAAGGTTTGGGTATAGTGACTTTATGGCAAGTTGATGGAGTTTTGATGGAGATTTCAAAACATATACAAGATTGTGTATCAAAAGATTTAAATTATTTCCAAAAATGGAAATAAATAATTTGATTAGGTTTAAACCTATTTAGATGTACAAAAATCTCATAAAATTAATCTAAATTAATTATAATAGGTCATGGCAACCAATTATAGGCTCTAATAAGGCTCTTTGACATAGTTTAGAGTCGATATGGTTTGGTGAACCAAAATAGTCTCCAAAAGTCTATTAATTGGGTCTTGTGTGCCATTTGAAAATAAATAGCATATGTGAAGTCATTTGGAAAGTCTATTAATTGGGTCTTGTGTGCCATTCCAAAAGTTTATTAATTGGGTCTATGATGTTGAAGAGTCCAATATACCTTGCAATCAACTTTCCTCTACTTCCAAACATAATGCTGCCTCGTGTAGATGAGATCCTCAAGAATATGACTTCGCCTTCCTTGAATTCCAAAGGTCGACCATGAGAATTTGCCCACTTCTTTTACAGGTCCCGAGCTGCTCTAAGATGACACTAAATCTGTTTCACTTCTCAACTGTCTGGGTCACCATCTCCGATCTAAGTATCTGTCGCTCTCCTATGCAACTCCAACATATCGGAGATTAGCACTTCCTTCAATACAATACCTCATATGGTGCCATCTGTAAGCTAGCCTGGTAACTATTATTATAGGAGAATTCTACCAAATATATATGGTCTTCCCAAGAACCTCCAAAGTTCAACATACAAGCTGGCAACATATCTTCTATAGTCTGAATAGTACGGTCTGACCGGATATCCGGCTGTGGATGATACGAGATACTAAACTTGAGCCTCGTACCTAGACTATCCTGCAAACTTCTCCAGAAATGTGATGTGAATCTAGAACCTCGATCTGAAATGATACTAACCGGTACCCCCGTGTAACTTCATGATCTGCTTCATGTACAAGTTAGCTAATATCTCAATGGACTACCCTATTTGCCATTGATTGTTGGGGAACAGAACAGTTTTATAGAAGGACTGAACATTGACTCACAATTAAAAACTCGCTTGTACAAAAGAGAGCCTAGGAACAAAACCTAGGAAAAGCAATCTAAGTACAATTGTTTAATTTAGATTCTGGGGGTGACGGTAGAGGCTCGAAAAAGTGCTATCAACTCTGCCTTACTCCTTGGACGATCGAACACAACCTCGGCTCCTGTGGAGAAAATGCTCTCTCTCTGCCTGGAAGTGTGTATATCTCTGTGTGTGTGTGTGTGTGTAAGGGAACATAACCTTGTTTTTTATAGGAATTTATGAGTAATGGGGGTGTACAACCACGTGGCTAATTTTGGGCCACATCCTTGTAACTGTGTCTCGAGAAGTGGGCAGCTGGGGATTGGTTAAGATTGATCATGATCTGTTTGTTGCACTAAATCTGAAATATTAAGACTTGGTCAATTTCTGCCACGTGTCTCAACTGCTACTATGTGGCGAGCCGCATGAATGATGCATTCTGGCTGAGCCGTATGAAGGACTGTCCCATAGTCGAGCCACATGAAGAGTGTCTCATGATCGGGCCGCATGAAGGTTGTTCATAACCGAGCTGCATGATGGACGTCTCATAACTGAGCCGCATAAGAGTTGTCTCATGACCGAGCTGCATGAGAGTTGTCTCATGACCAAGCCGCATGAGAGTGGTCACATGACTGAGTCGCAGGAGAGTGGTCTTATGACTGAGCCGCATGAAGGTCGCATAGGCGATCCGTATAAAGAATTTTCTTTGGAACTTGTGAACTGTGCCAGATATCATGAATATTTTCTCGTCTTTTTAGGAGCATGTCACATCTTGTCTTTATGTCAGAGCCATCATCTCTGTCAGATCTGTCGCCTTTATGTCAAAGTAATTATGGCCAGCTGCTTAGGCTGATTTTGAACCACATAAGGCCGCATGAAGCTCCCAGGTTTTTGAGCCGTATGAAACTCCTCGGGTTTTTGAGCCGCATGAAACTCTCCAGGTTTTTAGCCGCATAAAGTTTTATGTTGATTCTGGGCCGCATAGAAATTCCTATTCTTTTCCGTGCTTCTACAAGTCCCCCTTCAAAGTTTTCAATTTGTAAAGTTGAAATACTTTGAATAAGAAGCATGCGTATGTTCGCATAAGCTCTTCATGCCGCATAGGCTTCTCTAGCCGTATACTGGTCTCGTGCCACGTAGGCGTCCCATTAATTATTTTTGATTTACTTTGGTAATTTAAAGCCGTCTTTTGGATAGAATCCCAAGGGTCGGCATTAAATTTTTGATTTGCTTTGATGATTCGGAGCAGTCTTTTGTATGAAAGGGGATACAATCCCAAGTGTCACCTTTATCCTTTAGGCAGCACAAAATCCGAAGCGGTGTTTATCGGTTTACACGTCTCTGCCTGCCTATAAGTACGAGTATTTTTGAGGAGAGAGGTTCCTTCTTTCCTTCTTCCAAGTTTTCATTGCCCTAGTCGCCATCTTCTCTTCTCTCGATCATCCATGGCTCCCAAGGCTTCCTCCAGTGCTGCAGCGAAGGGCAAAGGACTTGTTTCCTCGTCGAACACGACGAGTTCGATTCACCCCGACGTTCATCCTCTATTAATGGTAAGAGCATTGGAAAGAAACTGCATGAATTCAAACCCTAACCATAATGGCTATGTCGCATGTTTTATGCGCGGGCCTTTTTTTGTTATGCCTCGGCATAGTTGATGCTCTTTTCGTCTTCACTGAACTGTTCAAGTTCTGTGTGATGAATCCGCATAAGCTGTGCCGTATGGGCCGCATGAACACCTCATGACTGAGCCGCATGGGGTATGCTTAATGTCTGAGCCACACGAGAGATGTCTTATGACTAAGCCGCATGAGGGATGCTTCATGGCCGAGCCGTATGAGAGATGCTTCATGACCGAGCCGCATGAGAGTGGTCTCATGACCGAGCCGCATGAGAGTTACTTCATGATCGAGCCGTATGAGAGTTGCTTCATGACCAAGCCGCATGAGAGTTACTTCATGGCTGAGGCGCATAAGAGACGTCTCATGACCGAACCGCATGAGAGACGTCTCACGACCGTATAAGCACCTTATGAACTGGGCCGCATGAAGACCCTCCTAACAGAGCCGCATAAGCTCAGAAAATATTAAGTGGTTTTCTCTGGCTATCTTCTGACTTCTTTCTTTCTTCTTTTTCAGTGAAGTTTCCGATCAATCCTTCGGAGGAGCTTTTGGTAGGTCAAGCTCAGTCTGCTGTGGGTGTGAGGTTCGACCATGTGGTCGATTATGTGTCAGTCCAAATCACTAAAGATCAACCTGAGGAGAGGCTGAGGGATATCAGAAACCAATCCTTCTTCGTTCTCTCAGGTATGATAAACTCGAGAAAATTAGGGGGCACTCATCTGAAACCCGCGTTCCTTTTTGGGGATGCCCTGACTATAAAGAACCCCAGCATTCTAGACATCTCTGAAAGGTGGAGTTTTTCTTCCAACGGGATGGTGATCCACATTCCTCAGATGGAGCGTCATTTCCTGATGTCTTGGTTCAACATGTTGTCGATTGACAAAAAAATGGTGGACTCCCCAACCCTGAGCCAGCAGGAGTTCGTGGGTAATATTCACTATAATAAAAGATCAAGGTCGGCAGTTGCAAGCAAAGTACAGATCAGCCGCTCTGTGATGGGGTTGGCCCCGGGCAGTTTTATAAATGTGCAGTGTCCCAACTTTCTGTTCTCCCAAGCTGACACTTTTATGAACCAGATTGCTCAGAAGCGGTCCTACCCCACTGGTCGGCTGTCGATGCTGAACTGGATGAATCCCACCCCTTCATGGATCTACTTGACCTCGTGGATCTTGCGGACATACAAGGATCTCCTGTTCGAGATTGGTCTTTATCATGCCATACGGGGCACTTATTATGGTATGCCTATAAATAAGAAGCTGTTCATGGCTCTTCTTGAGATGTACAACCGTCGTACGGGGACCTTCTTTACACCTGGAGGGGAAATGGGACTCGCTCTCCACGAGATGTGTGAAGTCTCTAAGCTGCCCTGGGGAGATGAAGTTTTTGAAGCGTATACCCCTACGAACGAAGAATTCGAAGAATTGGAGCGACGGTTCCCGGGCTTTGTAACTGTTTACCGGGAACTACTATGTCACCATAATACGTGCCAGCAGATGTCAAAGAAGAAGAACGATAGCTCGAAAGGGAACCTTCCTCATACCAAGACCTGGCTCAGCTATCTTTTTGAGCTAGGCGCCTCAGGCCGGGTTTTCTACTGAAGTCCTCAAACCTGGGAGGAGGTGCAGAACCAGGTGTCGACTGCCAAGAGGGTGAAAACCATGGGTGATAGATTTGGGAGCCAATCTGACTCTTTTAATTACTTTTATCATGATACCCTAAAGATGTTTGATAAGGCTCTCCTGGCGGGATTTCTGATGGTATGGCTGCAAAATTGTGTAGTTTTGGGAGGGGCTGGTGCTATTGAGAGAATCAGCCGTAACCTGATCCATCCTACGGTAAAGCTAGTCTTTGGGGCCAGACTAGCTCTACTCCCTGCCATGGTATGCAACATATATCATGGCCTCCGAGCCTTCTCGTCCAAAGTCATTGCTCGCGATACGACGAAAGACTTTGAACGAATTGAGCTGCCATACCAATATCTGATGGGGTGGCTGTTGATGCATTACCAGTTTTTGATGAGGCCTGGCCCAGAGGATGACGTGACTACTGATGATTCCTTCATCTTCCAGTACCGTCGTATGCCCTGGGAGTACACTACCATGCCAGCCTGTTGGATGGTGCTGGCACGAGTGGACAGATACTCTTTTTTCGTGTCTGTTCCTTATTTTACTAATGAAGAAGTAAGAGTCATGCATCTTGATGGTGCTGTGTCTCCCAAATTCTTATCCGAGAAGATGCTCCTCTCATTGTGGAACATTCGCCCTGCACATCTGGTGTATCGCAACCGCAATTCTGCCTTTTTGGAGCCTTAATTACCCAGTCGATTCTTCCGATAATTTGGGTACAGTCAGATGTTCTTGGACAATCCCAGCTCCTGCCTGGGTTTTGAGGGTAGCGTTCTTGACGGCATCCGGACTTGGCACTACTATAGCGCGTTTCACACCCGTACCACCTTCTCCGTTCTCGATGCTGGAGAGTCGGGACACATTTTGTACATGGCGGCCTTATACCATGTTATGGTGAATAAGCCCCCAAGAGATTTTGACCCAAGTACCAGCTTTATTATTGTTACTGGCTTTGAGAAGAAGCCAAGGACTAAGAAGGGGAGGACAGTTGATTTGTCTGACTCGGAGTTTACCAACGTGGACGAAGAGGATGACCATGATAACTTGCCTCTTCCTCCTGTAGATGATTTGATGGCAGATCAACCCCTATTGCGCCTAGTCCTTCACGAAAACGTAGCAAGCGTGAATCCTTTGTCGGCGGCATAACTTACTCCCAAAAATGGGCTGCGGTCAAGCCTCGCGGGCTGATCATTAGGGAGAGAAGTGAGGACGTCGACGCAGTTTCGGAGGTGAATCGAGTGACGATCCCCTTTTTTGTTCTTCTTTTCTGAAATATAATATGAACATTTTTCCTTTTCTTTGTAGGCGTTAGGAGAAGTGAACTCCTCAGAGTCGGCTACCGCCTCTGAGGTTGACCCGGCTATAGCCGCCTTAATTAGTGCTATGACTGCCGATCTTACTTCCACCAGGGTCGTCCCGGCGACGGCTGAGATTCCTTCTCCTGCTGACATCTCAACCCGGGGCGATGTGGGCTCTACTGAACCAGTCCTCGAGGTTGCTGAACCTCAGCCGATTGATGCTGACCCAATTGTATCCATCTTCGGGGCGGCTGGGGCAGAGGAAGCAACTACAATCGGCTCAAGTGTCGCCGTTGAAGAGGATACAGTGGCTGTGAGTGAGCCTCAGCTTTAGCAACCCTCCCCTGGTAAGCTATGTCATGTCTTGACTAGTGAGGAGGTTCATTTGCTCTATCTTTATATCCTTCGGGTTAAGTTGATCGATGGTTGCTCCGGACATACATGTCCTACTCCTTCGCTGTCGATGATGGACATCATCGGGGGAGAAGTCACCAGAGGAGATCTAGTGGAAGAAAGTATGCCTCCTCCTCCTCCAACTCATATCGAGGGACCTCCTGCCTGATCGAGTTCAGGAGGACAAGTAGCGGGACGGCCGGGGTGGGGAGAAATGGTCCCTGCACCCTCCCTGGTTCATGTGGCTACAACACCGAAGGTCGACTTTCTGCCCTGCCAAGTCTCTGGATCCTTCGGGCTGCGGAGGAGGAGATGACTGCTATTCAGGCATCCTATCGCTCGAAACATGTTTCCCTAGTGATAGGGGCATCAAGTTCTGGTGCATTTTCCTCACAACCGTCTTCAACTCTTGTAGAAGCATGGAAAAGAATAAAGAAAGGTTCATACGGCCAAGAATCCCCATACGGCTCAGAGATCCATACGGCTCAAGAGTCTATGCGGCTCGAATAATCCCATGCGGCCCAGAGAGGAGCCACGTGGCCTTCAACAGCTCTTCTCTTCGTCTTTTGCTGCATTTAATGCCCTGACGGCTGACAACTCTGACAAATGACAGCTCTGACAAAAAGGCACAATAATGACTGACGTAATGGTGCGTCCCTAGAAAAGAGGAGAAAATCTTCTCACAGCTGGCAGAATCCATCTAATCCCGAGGCATACGGCTGCGGCCGCCCATCTTCATGCAGCTGTATCCTTTATGCGGCCGTCCATCAGCATGCGACTGCATCCTTTATACGGCTACCTATCAGCATGTGGATGCCCACTCTCATGCGGCTGCCCATCCTCATGCGGCTGTTTATCCCCATGCGGGTGTTCATCCCCATGCGGCTGCCCATCTTCATGCGGCCGTTCATCCTCATACGGCCCACTTATATGCGGCTCTGCCAAGATGACCCAGTGGAGACACGAGGCATTTGCCAAGATGATTGAGACACGTGGCAGTCTTATCTTCCTGGAATTATGGGTGTTAACAAATCCTAATCAGATTTGTTGCAATAAGTGCCCAGATCAAATCAAATCGAGCAAATTAGACATGTGGCAGGCCATTACAAGTTGCGAATATTCATGGCAATCAACATTTATTGTCCACAGAGATTTAATGCAATCACATTAATTGCTTAAATCTATTATATGCAAGATGGACGACCCAGATTAATTCTCAGACCGCCGACTTTTGAGAATGGGCAATCATTGTAAACCCTAATGAAGCCGTCCACTCTTATAAATAGCAAGGTGCCATTCTCTTGCAGCAGACACATATATATACACACACACGGAGAGAGGACAGAAGAGAGAGGACCTCGGCCCGGATGCAGAGAGAATCAGAGAGAGAATATACAGAGATCGAAAGGAAAGAGGATTATATACAGAGAAACCAAAAAGAGCATTTCTTCATCAACGTACTTCTTCTCCAGAGCCAAGGCTGCACCTGATCGTCCAAGGAGTAAGGCAGAGCTGCCGTCGCTTTTCCGAGCCTCTATCGTCACCCACCAGAATCTAAAATAAACAATTGTACTTAGATTGCTGTACCTAGGTTTTCGTCCCTAGGATTTCTTTGTACGAGCGAGTTTGTATTGTGAGTCTAAGTTCAGTCCTCCGATAATTGTTCTGTTCTTTTATAATCAATGGCAAACACGATGGCGACTCTGCTGGGGACAAACTTCTCCATGGCTGAGGAGTTGGTGACGCAATCGGATGCAGCCAAACTTGGCTCCACACAACAGAAGATGGTCGTCCGCTTCGACCAACATGCGTTCGAAGAAATGCTCTCTGAAGGAAGTGCTGGCCTGATCTAGAAGCGAACCCGCACAAAGAAGGCTCGCAGGGAGTGGAGGCCAAAGTCATTTGCTTTCCCCAAGCTCTAGACGGAGTACTCTTTGCCGCCCAAGACGGCGAAGGTAACACTCATGCGGCCCCACTTCAAGCCATAGAGGACGCTGCTGTCCCCAAGTCCGACAGAGAAAAATACTACGATCCTGGACTTGCAGGGGAAAGAGTGATTCTATGTGCTCCAGGAAGAAACTGAACAAAGGTACTAGCCACAAAACGAAGACTCATGCGGCCAAGATTGCCAGCCGCATGAATGATGACCATGCGGCCGAAACTGCCAGCCAAATGCATAACACTCATGCGGCCAGGATTTCCAGCCGCATGGAGAATACCTATGCGGCTGAGACTTCCAACCGCATGAAGAAAGCCCATGCGGCTACGACTGTTAGCCGCATGAAGATTATTGATTCCAGCCGCATGCCGCCTGCTCCACGCGGCTCTGTCTTCGACCGCCTCTCCTATGGTCCTGATCTCTTGTGCTCCCAAGAAGACATGTCTGACTCTCTCCAGTACCACTTAAACTCATCCTACTATGTGCCCTTACACACTAGAGTGAAGAAGTCTAGGACTGCACGAGCTTGGCAAGCTCGGTCCGCTGATCCGACCTCTGGCCATTCGAGCGTCCCATATACTGTTATGCGAGCCTCTGATGGGAAGTTACAGAACCACTCGAGTCTAGCCCCCGACGACAAACGGACAGAGAGGTTCCCAAAAGTCTTCCAAAATACAGGGAGGCTATCCTCCACAAGCGCAAGGAAAGAGAAGGGGCCTCGGGGTGCAAAGAGTCCTCCCACGGACATCACTGCACCCAAGTCATCGTCAACTACTGTTGCAATAACGCGACGGTATGAGAAGACCGGCGGTCCGTTTTCTAAAGACTGCAACAACCATGTTCAGAGGAGGAGGCACCTCCCGTCGTCTCCTACAACTCTGCTCAGAAAATCTCCACCGATGGGAGAGGAAAGAAGACAAATGTTTTCGGCCTGAAGATTCCAACCACTATGACTAAGAGGCTGTCGTCTAAGCGGGTGCCCACCACCGGAGTTTTCCAAGGTACCCGTTCAAAGACGAAATCTACTACAGTGGGAGATTCATCGTCCACATCACTGGGGTTGCTGGAAATGGGTGTAGTACTCCTCCGAGCCTCCACGACAATCTGATGTTCCAAGAAGACGAGCTGGGGAAAACAACTATCCCATCAGATGCAGCAAATCCCGACGTCCTCGAGGACGTCCACAATTCCTAAGACGAGGTGAACTCGAAAGCTGGGGGTACTGTTCCTTCTGAGTCCGAACCAGAGGAAGACATTCCCACATACCTCGATGACTTCTCGCTACAGGGGTATGATTCGGAGTGTACATCATCCACCGTCCCTTCCACATCTCCTCATGTGAGGACGGTATTCATGACAGACAGCAACCAGGAGGGTCCTAGTGATCGCCAACGCATCGACACTCTGGAGGCCATACTGCGCACTTTGGTCAAATTCGTGGACGAGATCAAAGCAGCCCTCCCTACTCTGCAAGGAGGAACGCCTGGCCAAACAAACTTGGGCCCCGTCGTCAATACAGACTCAAACTCAGCGGCACCAAACCTGGGCAATATTCCTCCTGAAATGTCGGCTCCTACCGCTGCAGACGAGGCCAGGGAGGCAAGAAGAGAGGTCCAGGAGCTCCGGGCTTCCACGCCTGAGAAAATTGCTAAGACCTCAGAATACGACAACTGTATCCCGCTGCGTGAAGAGATGTTCCCTTCCCACTAAAGTATAAACCATTCTACATCAATCCATATTATGGGAAGACCTCCGTAAGTCGGTACATCACTTACTTCGAGGTCACCACCGACCATCTGCCCCATGACGAGCCATCCTTACACGATTATTCATCAGGGCATTGGAAGGGGTTGCCTTCGACTGGTATCGCAACCTGCCAGACAACTGCATCCACTCCTTCGCCAGCTTCAAGCGCATGTTTTTGTAGAGATTCTACGAAGTAGGACAGGACGTCACAATGTCCACTCTCATGGACGTCGTTCAAGGGGAGAAAGAGCTGACAAGAAACTATATTGAGCGGTTCCGCCAAACCGCCATGAAGCTACCATCTGGTAATCCGCATTTCTCCTTAATTGAAATTTGCCAAAAGAGACTGCTTCCAACAATCAGCCTCTGGATGGGCGAAAGTCAATTTAAGGACTGGAAGACGTTTATTATCAGTGCCACTAGCGCCGAAGAACGATTGAAGAAGGCTCGCCAACTGGGATTGCACATCTTAAAGGGAGAGGACAAGGACAGGCGTCCTAATGCCAACAATAACAATGGGGGTGGCTCCGCCAACAATCGGGACAACAAGGCCAAGCAGGCTATGGTAGCCGACACAGCACAGAAACTTGAGTCAAAACCGGTAGACAAACAATGGCCGCAAATGACCTACTCCTTCAAAGACGCCTACGTCAAGCCCATCTTGGACATACACATACAAGGAGACAAAATTCATCTCCGTCCACCAAGGCAGGAACCTCGACCGGCAGAAATGGAGAGCCCAAAGTACTGCCATTACCACCGCTACGTCCACCATGCTACACACGACTGCTACCAACTGAAACGGTACATCCAACATCTCATCGATTCGAACGCTCTGGCCATCGATTTTGAAGAGGTAACTGTGGCAGCCAATATGGTGTCAGTATAATTTGGCAGCTTTCCTCCAACAGAAACTCAAGACGGTGTGGTCCCCATCCCTCTGGCGACAATGGAGATTGCTAATCTTCCATCTCCCCGAGATCAGGCTGCTGGTCTAGTGCCCCATCACATCGCGAGGAGAGGTCATGTAGGTCTATCCGGACCTGGTACTCAAGGTGACTCAATCCACACCACCTTCCATTCGTAAGAAGAATAGTGGAAAAGTCAGATCCTGCCGCACAATTTTGGTAAATGTCGAAGAAGCCACAGCTGTCGTCACCCGGTCTGGTGCCCAATCCTAACCTGCGACTGATAACTCGACTGAAGATCATCAGCCAGCTACCACTGACGCTTCAGGACCTTCTCAACCTCCGACGACCGACAAGTCTAGGCCGAAGGAGACTCGCTTTGACAAATCCCTCCGAAGAGAGGCACCGCAGGGGCTGGAAAGGCCCTACAACTTCGATATCTTGGCGCAATTGGCTAACACACCGGCCAAATTGTCATTATACGAGCTCCTGAGACTCTCAAAGGATGTTCGTACGGCTTTGAGCGATGCACTCCAGAATGCCGACGCCTATCTGGCTCAGGTCAACCTCACGGGAGGGAGCCCGCCTGCAGATCTCCAAGATAGTGCTTGCACGAAAGCGATGCCCAACATTATTTTCACTCCGTAAGATATGCTCATCAAAACCAACCTGCACGATCGACCGTTATATTACACTGGATACATCGGCGACGTAAAAGTGGATCAGATGCACATTGATCCGGTTCTTCCATAAGCATCATCCTGAAGGGTCTGTTACATCATCTCCGTATTCCTATGCATCGCCTGACGCCAACAAGCACCGCCATCAGCAGTTTCAATTCGGACAGGAGCTATCCGATTGGGAAGATTCGCTTAAAGTGCCAAATTGGCGATCTTCACTTAGAAGTAACCTGTTACGTCATAGACGCAGGCACTTCCTACAACATTCTCTTGGGGCGCCCTTGGATACACGATTATATGATCGTACCTTCCACTCTGTACCAGTGTTTCAAGTATGTCTACAAACATGGCTTCGTGAGGACGAAATTTCTCGACATCGATCCCTTCAAAGGGGTCGAATCCTACTACTCAGGCTCCTGCCTATACGAAAAGTCAAAGAAGGCACCTTGATGAAGGAGATGTGTAAGTTCGTACCGAGACAACCACAGGATCAGAAGAACCTCTGACGATCCACCTCCAAGCTCACAAACCTGGCAAGTCTGTGCCCCTTACAGCCACTCTGCGTAAGGACGCAATCAGCCTCTCGGCACAAGAAGAGCAATTGATAATCCGGCTGCCAAGACCGGCTAAGTGCCAAGGCCCACAACGGAGCCACTGACAATCAGGCTGCCTAGAGTCGGCCAACCACAAATGGAGAAGCTCAACCCTCCGAAAAGCCAATGACTATACGCCTTCCCAAGAAGGATCGTCACCTCGATGCAAAGTCTGGGGCTTCTAGCGAGCCAACAACTCCCCGCCTAGCATCGAGTACCAAACTGGGTGTCGCTAGTTTGCCAACGACTCCACGTTCTGCCCTACCAGCAGAACCCCTGACGATCAAGCTGCCCAGGTCATCCTCTCAGTCTTCATTTATACAGGGGTGGCCGAAGAAGAACCGGAGCTAGCCAAGTATGTGGCTACCCACACTGATGTTCCCTCCGCAGATGATATAATCTCGCTAGAAAAGATACCTTACTTCATCAATAAAGGGCTATCTTTGAACTACCTCGAGCTTAATAAGCTTTGTACAATGTATGCTATGGAACACGGTATAGGCACTCACCTGCACACACAGGTGACAAATGTGTACACCGCAAACAAGCTTACTCCAGTGGAAGGCGCTTACCGCATAATCGAGGGAGGGGACCATCCAATCATCTTCGGCCGAAAGGACGACCCACAACCCTTCACCATAGAGAAGGTCGATCTTGAATCAGATGTCGAAAGACTGCCTCTGTATCTTTATAGACCCCAATCCAAATACCTCATGCAAAAACAGGGGTATGATCTGGAGACTACGCCAGGCTTGAACTACGGCACTGAACGACGATAAACTTTAAAGCCACCAGTCCCGGCTGGCAAACCACGGGACTACTACAGTAAGACCCGATGTGGATTAGGGTAAGTTACGTCCACAACGACCCCTGAAATTTCAGATGAGGAATGCGACTGGCATTCACATTCAACCGGGTCACCAACTTCTGATTCGGATGCCAGGATCGGAGACGTATTCAGACCAGTCCTGTCAGTCAACATGGCAATCGCCGACGCTTACGAAGAAGATAAAAACATTCCTAAAATCCTCGAGTTAGAGTCGTGGGCCCAACAGCTGGATACACAATAGGAAAAGCGGTTCGAATAGAGAGAGCCTCCTACTGAAGATGAGGTCATACAAGTGGATCTAGGCAGCGACTCTTCTCCAAAACCAGTCTTCATTAGCAAAAGCCTGACAAACGAATAGAGAAAATCTCTACTGGAACTCGTCAAAGAATACATTGATGTGTTCGCCTGGAGCTATGAAGACATGCCAGGACTAAACCCCGAGGTTGCCTTTCACAAGCTCAACATTTGACGAGATGCAAAGCCGGTCAAACAACAACAGCGACGCTTCCGCCCGAGCATCATAGATGCGATCGAAGCTGAAGTCAACAAACTGATATCCAGCGGCTTCATACGCGAGGAGCAACATCCAGACTGGGTCACCAACATAGTACCGGTCCTCAAGAAGAATGAGATGATTCGAATCTGCATCGACTTCCGCAATCTGAACGAGGCATGTCCCAAAGATGAATTCTCCCTCCCTATCACAGATATCATGATCGATAACACATGTGGCTTTGAACGCATGACATTCATGGATGGTTTCTCAGGGTACAACCAAATCAAGATGTCTCCTGACGACAAAAAGCGTACATCATTCCGAACACCGATTGGCACATACTGCTACACAGTCATGACTTTCGGCTTAAAGAATGCAGGCGTACGGTATCAAAGAGCTATGAGTATCATCTTCAGGGATCACTTGTGCAAGACTGTGGAGTGCTATGTTGATGACATTGCCGTCAAGAGTCGCTGTAATGGTGACCATCTCCAGGACCTGAGGACGGTATTCGACCTGATGCGAGCACACAACCTGAAGATGAATCCCACAAAATCCTTCTTGGGCGTATCCGGCAAAAAGTTCTTGGGTTTTATCATCACCGCCCAGGGTATCCACGTAGACCCTGAGAAGACGAAGGCAATTATGGAGATGGGTCCCCCGAAAAATCTTTGCAAACTCAGAGGCCTTCAAGGGAGGCTAGCTAACATCAGGAGGTTCATTTCTAACCTCTCTGGACGATATCGGCCATTCACCCATCTCATGAAGAAGGGCATCTTATTCATATGGGACGAAGAATATCAGCATGCCTTCGACAGCATCAAAGAATATTTGTCGAACCCTCCAGTCCTTGTGGCCCCGGTTGCTGGAAAACTATTCCTGCTCTATGTACGAGCAATAGAGCATTCCCTCGGCGCTCTGCTGGCACAAAACAACGATGCAGGCCATGAACAAGCTATATATTACCTCAGTCGAATGATGATTGGGCCAGAGCATCAATATACTGCCGTAGAGAAGGAATGCCTCGCCCTGGTCTTCGCCATTCAAAAGATGCGACACTATGTCACAGGACAAACCATACATATGATCTCACGAGTCTACCCCCTCAGGGTCCTCATGACGAAAACAGGGGCACTCAGCTCTCGCCTCGCTACGTGGGCAATATTACTGTCCCCCTACCATATGATCTTTGTCCCATAAAATGCTGTTAAAGGTCAAGCCCTGGCAAATTTTTTGGCAGCCCACCCAGGCTCGGAGTCGTCCAGAATATATGAAAGAATCCCAGATGAGGTCGCCGACTCGCACGCAACCTCTCACGATGATATATGGCAAATGTTCTTCGACGGTGCCTCAAGGACGGGACCTAAGGGCAACATCGTCGTCGGAGTCGGGGTGGTGCTGGTTTCTCCTTCCGGATTGGTGATCAATCACGCTTACTCCCTCATAGGACCCTGCTCTAACAATATGGCCGAGTACAACGCTTTGGTCATTGGCCTCCAACTTGCAAGAGAGCTGGGGGTTGAGTATCTTGAAGCATACGGCGATTCACAGTTAATCGTCAACCAGATCCGGGATTCATACGAAGTCCGCCACGAAGACATGATCCCCTATCACCAAATAGCGATCGACATCATCTCGTCATTTGAAGGGTTCTTTATCGAACACGTTTCCAGAGTCCGAAATATCGAAGCTGATGCCTTAGCAGGCCTTGCCGCTTCCCTAGCAATGCCAAATCATACTCATCAATCGGTGGATGTGATAGGCTATGAACTGGTCTGTCCCAAGAACAATGTCCAATTTGTGGCGAGTTATTCTGCTAGATCGACGAAGCACAAGACTGGAGACAACCATTCATTGACTTCGTAGTCTACGACATTCTGTCGGAGGACCCAAAGGAAGCCACCTCTATCAGAAGGCGTTCTCTCAGATTCTTCTATGATACAGAGACAAAAATGCTGTATCACCGATCCTACGATGGATTATTACTTCGATGTCTGTCAAACGCAGAAGCCAAAGAAGCCGTATGCGAAGCTCATTACAGTGTTTACGGGGCCCATCAGCCTGGCCCAAAATTGCAAGATCGTCTTCGCCGAATGGGCTACTATTGGCCCACAATGGTAGCAGATGCGATATACTATGCATGAAAGTGCAAAGCCTGCCAAGTCCACACGAACTTCATCCACCAACCATCCGAATTTCTACATCCGACGGTAGCATCCTGGCCATTTGAAGCATAGGGAATGGATATCATCGGTTCGATTACTCCACCTTCCTCCCTAGGACATCGCTTCATACTCGCAATCACAGATTACTTCTCCAAATAGGCAAAAGTTGTTCTGCTTGCAGAAGTCAAAATTTTAAACATGATCAGCTTCCTCAAGCATCACGTCTTCTATCGCTTTGAACTGCCCCGAATGATCATCCACGATAATGGTCCGCAGTTTGTAAGCCACGCCTTCTATCGGTTCTGCGACAAGCACCGCATCCAGAATATTGCTTCGACGCCATATAATTCGGCAGTGAACAGGTTGGCAGAAGCATTCAACAAATTCATCATCAAGTTACTCAAGAAGTTCGTGTCGTCCAATAAATGCGACTGGAAAGAGAAGCTTGGTGAATGCTTATGGACGTACCGTACCACAGTCCGAACAGCCATAGGAATACACCATTCTTCCTGGTATACGGGAGTGAGGCAGTTCTCCCATTGGAGACTCAAATACCCTCGCTTTGCGTCGCCCTTACTTACCAATTGACGACGGACGATAACTACCGTCGCCGACTACAAGAGTTGGAGGCCTTAGATGAAAATCGCCTCTTGGCTCAGCAACGAATCGAGCTATACCAAGCACGCATCTCCAGAGCCTTCAACAAGAAGGTTAAAATTAGAACATTCTAAGTGGATGATCTTGTCTTGGCATTTCGGAGGCCGATGGTCATGACTCACAAAACCGCCGACAAATTCCAACCAAAATGGGAAGGTCCATTTATCATTTGTCATGACCCGCACCCTAGAGTAAGAACACGAGACGTGGGTACGTCCAGCCTATGTCGCAGTGTCAGCGGTAGAACGTTATCCTAGGTCAACATACATCTAGCAATATATATCTAAACCGTTTATACTCCCCGAATAGGGGTGACATAACAGTAAATAAACTCAATCACAACTAAGGAAGAGATAGCACGATATGAAATAGAACTCAAGAAAAAATAGATGATAAAGTAGTCTAAGATAATCCCAACAAATATCCAGAAGTACATGGTCTAAGATACAGAATGAAAGAATATATACAACTCAGAACTCAGAATAAAGTCTAGCTAAACATGCCTCAAGACTACATAAAATAAGATAAGCCTAACTAATCTAGTCTAGGCAATGGGGGTGATGTCCTCATCTAGAGCTGGGTCCTCCTGAGGGTCCAGCTCGCAAGTGTCATCTAAGACTGCCCCGTAGAAAGTGTCCAAACAGGCCTCCTCCTCGTCCTCTGTAATATTTCAACAGGTCCAGTCAGGACAGGAGCGAGCACAGTACATCTCAACAGTTCATAGCCGGTTAGAAAATATAATCATGCAGTAAAGTAAGATACAAGTACCGAAAGAAGTGCAGTATGTAAACAGAGAGAGAAAACTGTAATAGAAATATCTACTATAAATAGAGAACTAACATGTGGCTAGTGAGTCAGAGTACAACATGGACATGTAAATGGCATGGAATGATTCTGATGCTACACTATGGAATGATTCTGATGCTACACTACTGGTGTATTATTCACATGTCCACTTCTACTCCCCCGTACCCCAATCAATACACAAGGATCCAAACAGGTTATGTTATGATTCAATGCAAAGGCCCCTGAAGGGTGGTACATGGAAGTCCCATAAATGGGGATTCTAGGAAACCCAATATATGGGATAAGGATTCAAGGAAGACTCCGTGATCATAATAGTATATGTCACAAGTGATCAGTGAACCAATAAAGCATAGTGATACGCCATGTAAGTGAAACGCACAGAACATGTAGTACCCGATGCTCCCTAAAGGATAACATCTCAAGAAGGGATCCATATAGTACCAATCTGTGTGTCCAGCTTGACAGTACGAGTAAAGTAATTTAATGCAGGAAATAATTCTAAGCAAGATATGAAATGATCAAAGAATGTACTCGCCTGGTATTTGAGTGTCCAATATGAAAATACTGTCTGAGGAGTGGTGTCTGGCTCCTAATCAGAAGAGCACAAGTCATAACAAGTCCAAAATGGTATAATGAAGCCCTAATATGCATTCTATGATTCTAGGTCAATCTAGGCCAAAGTAAACTCTTGGTCAACTCTGGTCAACCCTAGAAGTCATACTAGGTCAACCAAGTCTAAACTAGGCTATCAAGTCTAAACTAGTCTATACTAGGTCTAATAAAGATGTACAAGACCAATCTAGGCTCACCAAGCTATACCACCTTACCTAGGCCTATTCTTAACACATGTATATATATTACCTATATATAACAAGTACACAAGTTGTATATATATATATATATATATATATATATATATATATATATATATATATATATATATATATATATATATATATATATATATATTTATATATATGGTAGTTGTGTATATATTGGGTATCTAGTATTGATACCTACATAGGATATATATATATATATATATATATATTTATATATATATATATATATATATATATATATATATATATATATATATATATATATATATATATATATATATATACTCACATTACATAATATATATACCTATTTAGCAATTAATCACGTAGAAAATAGGATATAGATAAAGAGGGAATGATACATATAGATTGAGAGGAAAGACAAGAGTGTGTGTGTGTGTGTATAAAATCTATGTGGGTGAGTGAAACATGTAAGAGTGTGTGTGTGGAAAAACTGTGTGTGCCAAAGAGTAATAGTGTGTGTGTTAAAGAGAGGCAAGTGTGATAGTTAAATGAAACTGAAATCTGGAAAAACAGTGGCAAGTGCATACATGTGCAAAATCTGGAAACAGTGGCTAGTGTGTGTGAGATGAAGAGTGAAGAGTGTAAAAGTTTGTATGTAGGTAATGAGTGATACTGGACTGTGCACAGAAAACAGCAAAGGACAGTCCAAATTCCAGTTTAAACCCAAAACTTCATCTCAGTTTAGCCTTACACAATTTCTCAGATTAATACAATATAGGAAAAAATTTATAGTTCATAATAGAACTCGAAGAAAACAGTTTACAACAGAACCCAAAACTCAGTCTACAGTAGTTCACAATTCCAATTTAATAGCCTAGGCTTAAACCCAGTTTTCATGAGCCAAACACATCAAATAAATCCCAAATTCGACACACATGTAGTTCAAGTATAGGAGAACAAATCTAGGAACTATAACCCAACATTTAATAGCATTAGATGGGTAAAAATGATGGCAAAGTTCATATTTGAAACTGAAAATTTGACAGAAATACAAGTATCAGCCATAGCATCTAAATCTATCAATTGACCAATACTCATTATCACTCCCAATCCCAAAATCAGGGTAACAATGAGTTAAACATTAGCTAAAACATGTGGGGGTTAATTAGCAGTAGAACATCACAAAACTGAGATTAAGAGTTAGAAAAAAAATCTGAAAAAGGCAATGTATCAGGAATTGGTATCAGCCATAACATCTAAATCTATCAATTCGAAACCCAAATTTCCATATTAACCTAAATTACATGTAAACCTAATATAATCAGAGTTTAACAACACATTTAGGATCTATCTAATCAATTAAGACGCAATTTAAAAGCATTAAAAACAGTTTAATACAGGAACACAATTTAAGAACACTGATACACACAGTGTACGACACGTGCACAGGCAAAAGTATGTCCGATACGATACGAGAGCTCATGACACTTCATGAACCTCGTGTCAGTCACAAGTACTACACGTGTGTCGAGTCTCGTGTCATAACATAGCGTGTCATGTCCGCTACAGCCCCCGAGTAGCAGGGGAGGACTGTAGCAGCGCGCACGTGTGTGGGCGCCGCGTGTCCACACGCCGATTCTGATACAACATGATGCAGAGACACTCTCAGACAAAAAGAAATGCATAAGCGACATCACAAGCAATTTTCCTATTCAAAAACTTCCTGGAAATTAGGTCGAAAAGTTCTCTAAGGCATTTCGACAAACAGTTCTGAACAAGTCCTGATACGTGTCCAAAACGGATACGATACTTATGAAACCCGACACGAAACCAATGCAGACACTTAGGGGACTCCTAGGGCTTCCTGAGTATGAAAAAAAATCAAAATTTCATGGAGAAATGGAGAAGTTACCTATACTTGAACTTTCAAGAAAAAACCCCTTTCAATAGCTCTTCTCCTTGATGTCCCAATCCACTCAAATCACAACAAACTGAAATAAAACTTCAATGACAGCAAGAATAGGTATATTAAAACCTAATGGAGGAGATTTGAATGAAAAAGGAAATGGAATGGAAATCTAGGGATTAAATGAAATAGGAAACAAACCTTTCTTAAACTTTGAGCTTTCCTAAGAAAGAGGCAACCCTAAAATTAGGAGAGTATTTATAGGGTGATGTTCCTAACGTAGATAGGGTGGCCGGCCACTTAGTCTAGGGATTAGGGTTTTGGTAATTGTCTTGGGCTTTGGGCCAACCTACAAGGCTATGGCTTGAATTGATTTATTAAAGATTCTAAATCATAAGCCATGACTTATGACTTTCTAATTCCTATTGCTAACTAGAGTCTATTGACCAAACCAAAGGTTAGCTTAGGTTAGATTAGAGTCAAATAACCTAATCAAGTCCATACTAACTAGGGTTAGCTTCTAGGTTGGTCTACAAGGGTCAAAACTAGTCAAAATCAATCTAGTCGAAACAATTCCAAAATAATTCCTAAAAATTCCCATAAATTCTAATAAATTTAAATTATCCCAAAAATGTCAAAAATACCCTCACACTAGAAATGTGGTAGTGACAAATCTACCCTCCTCAAAAGAATTTCGTCCTCGAAATTGAAAGGCAAAATACAACTGATGAGAAGGATAGAAAGTATACCTCACGGTCCAAAAAGATATGGGTAGCGCTCGCGCATCTCATTCTTTTGCTCCCAGGTAGACTCCTCTGGAGAATGATGCCTCCATGCGATGCATACCAAAGGTATCACCTGGTTCCTCAGAACCTTCTCTCATCGATCCAGAATCTCCACTGGCTGCTCTGGATAGCTGAGAGAAGGCCCAGCCTCAATCTCTGAATGATCGAGCACATGGCTAGGGTCAGCCACGTACCGTCTCAACTGTGATACATGGAATACGTTGTGGACCCCCACTAGTACAAGCAGCAAGTCTAGACTGTATGCAATGTCACCGACTCTCCCGCTGATAACGAAAGGGCCGATGAAGCGCGGGCTAAGCTTCCCGCCTCCACCAAAACGTATCGTACCACGAGTCGGAGATATCCTCAAGAAAACCTGGTCTCTGACCTAATCACAAGCAAGGTCTCAATTAATTATAATAAATAAACATGATCAAAAATCACAAACAAATAAACCTATATCTAATCCTACACTAAACTGTACCTCAAACTCCAACGGCCTCCGGTGGCTATCGGCCCAGTGCCGATGTCTGTCCTGCACCACGTGAAGTCTGTCCCTGATAAGCTTCACCTTCTCGACTGCATCAACAACCATCTCTGGCCCAAGTAAAGCTCACTCACCAACATCATCCCAAGATAAGGGTGTACGGCACCTACGCCCGTACAGTGTAGTGGCCCGCTCCTTACGGTCCACTATGTAATACCAACGGCTTGTTGACTCAGTCATAAACTGAGTACTTGGTGAAACCTTTGCCGGTATCGATTGATCACAGATGAAATGCAATGAACCTTTCCAATTGATGGATTGGCTTCTATTGAAATGAATCCAAGAGTTTTGCTGAATGTTTTCTCTCGCTGCTTGGTTTTGATGAATGCATTTTCGTGTTGGTTTTCGATGATTGGTTTTCATTGTTCGCTTTTATCGTATTTCGCATTCATTCCGAATCTTGAGAGAAAGAGACGAAGTATGCTAATCAACTGTTGGTGCCATTGTAGGCCGCGTGAATTGTTCGTGAACGGCACGTGAAGTCCCTCCTTCTCTCTACTAAGATTCATCTCGGTGAGTTGCTTCAACCGAACAAACATTGATCTGTACGCCTAATAAAAATGATCTCTATTCTACTCTGTTGCCTTGTCCCAATGATCAACGATACCACATCCATAAAAGATAAGAGAAGATAATTGAATTGAATCAAATGCATGAATATGTGTTGCTACTCGATCTGCTAAATAAGAATGATCATCTGCTTGTCATCAGTATGCTAGAAAATATAGACATGTACAGACAAACTTGTACGTGTTGAGAAGAATCTGAAGGCACGAAACAAACGTGTCGTATACCTGTACATAAGTCCAAATGTGTCTCATCTGATAGAACGGCTACAACATGCATTTGGTCTCGGATAACTTGTATACAAGAAAATATTTGTCTCTCGGGTGGTATCTGGGGGCACCTGGAACCGCTCGGCCAAGGAGAGATTAGGGCCTCCATGTGAAAATGGGAGTCGATCTGAGTCCTTAGCGACGAGCTAAACCAAAGAGTCACAGCGGCTAATCATGGGGAAAACCCATGGACCAACATATAGAATAGTCCACCTGCATGACCCGAATGACAACTTCAATATCTGCAAGAATGAATCATGAATCACTCATTATGCAAATTGTGCTAACGTGGTTTTGTGCAGGGATGACTGCCGGCAAGGGTAAGTTGCTATGAATTATATTCTACTATCATGTTCTTATAAATTGTTAAAAAGAACCTAGACAAGTAGAAAGATCACTAGTAAATGTTAGCTCAACATATTGATTTAGTGCAGAGATTTACGAGTTCGGCCAAAAGCCGCTCGCCAGTACATGTTGTGTGCTGACCCATGTTGTGGGCATCCTTTTCAGAAAGCAAAAGGAGACAGGAGGATTTCAAGTGAGGTGTCACGACCCGCACCCACTGTGAGGGTACGAGAACGTAACGACGCCCAGCCTACGCTGCAGTGTCGGCGGTAGAACGCTGTCCTAGGTCAACATACATCTAACAATATCTATCTAAACAGTTATACTCCCCGAATGGGGTGACATAGCAATAGTAAACTCAATCACAACTAAGGAAGAGATAGCACGATATGAAATAGAACTCAAGGAATAAAATAGATAAAAGCAGTCTAAGATAATCCCAGCAATATCCAACAGTACAAGGTCTTAGATGAAAGAATATATACAATACTGAACTCCAGAATAAAGTCTAACTAGAACATGTCTCCAGACTACAAATGATAAACAGCCTAACTAATCTAGTCTAGACAGTCGGGGTGAAATCCTCAGCTAGAGCTGGGTCCTCCTGAGGGTCCAGCTCGCAGGTGTCGTCTAAGGCTGCCCCGTAGTAAGTGTCCAGACCAGCCTCCTCCTCGTCCTCTGTAATATTTTCAACAGGTCCAGTCAGGACAGGAGCGAGCACAATACATCTCATGCAGTTCATATCATGTCTGGAAATATAAAGCAGGCAATAGAATAAAATACATGAAATGCTGTAAGAAGATGTACATAAAAACAGGAGAGATATTTGATAACTGAAAATATATATACATGATAAGTAAGAACTGTAAGTGACTAGTGATTTAGAGTATGAGATGGCATGTAATTGGCTTAGGTTGTACATGATGAACATGAAAAGTAACAGAGTGTACATGATGGGTAAATCACATGGCCATTTATACTCACCCCTACCCACAATCAATACACAAGGATCTGTTCAAGTTACGCTACGGACATGATGTTTTGGTTATACAAGAGACACATGGGCAAACATGAGCGTACATGAAAGAACATGAGAGTACATGAACGTACATGTAAGAACATGAGAGAACATGAGTGTACATGAATAACGCAGATGCAAGGAATACATGATGTACATGAAACACATGTCATAAAGTATCCGATGCGCCCTCTAAGGGGGGTAACATCCCAAGAAGAGATCCGTATAGTACCAATCCGTAATGATAACGTGACAGCATCAAGTAAAAGTAATCTAGAGCGAGAATATAAGTCGTGACAAGTATGAAACGATCAGAGAATGTACTCGCCTGTATCTGAGTGTCCAATATGAAAAGTACCGTCCGAGGAGTGGTGTCTGGCTCCTAATCAGAACAGCACAAGTCACAACAAGTCCAGAATAGTAAAATAGAGTCCTACTATGCATTCTACATGATTCTAGGTCAATCTAGGCCAAAGTCAACTCTTGGTCAACCCTAGGAGTCAACTAGGTCAACCAAGTCTAAACTAGGTCAACTAGTCTACACTAGACTATATTAGCCTAATACTAGGTCACTCAACCAACACTAGCTAGTACACCCACTACTAGGCTATCTAGACTAACTACAAGTTATGTGTCATCCAACACCATATATAAAATACACTAGCTAGGTGCCCATATACCTATACATAGGTATAGGCACCTCATATCATGGCTATATATATATATAGGCTATATAGATACATACACTATGTACATATAGATAATATATACATACATTATATTCATATAGAATATATATACATACATTATATTCATATAGAATATATATACATACATTATATACAAAGAGAGAGGGAAGCATGTGAGTGTGTGTATAGGTGAGGGTCACCTGTGACAGTGTGCAAGATAGGCTGTGACAGGAATTCAGAGAGTGGCCTGTGTGTAGGTGATGGTGTATGATGTGTACATATGAAGGCAAGTGTGTGCGTGGTAGAACAAAGTACAGGAATTACCAAAACAGTAAAGGGGAGAGAGGACAGTGTGTGAGGGTTCATACTCAGGTTTATATCAATACAGGAAACACCCAATATCAGCTACACATATTGCAATACCTAACTCTTCACTTAAACTCAGATTTAGAATCAATTAAACCCAAACTTTCAGTTAAAACCCATACACACATACTCATTAAAACAGTCCATTTGAATCTCAGTCTTGAACATCCCAAAACCCCTTCATCAATCTCAGGTGTCAACCAAGCTAGGTGACAGCCACAACACAACAGGTTTTATTATCAAGTTAGGAAGGAGAGAAAGGATAACAAGCATCAATTAAATTCAGGTTTTACATATAAAATCAAATGGCAGTAAAACAGTGGAAGAAAACAGGACAATGTGAATCAATTCCAGGTTGGATTTATTCTCAGATTTCCAGTTATGACAGGCATGAGCATATATCGGTCTATATTTCAATTCCTAACCAATAATCAAAAATTATTAAAGGGCAGTGCAAGGCAACATAAAAACAGGAAAAGAGGGCTTAATCTCAGGTTTAACCATAAACAATTGTTAACACCTAAATCTAAACAGTGACAGTCCAAAAGAAGACTGGAACTCAGGTAGTGGACACCCCATTCCCAGGTTTGCATGCATCAACCCAGTTAATGAAAGGAAAGAAGAATAGTTCATCAATAATTAGTGTAAATCAAAATTCAGGTTTTTCTATCAACAGTAAAAAACATCCTTGTTTTAGCATTGCAACATTCAGTTTCCAATATACAAAGAAACTCCACATTATCAATATAATCCATTTATTATCAGATACAACAGTTCTCAGTTCATTTCAAAACTCCATCCTCAGTTTCAACCATAGGAAATTCTCAGATTTCCTAAACACATTCTCAGTTATTACATACATATACAGGTTAAATCTCAGTTCAGATTTGAACCATGAACCATCTCAGGTATTCACAACAAGGTAAATCTCAGGTTTCAGGTTGGATGTTAAGGGTTATCAGATTAGACAAACCAATGACAGTGTGCAAAAAAGGAAAATGTGTTGAGAGGAACAAAATAAGACAGTGATGGTACTTATGATTTCCCCCACATTGTAAATCAAGATAGGTAATGCAAATTCAGTTATCATCCAAATACTAGTAATGAAAATCATCACAATGTACATGATGTTAATTCATAAATGCAAATTCGTAACAGGAAGAAAAACAGTGATTCAAAACACTGATACAGACTGTATCAGAAAATGGAGAAATTCCCATTCGACAAATAAATCAACCACTAACGAAATCAATAGAAATTAGGTTGGTAAATAGGTACCTAGGTGTGCTCGTGTCTGGGGGCACTTCACGTATCCAAGGGACTGGACACAGTCGTGTCCAAGAGCCAAGGACCACACGAGTCCCAAACTGGCTGAACCAGTGGGGTCAGTCGACCAAGGACATCGAGATTTCTCTCTCGATACCAACGAGATCCAACGAAACTTGGGGAATGTCCTGACAGACATTGCCCCCAGCTCTCTATCGAATCTCGTGTCCAAAGACCCCATATTGTGTCCACAATGTGACTCGGATAGCAGGGCAACCCAACCCGGCTACTGTGCAGCATGTCCAAGGCCCCAAACGCGACACGAACTGACTCAAAAACAAGCTCAGTCAAGAAGAAACTCGTAAATGACATTAAAACGTACATTTCCATTCAAACACAATTTAAAAACAGTGAAGAAAATCCTATTGAGGCATTTCGTCGAGCACCTAGTCTTAACTGCTGATATGTGTCCAGAACGGACACGAAACCACAGACACTCGACACAAAATCTATCCAGACCTTAGGGGGACCCTTAGGGCTTCCTATTGGTGAAGACAAAATGGAAATCCATGGAGAAATGGAGAAGTTACCTCTTGAAGAACAATGGGTAGAAAAGTCCTCAAATGCAATGAACTCCTCAAGCCTCAAAGTCTCACAAATTGTTTTTTCCTGCAACCAATTAATTCCAGCAGCAAGAGGATGAAATTTAGGTCCTAATGAAATTGGTTTGAAAGAAAAAGGATTTAAAATAGATTTTTAAGGATTTTAGGAAGATGGGACTCACCTCTTTCCTTAGAACTATGGATGAACCCTAAAAGAGGCTAGCCCTAAAATCTAGGAGGGACTTTATAGTGGGGGAATCCCTAGGTTGGTTGGACATGATGGGTTTGGGTGGGGTTTGAGCTAGGTTAGCTAGTCCTATTGAGTTTAGTCACAAAATGACTTGTGTAATCACAAGCCATTTATCAAATAACTTGATTTCTACATTCCTAATTCAAGTTCTAATGAATCACTAACCACTAACTTGAGTCATACTAGGTTAGACTAGGGTCACTTGACCTAACTAAGCCCAACTAACTAGGGTTAGTTCCTAGGTTGGTCTACATGAGTCAAAACTAGTCAAAAAAATCAAACTAGTCTAAATAAATCCAAAATCATTCCTAAAAATTCCCATAAATTCTAATAAATTCTATTAAATCTAAATAATAATTAATAATCCCAAATAATTCTTAAAATTATGAAAATAACTAAAATACCCCTCAGTCTGGAAATGAACACTAGCAAGACACCAAATCATAAGTCATGAATTTAAATAGTTTAAAAATAATTAAAAATCACTAAAAATCATAACATGAATAAATATCATTAAATAATAATTATAATTATAAAATTTCAAAATTACCCTCTTGTGGAAAACTGGGTGTTACATGAGGCACCGAAGCTCGTCTAGCCCAGTAGAGCTCGTGGACCGCCTCGAAGTTTACTTTTCATTCCAGTCCAGTTTCAAGTTTCTTTTCCTTCTGAAGGTGTCTTTCAATTCCAGCTTGTAATAAAGGGATATCATGTATGGGCATTGTGGCTATTTTCAAAAGAGTGTTTCAAAGAGTATCATGTAGCCAAATTATAAGGCAAATCTGAGTTCGCAAAGCTTTGTACTTGTATTCCAATCAAGCTATCAATAAAATGAATATTTCTATTTCAAATCTCTATGTTCAATATTTGGTTTTCTGCAATGGGTGCGTGCGTGTGTTTTGCTTAACTAATGGGTGCGTGCGTGTGTTTTTGCTTGACTAGTTGTTTTGTGCAGGTACATGGCCTTATGCAAGCGCAACTTAGGCTTACACGGCATCAAGCCTTAGCGAGGACGATCGATCCCGCAGGGATCCAGGCAAGACGGACGACCCTAGCGGGATCGGGGCGTGACAAAGTGGTATCAGAGCACAGCTTTACGTCCTTGGCCTCTTGCAAATATCGATTTTAAAAAAGTATATAAAGTACTTTGACGGCTTTCAAAAGTGTCCCGATTTTGAGTTATGAAAACCAATGCCCCATATAATAAGTCCATAATATTTTATGAGACTGACAGAAGTTATACTATTTTGTAGAGAAATGGTTCCTCCTCGTCCATCTGGCTCGACCGATCCGGTAGAACGGATCATGAGAATGTTGGAGCTGCAGAGGCAGGATAATAAGGAAAACAACCAAATACATCAGGCCCGAGCGGCTGCCCAACAAAAGCAGTTGGATGCCTTGACCCAGCTTGTCAAGGCGCTTACGGCAAATCAAAATACCACCACAGCGACGGAACCAACGAAAACGCCCGAGATCGAGCCCGTAGAGGGTGATGAGCCCCAGCCAGCGCAAAGGCACACTGTCTTTAGGCCAAAGGACTTCTTGGACGCGAAACCTCCAAAATTTGAAGGCAGAACATCACCCGACAAGGTGATGGACTGGATAGATAAAATGGAGAGTCTGTTCGCGTTCATAGGAGTTCAAAGTAGCAAAAAGGTAGTTTGTGCTGTTATGCTTCTACGGCTGCGGGCGAAGGATTGGTGGAAGGCAAAGAAGCCGGCGCTGCTCACAACGGCTAGGAATAGGAAGATCTCATGGGCCTCATTCAAGAAGGCATTTCTGGATCAATATCTGCCTCCAGCCATGAACAAGAAGATGGAGGATGACTTCATCACACTGAAACAGGAAGATATGTCCGTGGAGGACTATGAGTCTGAATTTGCTAAGCTAGCAAATTTTGCCGCTGCTTTGCTCCCCAAGGAACAGACTCGCATAAATCGATTCGTTGAAGGTCTGAATGACGACATCCAGTTAAGTGTGCTGAATCGAGAATGCGGGTCCTATTCTCAGGCCTTTGAGGCGACGCTACAGGTGGAACAGTTCCTGCTGAAGAAAGCGTCCAATAAAGCACAGAATAGTCAGAATCAGTCCGCCAAGAGATATCATGACAGAGAGAAAAAGACTGACGGAAAACAGAACAACAAGCCTGTATGCGGCTTCTGCAGTCGGCAAGGGCATGTCAAAGAGGACTGCCGCTATGGGAATGGCCAGAGTTGCAGTCACTGTGGCAAGAGTGGGCACATCAAGGAGGACTGTCGTGCCACTAACCACGCTTGTTTTCGTTGTGGCCAACAGGGCCACTAAGTCAAGTATTGCCCAAAAAAGAATAGAACGGATCAGAATAAAGATGACACTGAAGAGCGTGGGCAGCTGCCAGGCCCACCGCCGCTTCGAGACCCTCCGCACAACCAGCCACAGCGGACTAATGCGCGCGTCTATAATCACTCCACGTTGCTTGATCCAGAATACAACACAAGTGGAGGTGAGTTTGTATCTTAAGTTTTGAGGACAAAACTTTTTCTCGGTGGGTTATTATGTAGTGCCCCGCTCCTTGCGGTCCACTATGTAATACCTACGGCTTGTTGACTCAGTCATGAACTGAGTACTTGTTGAAACCTTTGCCGGTATCGTTTGATCGCGGATGAAATGCAATGAACCTTTCAAATTGATGGATTGGCTTCTATTGAAATAAATCCAAGAGTTTTGCTGAATGTTTTCTCTCGCTGCTTGGTTTTGATAAATGCGTTTTCGTGTTGGTTTTCGATGATTGGTTTTCATTGTTCGCTTTCATCGCATTTCGCATTCATTTCGAATTTTGAGAAAAAGAGACGAAGTATACTAATCAACTGTTGGTGCCATTGTAGGCCGCGTGAATTGTTCGTGAACGGCTCGTGAAGTCCCTCCTTTTCTCTACTAAGATTCATCTCGGTGAGTTGCTTCAACCGAACAAACATTGATCTGTACGCCTAATAAAAATGATCTCTAGTCTACTATGTTGCCTTGTCCTAATGATCAACGATACCACATCCATAAAAGATAAGAGAAGATAATTGAATTGAATCAAATGCATGAATATGTGTTGCTACTCGATCTGCTAAATAAGAATGATTATCTTCTTGTCATCAGTATGCTTGAAAATATAGACATGTACAGACGAACTTATACGTGTTGAGAAGAACCTGAAGGCACGAAACAAACGTGTCGTATACCTGTGCATAAGTCCAAATGTGTCTCATCTGATAGAACGGCTAGAACATGCATTTGGTCTCGGACAACTTGTATATAAGCAAACATTTGTCTCTCGGGTGGTATCTGGGGGCACCTGGAACCGCTCGGCCTAGGAGAGATTAGGGCCTCCATGTGAAAATGGGAGTCGATCTGAGTCCTTAGTGACGAGCTGAACCAAAGAGTCACAGCGGCTAATCATGGGGAAAACCCATGGACCAACATATAGAATAGTCCACCTGCATGTCCCGAATGACAACTTCAATATCTGCAAGAATGAATCATGAATCACTCATTATGCAAATTGTGCTAACGTGGTTTTGTGCAGGAATGACTGCCGGCAAGGGTAAGTTGCTATGAATTATATTCTACTGTCATGTTCTTATGAATTGTTAAAAAGAACCTAGACAAGTAGAAAGATCACTAGTAAATGTTAGCTCAACATATTGATTTAGTGCAGAGATTTGCGAGTTCGGCCAAAAGCCGCTCGCCAGTACATGATGTGTGCTGACCTACGTTGTAGGCATCATTTTCAGAAAGCAAAAGGAGACAGGGGGATTTCAAGTGAGGCACCGAAGCTCGTCTAGCCCAGTAGAGCTCGTGGACCGCCTCGAAGTTTACTTTTCATTTCAGTCCAGTTTCAAGTTTCTTTTCCTTCTGAAGGTGTCTTTCAATTCCAGCTTGTAATAAAGGGATATCATGTATGGGCATTGTGGCTATTTTCAAAAGAGTGTTTCAAAGAGTATCATGTAGCAAAATTATAAGGCAAATCTAAGTTCGCAAAGCTTTGTACTTGTATTCCAATCAAGCTATCAATAAAATGAGTATTTCCATTTCAAATCTCTGTGTTCAATATTTGGTTTTCTGTAATGGGTGCGTGCGTGTGTTTTGCTTAACTAATGCGTGCGTGCGTGTATTTTTGCTTGACTAGTTGTTTTGTGCAGGTACATGGCCTTGTGCAAGCGCAACTTAGGCTTGCACGGTATCACGCCTTAGCGAGGACGATCGATCCCGCAGGGATCCAGGCAAGACGGACGACCCTAGCGGGATCGGGGCGTGACATACAGAGCCTCGAAAGGTGACATCTCAATGCTGGCCTGGAAACTATTGTTGTAAGCAAACTCTACCAAATAAAGATGATCCTTCCAGGAACCACCAAAGTCCAGGACGCACATCCGTAGCATATCCTCAAGAGTCTGAATAGTCCGCTCTGACTGTCTGTCCGTCTGGGGGTGGTATGCAGTACTAAACTTGAGCTTAGTGCCCAAGCTGGTCTGCAGACTCCTCCAGAAATGGAAAGTAAAACGGCTATCCCGATCTGAGACGATGCTGACTGGAACCCCGTGAATCCTGACTATCTGCTGCATATATATGTCCGCCACCCTCTCTGTAGACGTACCCACCTTGAATGGCAAAAAGTGGGCCAATTTGGTCAACCTGTCAATGATGACCCAAATCGCGTCTTTTCCTCCTGGAGTACGCGGCAATCCTGAAACGAAGTCCATAGTGATATGCTCCCATTTCTACTCGGGAATAGGCAGCGGCTGCAATAATCTACCGTGCCTCTGTTTCTCTGCCTTGACCTGCTGACAGACCAAGCACCTAGCCACGAAGCGAGCCACCTCCCGCTTCATCCCTGACCACCAAACAAGCTTCCTCAGATCTCAGTACATCTTGTTGGCACCCGGGTGTATAGAGTACTGAGATCTGTGGGCCTCCTACATAATCTTCTCCCTTAGCTCTCAGCTGGGTACACATAACCTGGAACCGTGCCTCAAGGCACCATTCTCTGCAAGAGAAAACTCGCCCTCCAGCAATCCGGCTCGAACCTGCTCTCGGAGACACCGCAGAGCAACGTCCTCAAACTGTGCCGACTTGATCCTCTCCACCAAGTCCGACTGAATCTGCATCCCCCATAACTGCATCTGTACTCTGGGCACGATCACCTCAATCCTAAGGCTCTCCAAGTCTGCATGCAAATGCCGATCCATGGTCAAACACATGGCTGTCGGATACCTACTCAAGGCATCGGCAACCACGTTGGCCTTCCCTGGGTGATACTGAAGTAGGATGTCAAAATCCTTCATCAACTCTAGCCATCTGCGCTATCTCATATTCAACTTCTTCTGAGTGAACACATACTTTAAGCTCTTGTGATCTGTTAAGATCTCCACCTTCTCACCATACCGATAATGCTTTCACAACTTCAGAACAAATATCACTGCTGCCAGCTCCTGTTCGTAGATAGGGTAGTTTTTCTCATGGCGACGCAATTGCCTGGAAGCATAGGCAATCACCTTCCCATGCTGCTGTAAGACGCAACCCAGCCCCTTTCCTGAAGCATTACTATAAATAGTGAAACCATCCGATCCTGAAGGCAATGTCAGAATCGGAGCTGTCGTAAGCCGCTTCTTCAACTCATTAAAAGCTTCCTGACACTCCTCTGACCAAACATACTCAGCATCCTTCTGGGTCAACCGAGTCAACGGCTCTGCAACCCGAAAGAAATCCTGCACGAATCTCCGATAATATCCTGCCAGCCCTAGGAAACTCCTGATCTCTGCAACTGAAGTCGGCGCTGCCCATGCCTCAACTACTACAATCTTCTTGGGGTCAACTGAGATACCATCTCCAGTCACCATATGCCCCAAAAAGTCCATCCGGTCCAAGAAGAACTCACACTTGGAGAGCTTCCCGTAAAGCTGCTCCTTCCTGAGAATCTCCAGCACTATCCTCAAATGCTCCTCGTGCTCCTCCCCAGTCTTGGAATATATCAAGATGTCGTCAATGAACACCACCATAAACTGATCCAGATACTGGTAGAACACCTTGTTCATAAGGTTCATAAACACTGCTGGTGCATTGGTTAGCCCAAACGGCATAACCAAAAACTCAAACTGCCCGTACCGCGTCCTGAAAGCGGTCTTGGAAATATCCTCCCCCTTTACCTTCACCTGGTGATATCCTGATCTCAGATCATTCTTGGAAAATACCCGAGCTCCGCTCAATTGGTCAAAAAGATCGTCGATCCGCGGCAGTGGGTATTTGTTCTTGATTGTGAGATTGTTGAGTGCCCTATAGTCAATACACATGCGTACTGACCCATCCTTCTTCGGCATGAACAACACTGGTGCACCCCATGGCGACGAACTCGAGCGGATGAAGCCCTTGTCTTGTAGCTCATCCACCTGCTTCTTCAGCTCCACCAGCTCGCTGTTATTAACCCGATAGGCCTGCTGAGAGATGGGTTCCGCTCCTGGAACCAAGTCTATCGAGAACTCTATGTCTCTGTCTGGTGGCAATCTTGGCAACTTCTCTGGGAAAACATCCATATAATCTGCTATCAAGGGGTGTTGAATCGCCTGCTCCTCGACCGAGACTCCACAGAAGACTCCGCTGCTCTGCTCTGCCTAACGTCTGGAGTACTCGAACTCTGGCTCCCCCGGCGCTCTAAAGAGAACTTTACCCCCTCTGCAATCAATACTGGCATTGTGCCTGCTCAACCAATCCATGCCTTGTACTATATCGTAGTTCGGCAATGGCATTACGAGTAGGCTTACCTCCAACTCACGGCCTTCCAAAACTACTCTCCGACACTTATAAACATCACTCACGAGGATAATACCACCCCCGGTCGTGATCTTGTAAGTCCTAGGCAATGATTTAGCTATGATACCGTGTCTAATCGCAAAAGATACTGATATGAAGCTATGCGAAGTACCAGAATCTAATAATGCAAAATCTCGACTGGAGTCGAGGAGAATCGAACCTGCAATCAGCTCTCCGATGGCCTCTGCATCCTCTGCTGCCATGGCGAATCCTCGTCCCTGCTGGCCTCCTCTGGCCTGCTGCTGGTGCTGGACGAACCTCTGCTGCTGCGTTGGCAGGGCTGGTCCCCTCTGTTGTCCTGCTGGAGCTCTGACTCCTCCTCCCTGGGCTGCTCGTCCCATGCGGTACTCCCTCATCTGGTGGTCTACTGAGCCACAAACTAGGCACTGGCCCAGCCTCTTTCGACACTCATTGGCGATATACCCGGGCTTCTTACATTAGGCACAAGTGATAACCTACCTCTGGCCCTACTGGTGCTGCTTCGGCTGCTGCTGCTGGTGAACTGGCCTCTGCTGGATCGGCTGCTGCTGAAACTGCCTCAGCTATTGATGCTGAAATTGGGGCCTCTTGGCCTGGCCCCCGCTGCTGCTGCCTCCAACTAGGTCTCGCCCCCTCTTGAGCCTAAGCTCAAGATCATCCTCGGCTAGCAAGGCTCCCGTCAAAATCTTCTCGAACGTAGCATCCCGGTTGCCCTTGGTCAAGGACTTGATCTCCTTGACTGGACCCTTTCGGAACCTCTGGGCCTTCGCCATCTCGCTCAAGCCCTCTACAAACCTGCCGAGACGGCCAAACTCCCCGACGTACTCCTCCACTGAAAGGCTCCCCAGGACTAGGCTCTCGAACTGCGACTCCAAGGCTCTTAGTGCTGAATCTGGGAAGAACTTCTTCTTGAAGAAGCCCTTGAACTGCTCCCAAGTCTGCCCAGGTACCCCCACCCTGGGGTCTGACTGATACCAGGTGCGAGCAAGATCTCGTATCCGGCTAGCTGCGGCCTCGATATGAAGATCTGCTGGTATCCTGGCCAAGCGAAAGATCTCCTCTATATGCTCGATCCACTCATCGGCATATAGGATCCCCTCTGTCCCCAGAAAGTCTCTGGGGCTCATCTTCTGAAACTGTTCGATCCCCGGTGTCCTCGGCTGCTGAACCACCGGTTGAGCTGTAACCGTCGTAAGGGCCAGCTCCATGCCCCTGTCCCGTCAAGCCTGCTGCCGGTCCATGAACTGCTGGAAGTACACGAACATCTGTGCTACGTCTACGTATCCTGGTGGCGGCTGCTGGAAGGGATCCTCTGAGATGACCGAGTCTTGCCTCTGAGCCGGTGGAAGCATACCCCCTGCTGCTGCTGCCGATGTCTCAATACGAACAGAGATGGCAGGAGCTGCAATCCCCTGGCCTCGCTGTACTGGCTGAAAGGTAGCAGTCCCCTCCATAGCATCCCCATGGATGGCACACTGTGATCAAGTCTCTACCATCCTGAAGATAGATAAATAAGAGTATCAATTTCTGAGAAAGAAGCGAAATAACAAAGGCGGACAGTTAAAAATTCAAAGGATCAGCTGACAATAAGGATTTAGATGGCAAATAAAAGAATTTTTCCTAAAGTGATTGAGTACCTTAAATTTAATGTCCTATATCCTACTGCAGGCTGTAGTGATACTCTAATTCGAATACCACTACACTTCTAGTCTAGACCTGCATGGGCCACCACTAAAAATGTGTCACGACCCGTACCCTAGAGTAAGGGCACGAGACGTGGGTACGTCCAGCCTACGCCGCAGTGTCGGCGGTAGAATGCTGTCCTAGGTCAACATACATCTAACAATATATATCTAAACAGTTTATACTCCCCGAATGGGGGTGACATAACAGTAAATAAACTCAATCACAACTAAGGAAGAGATAGCACGATATAAAATAGAACTTAAGGAAAAATAGATGATAAAGTAGTCTAAGATAATCCCAGCAAATATCCAGAAGTACATGGTCTCAGATACAGAATAAAAGAATATATACAACTCAGAACTCAGAATAAAGTCTAGCTAAACATGCCTCAAGACTACATAAAATAAGATAAGCCTAACTAATCTAGTCTAGGCAATGGGGGTGATGTCCTCAGCTAGAGCTGGGTCCTCCTGAGGGTCCAGCTCGCAAGTGTCATCTAAGGCTGCCCCGTAGAAAGTGTCCAGACATGCCTCCTCCTAGTCCTCTGTAATATTTCAATAGGTCTAGTCAGGACAGGAGCGAGCACAGTACATCTCAACAGTTCATAGCAGGTTAAAAAATATAATCATGCAGTAAAGTAAGATACAAGTACTGAAAGAAGTACAGTATATAAACAGAGAGAGAGAAAGCTGTAATAGAATTATCTACTATAAATAGAGAACTAACATGTGGCTAGTGAGTCAGAGTACAACATTGTTTGCCATGAAATATAAAAGAACAGAACAATTATCAGAGGACCGGACTTTTACTTCACGTTATAAACTCGCTTGTACAAAGAAAGCATAGGAACGAAAACCTAGGTATAGCAGTCTAAGTACAATTGTTTATTTTAGATTCTCGGGGGTGACGATAGAGGCTCGGAAAGGCGACGGCAGCCCTGACTTACTCCTTGGACGATCGGTTGAAAGCCTTGACTCCTGTGACGAGATGGTTGGCATTGATGAAGAAATGCTCTTCTTGCTCTCCTCGTATTGCTCTTCTGACTTCTCTCTTTCTCTGTGTATTTTCTCTCTGATTATTAGGAGGAAAGCTCTCTCTGTCTATCTCTTCTCCTTCTCGCAAGGGAATGGCACCTTGCTTATTTATAGGAGTGGGGGCATCATTAGGGTTTGGATGATTGCCCATTCTCAAAGTGGCGGTAGCCTGATGATTAATCAATCTGAACCATTAGTCTTAAGCGTGAAGGATCTGGGCCATTAATGTGGATAGTATTGAATCCTGTGAATGATTAATACTGATTGCTTTAGATCTTCATGATTGGTTGTGTCAAGCTTGGATCTCTCACCACGTGTCCCATTGGCTTTATCATGAATGATATGACCTAATCTCATTAATTATGAGGATAACGTTAAATATGGTTATTGGGATCTGGTAAATCTCTGATTGATTTAATACCACGCATCCCATAATCCCCCCTGCTGCCAGCTATTAAGTCATAGGGGCAATTGAATCTCTGCCACGTGTCTTAATGGTGGACCCTGCCAGAGCCGCATGATATCCATGAACTGCATAAGACAGCATCTCAGCGAGCCGCATAGGTATAGTACTTGTGAGCCGCATGGGATGGTTTCGTGGTGAGCCGCAAGAAGATGATTCCTGCCAGCCGCATGAAGCTGTTCTTCGATTGAGCCGTATGGGAGTCTGTCATGTGGCAATCTCGGATCGTATCAGAGATTTTCTTCCATTCCTGAAGAGTCTGTCATTATGACAGGACCATCATGGCACTTTATGTCAGAGCCGTCAGCTGTCAAATCATGGCAGAGCATTAAATAAGGCCATTACTCGATGGCCAGCTGTGTGAAGGGATCCCATAGGGATACGGTGTTGATCGAGCCGTATATCTCTGTTGGTCGTATGTGAGCCGCATGTACTTCCGAGCCGCATGAGGCTGGGAGACTCTTTGAACCGCATGGGACTGTCCCTACGTAAGCCGCATGGATTCTCCTGTCCCGAGCCGCATGAGACTGAGAGTCTCTCTGAACCGCATGGTACTGCCCCTGTATGAGCCGCATGGGGTTCTCCTGTTTTGAGCCGCATAGACCATCATTCTGATATTTTCTATGCTTCTACAAGACCCCCTTCAAAGTTTTTAATTTGCAAAATTAAAATACTTTGAATAAGAAGCATGGCCTTTGCTGACCGCATAGATGGTTCAGCCGCATGGATTTATCTAGCCGCATGAGCTGTTAGGCCGCATAGATATTTTGCCACGTGTCCCAACCACGTGTGCAAATCTTCTGCATTAAATGCCCTTGATTCGTTTATTGAATTAACACCGTCTTTTGGGGGAGGATCCCAAGGGTCAGTTTTGTTTTGACTGAAGCATTTTTGGCCTTTGTTCTTTTAGGCGGCGTGTGGATCGAGGCGTTTGTTGATTTACGAGCCTCCTTCGCCTATAAATAGGAGTAATTTATTTTTTTGAGGTTTTTTTACCTTCTCTCTTTGCTCGAACTCCTTGTTGCCGACTCCCTCTTCGTCTTCTCCTATCAACGATCGGCAATGGCTTCCAAGAAGACTACCGCTGCTATGGGCAAGAAGACCGCGTCGTCGTCTGCGGCAGCGAAGGGCAAGAAGGCCGCATCTTCATCGACTGTGGCGGCAAATGTGGCGACTCCTCCACTGGCTGACGTGCCTGTTTTTTATCCCAACGTTCACCCGCCTATTGCTGGTAGGACCATCAACATGAACTGTCATGGCTATGCCGCATATCTTATGCGCGAGCCTGTATTTCCAAGTGTGCTGCATGTCCGACTCATGTTTGAGACGCATGGGATATGACCCAGGCCTGAGCCGCATGAAAGTTGTTGTTTGCAGCCGCATAATTACTTCACCATCAGGGCCGCATAAGCTCATCTGGGCTGGACCGCATGGGCTCTTTCAAATTGAGCCACATAAGCCTATTTCGAACTGAACCGCATAAGAACATTTGAACTAGGCCGCATAAGCTCATCCGCACTTAACCGCATACGCTCATTTTGAACCAAACCGCATAAGCTCATTCGAACTGAACCACATGAGCTCTTTCAAACTGAGCCGCATAAGGCTATGCTGAACTAAGCCGCATAAGCATCGAGTAGTTGTGTTTCGGCTATCTTTTTGACCTTGTTTCTTTTGTCTTTCTTCAGTGAATCTGCCAGTAAATCCTGCAGGGGAACTTCTGATTGGCTCGAATCAGTTCGCCTTGGGCGTGCGTCTTGATGACTTAGTTAAGCATGTGCTGAATCAATTTCCTGCTAATGAGCCTTCGGAGAGGTTGAACGCCATCGAGAATCAGACCCTCCATTATCTTCGTGCCATGATGAATACTGGGAAGTTGGATGGATTATACCTGAAGCCTTCATTCCTCTTTGGAGACGCTTTAATCATAAAGAATCCTCGAGTATTAGAGATTTCTGAAAACTGGGATTTTCTTTGGATGGGATGGCGATCCATATTCCTCTCATGGAACGTCATTATCCTCTGTCGTGGTTCAATATGGTATTGTTGGACAGGAAGATGGTGTGTAACTTAACTCCTACCCAATCAGGGATATTGATGGGCAACATCTATTATAACCCGAACATGCGGTCAGCGTACACGGGTAAGGACTCCGTCCTCCGGTACATGATGGGTCTGGCCCCAGCTCTTTCATGAATGTATACGGCCCCAACTTCACATTCACTCAAGCTGATATATTCATGAATCGGCTCGCTCGCAAAAAATCTTATCCCATCGGCAGACTGGCATTGTTGAACTGGATAAACCCCACTTCTACGTGGGCCCAGTTGACCACTTAGGTTCTGCAGACCTACGAAACATTCCTGCGGGAGGTGGGACTTTATCATGCCATTCGGGGCACTTGTCACGGGCTTCCAATCAATAAACCATTGTTCGTGGCGCTCTTGGAGATGTACAACCGACGAAAAGGGACGTTCTTTGCACCCGGAGGGGAGTTGGTGCTTGCTCTCCATGAGATGTATATTGTCTCTAAACTTCCGTGGGGGAACGAGCCTTTCGAGGTGTACAACCCGTCGAATGAGGAGTTCGACGACTTGAACCGACGACTCCCAGGTTTTGTTGCGGTGTATCAGGAGTTGCTGTGCCATCATAGTGCTTGTCACCAGATGGCTATAAAAAAGGAGGATAGCTCAGAATAGACCGCTCCCCACACCACATCCTGGGTCAATTATCTTTTTAAAGTTGACCCTTCTGGCGAAGTTACTCCTCGAACCCCTCGAACCCAGGACGAGATAAAGGACCTAATGTTGAGCGTCAAGAGGTCGCGGTCCAAGAGCAACATATTCGGGAGTCAAACTGACTATCTTAGCTATTTTTACTACGGTACCACGCAGATGTCAGAGAAGGTGCTCCTGGCTGGATTTTTAATGATATGGCTACGAAACTGCGTAGTCTCGGGAGGGGGCGGTTCTATTGGGAGGATCAGTCGCCACATCATTCTCCCTACCGTTAAGCTGGTATTTGGAGTTAGACTGGCTCTTCTTCCGGCTATGGTGTGTAGCATACACCATGGTCTCCGAACATTCTCGTCCAAGGTCATTGCCCGTAAGAAGACGCTGGATTTTGAGCGCATAGAGCTACCGTTCTACTATTTGATGGGGTGGTTGTTAATGCACTACAAATCTTTGTTGGGACCTGGAATAGCGAAAGATGATACAGATGAAGATGCTTTCCTTTTCAAATGCCATCATCAGTCTTGGGAATACAATACTATGTCAGCTTGCCGGAGGGCGCTGGCGAGGGTGGATGGGTGTAACTTTTTCGTGTCTGTTCCTTATTTTTCCGATGAGGAAGTGAGGAATATATACCTTGATGGTACCGGACCTTCTCACTTTCTGTCTCCGAATATGCTCACCAGGTTGCGCAACATCCGTCCCGCGCATCTGGTCGATCGTAACCACGATAATGTGTACTTAGAGCCCTACCTGCCTAGTAGGTTTTCCCGCCAATTTGGCTATAGCCAGTTATTCTTTAACTGTCCCAACCCTTGTTTGGGCTTTAAAGGTAGCGTTCTTGATGGTGTCAGGGCGTGGAATTATTATGACGCTTATCATACTCGGGCCAGTTTCTCGGTCCCCGATGCTAAGGCTAGAAGCCCAAGGGGGCTAAGGCTAGAAAGCAACTAGCCTCCTGTTAATTTCGATCCGAGTACCAGTTTCATCATGGGTACCAGTTTAGAGGAGAAGCCCAAGGGGGCTAAGGCTAGAAAGCAACTAGCGCTCCAGACTCCCCTCCCTGAATCAGAATCTTCCGAGTCGGCTGAGGAGGATGATGATCCTGATAGCGAAGACTCCCTTTCTGGTGGGGGTGAAGAAGTAGCGGATCAACCGCTTCCCACACCCGATGAACTGGCGGAGGATCCGTTACTTGCTACACAAGAGGAAGTAGTCAGGGAAGGACAGCCTCCCGCTGTGTCTGGTCCCTCACGCAAACGAGTCAGACGTAACTCTTCTGACAGCAGAGTGACCTTTTTCGTGAAGAGAGTTGCCGTTAGCTCTCGTGGATTACTTATTACCGAGGGGGGTGAAGATACAGACGATGTTCCGGAGGTAAGACCAAGTCGGAGCTATCTCCTTGTTGTGGTTTTCTTTTTCTTAGGATACGACTTAATTATTTTTATTTGTAGGTGTCTGATGAACCGGCCTCCCATGAACCGTCTGCCGCCCCTGAGGTTGACCCGGCCCTTACTGCTTTGATTAGTGGTATGTGTTCCGTGATCCTTTCAGCGGGGGCTCTTCCAACGGCGGCTGAGGACTCCCAAGTTGCTGAGGCCCCAGTCCGGGATGACGAAGGTTTCCTTGGGCCTGCCTCCGAGGTTGCTGAATTTCTGCAAGGTGACACCGATCTCGTCGCCTTCCCTCCCGAGGGTGCTGGGGCGGAGGAGCCTATTATATTCAACTCGGAGGCTGCTGGTGAAGAGGCTGCGGTGGCTGTAGGTGAACCTCAGCCTCCACACTCCTCCACTGGTAAGATAAGCCAAATATTGACTAGTGAGGGAGATTATTTACTCTATTAACATATCCTCCGGGTCAAATCGATTCATGGTTGTCTTGGCCCTACAGGTCCTGACCCTTTACTTCCCACCGCGGATGTTCTTGGAGAAGGCTCGGCCCGCCACGATCTGGGGGAAAGGAGCGTTTCCTCTCCTTCGCCGTCTCATGTCGAGGGGCCTCCCACTAGCTCCGGGCAGATGGGAATGGAGCTGGCGATGGTCTCCGCCTCATCCTCTGCTGATTATACGGCTCCGGAGATTGACCTCTCGACCCTGCCGAGCATTCAAGTTCTGCGGGATGCTGAAGAGGAGTTGGCCGCTGTTCAGGCGTCCTTCCGTACGGAGTTTGTTTCTCTTATGGCAGGAGCGGAAGATTCTGTTGCGTCTTCTTCAACGTTGCCGGCTACACTCCCGTTGACACCGGCTTCTTCGAAGGCTCTGGACTAGGTGACGCAGGATATGGTTGACAGCTTCTATCGCCACTTAAAGAGGGGCGTAGATGCTGCTATAGAACGGGGGACCCCTTTTACTCTGTCTCTGCGGTGCGCTCGGGGCCAGGTTGCAACTTTGAAGTCTCTTCCTGGCGGGGTGGGGTTGGCTGCACTCCTGGAGCCTAAGTTGGCAGAGGCTGATCAGCTTGTGACCCAATTACTAACGATACGGCAGGCGGGCTTGCCTGCTGCGATTGAACGAGAGCGGGGCTTCCTCATAGCTGCTCGGTATAGGATCAAGCTCGCTCGAGATACGGCCGGGCCAGTTGTGCAGGGGGACCTTGACAAGTTCTCCGCTTCGTATGACAGGCTGGATCGTCGAAGTCAGGCTTGTCGGGCTCGGGAAGAGTCTACTTCTCGTGGAATCGCTGACACGAAGGAGCGGATTCTCGCACTCCAGAGGGAGTTGACCTTCTTAGAGTCAGAGCTGGAGGCTGCTCGTGCGGAACATGAGTCGATTGCTCGGAAGGCCGAGAGGGTTTCCCGATTTTTTGTCAACCTGGAGCGAGCTTTCAAGAAATTCGAGGACAGCTGGCAAGCTCATGCTCATCTGGAGGACGCGGCGGTGCTGAGCCAGGAGGCAGAGCGTCGAGCTAAACAGAGGCTTGAGCGGTCGGTTGCCTTGCTGAATGACCGTTTCATGGCATTATGTGCCCCGGAGCAGTGATCGACCTTCTGTCTTCTTTTGCTGTCTTTTTTTTTCTTTTTCTTTTTTTCTTTATTTTGTAAGGGATGAGATCCCAAATGACGTAGCACTTTAAATTTTGAATAAATGAGCATGTTTCAACTCATCTTCTCTTTCTTGTACTTGTGGTGTTCGTGGATTTGGACCTGCTCGGGGATTATTTGTGGATCTGTCACCCTGGGCGTACCTTGGTTTTAGGTACGAGTAAAGTTTTGGAGAGGAATACCTAGAACAACTTCGCGATAAGACAGCTATAGAAGTTTTTGGTATTCAGGAGAACGCCAAAGTGCAGCTGGGCTCTTAGGCATGATAGGGAAGGGATGGGCGTGTACTGGAGATCCAGTACAACATCTGTGGTCGACTGAGGACATTTGTGGTCAACAGAGGACATTTGTGGTCAACAGAGGATGTTTGTGGTCAACAGAGGACATTTGTGGTCAACAGAGGACATTTGTGGTCAACAGAGGACATTTATGGACCTATTATCCTTGTTGTACTCCGGTTGTGGGTACAGATAATAGGTTGAAAGGGAACCGACATACTTACTCAAAGGTAACGGGGACATGGCAAGCATGAAGGTTTCTTCGACGGAGCCTTCCCACTCAGAGGTAATAAGGACATGGCAGGAGTGGGCTCAATGAAGAGGGGGTACATAGAACGACTCAGAGGTAGGAGAACGTGGAAGTTCTATACGAGGGGCGGTTTGTTTTTGGTGGAAGTGAAAACGACTCAGAGGTAATGAGGACATGGCCGTTTCGGAAATTTGTGGATCGATTACCCTTTTTGTGCACTGGGAGTACGGATAGTGGATCATGAGGGAGGATCTCTTCCAGGAAGAAAGTTCAGAGGTATAATTATACGTGACTTATTATCTGAAAGAGTGACCGAAATGTGAGTTCAGAGGCACCTGCGGGCGCATAACTTGGTAATTTAGAATATTATGAAAGTGTGAGTTCAGCGGTACCAGCGGGTACATAACTCAGTATTCTGAGGTACATGTGGGTGTGAGTTCAGCGGTTCCAGCGGGTACATGACTCGATAATCTGAAGGGAATGTGGAGGTGAGTTCAGCGGCACCAGCAGGTACATGACTCGATAATCTAAAATATTATAGATGTGAGTTCAGCGGCACCAGCGGGTACATGACTCGATGATCCGGAGAGAATGTCGTTTAGACATAATATTTCTTCAGGAACTTGTCATTGACGGGCAACATAAGCAAGTCTCCGTTTTGTTTTGCGAGGCGGTAAGCACCGTTGGAGAATACTACCTCAATGATAAATGGGCCTTCCCACTTTGGCTGGAATTTACTGGCGATCTTGTGAGTCATGACCATTGGCCTCCGGACTGCCAGAACGAGATTGTCCACTTAGAATGTTCTGATTTTGACCTTCTTGTTGAAGGCTTCTGAGATGCGTGCTTGGTATAGCTCAATTCGTTGCTGAGCTAAGAGGCACTTTTCATCTAGTGCCTCCAATTCCTGTAGCCGGCGATAGTGGTTTTCGTCTGTCGTCAATTGATGTCTGAGGGCGACGCGTAGTGAGGGGATCTGAGTCTCCAATGGAAGGACTGTCTCACTCACGTACACCAGGGAGAATGGTGTATTCTCGGTGGCTGTTCGAACTATGGTGCGATAAGCCCATAAGCATTCGCCGAGCTTCTCGTTCCAGTCGCGTTTGTTGGAGGAGACAAACTTCTTAAGGAGTTTGATGATTGTTTTGTTGAATGCCTCTGCCAACCCGTTCGCTGCCAGGTTGTACGGTGTCGAAGCGACATTCTGAATACGGTGCTTATCGCAAAACCGATAGAATGCGTGGCTTATAAACTGCGGACCATTATCATGGATGATCCTTTGAGGCAGTCCAAAGCGGTAGATGACGTGATGCTTAAGGAAGCTGATCACGTTTGAAGTCTTGACTTCTGCGAATGGGACAGCTTCCACCCATTTGGAGAAGTAATCAGTGATCGCAAGTATGAAGCGATGTCCTCGGGAGGATGGTGGGGTGATTGGACCAATGATATCCATTCCCCATGCTTCGAATGGCCAGGACGCCACTGTCGGATGTAGAAATTCAGATGGTTGGTGAATGAAGTCCGCGTGGACTTGGCAGGCTTTGCATTTTCTAGCATAATCTATCGCATCTGCGACCATCGTGGGCCAATAGTAGCCCATTCGTCGAAGACGGTCTTGTAATTTAGGACCAGACTGGTGGGCCCCGCAGACACCGTCATGAGCTTCTCGTACGACCTCTTTGGCTTCTGCGTTTGACAAGCACCGAAGCAACAACCCGTCATAGGATCGTCGATACAGCATTTTCGTCTCTATATCGTAGAAGAATCTAAGAGAACGCTGTCTGATGGAGGTGGCTTTCTTTGGATTCTCTGGGAGGATGTCGTAGACGACGAAGTCGATGAATAGCTGTCTCCAGTCTGGGGCTTCGTCGACCGCCTGGGTGGACTAGCTTGCCACGAATTGAACATTATTCTTGGGGCAGACCAATTCGTGGCCTATCACGTCAACCGAATGATGAGTGTGGTTTGGTACTGCTAAGGAAGCGGCAAGGCCTGCTAAGGCGTCGGCTTCGATATTTTGGAGTCTGGAGACGTGCTCGATGAAGAATCCCTCAAACGATGAGATGATGTTGATCGCTATTTGGTGGTAGGGGATCATGTCTTCATGGCAGACTTCGTATGATCCCCGAATCTGATTGACGATTAATTACGAATTACCGTATGCTTCAAGATATTCTACCCCCAGCTCTTTTGCAAGTTGGAGACCGATGACTAAAGCGTTGTACTCGGCCACGTTGTTAGTGCAGGGTTCCGTGAGAGAGTAGGCACGATTGATCACGAGCCCGGTAGGAGAAATCAATACAACCCCGACTCCAACGATGATGTTTCCCTTGGGTCCAGTTCTTGAAGCGCCGTCGAAGAACATTCGCCATATATTATCGTGAGTGGTTGTATTCAAGTCGGCGACCTCATCTGGGATCTCTTCATATATTCTGGATGACTCCGATCCTGGGTGGGCTGCCAAGAAGTCTGCCAGGGCTTGACCTTTGACAGCCTTCTGCGGGATGAAGACCATATGATAGGGGGACAGCAATATTGCCTATATAGCGAGGCGAGAGCTGAGTGCCCCTGGCTTAGTCATGAAGACTCTGAGAGGGTTGACTCGTGAGATCACATGTATGGTTTATCCTGTGACATAATGTCACGTCTTCTTAATAGCGAACACCAAGGCGAGGCATTCCTTCTCTACCGCAGTGTATCGGTGCTCCGGTCCAACCATCATTCGGCTGAGGTAGTATATGGCTTGTTCGTGGCCTGCATCATTGTTTTTTGCCAACAGAGCACCAAGGGAGTGTTCCATTGCTCGTACGTATAGCAGAAACTGTTTTCCGGCAACCGGGGCTACCAAGACTGGAGGATTTGATAAATATTCTTTGATGCTGTCGAAGGCACGCTGACATTCCTCGTCCCATACGAATGAGACTCCTTTCTTCATGAGGTGCGTGAACGGTCGGCATCGCCCGGAGAGGTTAGAAATGAACCTCCTGATGTAAGCTAGCCTCCCTTGGAGGCCTCTGAGTTCGCAGAGATTTCTCGGGGGACCCATCTCCATGATTACCTTCATTTTCTCAAGGTCTACATGAATGCCCTGAGCGGTGATGATGAATCCCAAGAATTTTCTACTGAATACGTCCAAGAAAGATTTTATAGGGTTCATTTTCAGATTGCGGGCTCGAATCAGGTCGAATACCGTCCTCAGGTCCTACAGATGATCTCCCTTACAGCGACTCTTGACAGCGATGTCATCGACATAGCATTCCACTATCTTGCGCAGGTGTTCTTTGAAGATGATACTCATGGCTCGTTAATACGTGGCGCCAGCATTCTTTAAACCGAAAGGCATGACTGTGTAACAGTATGTGCCAATCGGTGTTCGAAATGATGTGTGCTTTTCGTCGCCAGAAGACATCTTTATTTGGTTGTACCCCGAGAATCCATCCATGAATGACATACGTTCGAAGCCGCATGTGTTGTCAATCATGATATCTGTGATAGGGAGGGGGAATTCGTCTTTCGGGCATGCCTCATTCAGATTATGGAAGTCGATGCAGATTCGGATTTTTCCATTCTTCTTGAGGACCGAAACTATATTGGCGACCAAATCGGAATGTTGCTCCTCACGAATGAAGCTGCTGGCTATCAGTTTGTTGACTTCGGCTTCGATCGCGTCCATAATACCTGGGCGGAAGCGTCATTGTTGCTGCTTGACTGGCTTTGCATCTGGCCGTATGTTGAGCTTGTGAAGAGCAATAGCGGGATCTAACCCCGGCATGTCTTCATAACTCTATGCGAACACATCAATATATTCTTTGATAAGTTCCAGCAGCGATTCTCGCTCTTCGTCTGTTAAGCTTTTACTGACAAAGATTGGCTTTGGAGAGGATTCGCTGCCGAGGTCGATCTGCATAACCTCATCTTCTGTGGGAGGTTCTCTCTGCTCAAACCGCTTTTTCCATTGTGCATCCAATTGTTGGGCCCATGGTTCTAGCTCGAGGATCTCAGGAATGTCTTCGTCTTCTTCATAAGCGTCGACGAATGCCATATTGGCTGACAGGACTTGTCTGAATATGTCTCCGATGCTGGTATCCGAGTCGGAGGTTGGTGATCCGGTTGAATGTGACTGCCAGTCACACTCCTCATCTGAACTCTCAGGGGTCATCGTGGGAGTTACATACCCTAGTCCACATCGAGTTTTGCTATAGTAGTCCCGTGGCTTGACAGCCGGAACTGGTGGCTTCAAAGGTAATCGTCGTCCGGTGCCGTAGTTCAAGCCTGGCGTAGTTTCCAGATCATATCCCTGTTTTTGCATGAGATATTTGGACTGAGGGCTATAAAGATACAGAGGCAGTCTCCCGGTATCAGACCCAAGATCGACTTCTTTTATGGTGAAGGGACGCGGATCGTCTTTTCAGCCGAAGATGATCGGATGATCTCCTCCCTCGATTATGCGGTATGCGTCTTCTGCTGGAATAAGCTGGATTGTGGTGTACACATTTGTCACCTGTGTGTGTAGGTGGGTGCCTATACCATGTTCCATAGCGTACATTGTACAAAGCTTATTAAGCTCGATGTAGTTCAAAGATAGCCCTTTATTGATGAAATAAGGTATCTTTTCTAGGGGATTACATCATCCACGGAGGGAACATCAGTGTGGGCAGCCACATATTTGGCTAGCTCTGGTTCTTCTTCGACGACCCCCTGTATAAATGAAGACTGAGAGGACGACCTGGTCAATTTGATCTTCAGAGGTTCAACTGGTGGAGCAAAACGTGGAGTTGTTGGCAGACTAGTAACCCCCAGCTTGGTACTCGATGCTGGGCAGGGAGTGGTTGGTTCGCTAGAAGTCCCAGGCCTTGCATCAGGGTGATGACTCTTCTTGGGAAGACGTATCGTCATTGACTTGTCTGAGGGATTGAGCTTCTCCTTTTGCGGCTGACCGATTTTTGGCAGCCTGATTGTTAGTGGCCCCGTTATAGGTCTCGACGCTTGGCCCAACCTCGGCAGTCGGATTATCATCTGTTCTTCTTGTGCCGAGAGACTGATCGCGTCCTTACGCAAAGTGGCCGTAAGGGGTGCGGACTTGCCTGGCTTGCGAGCCTGGAGGTGGATCGTCAGAGGTTGCTCTGATCCTGTGGCTGTCTTGGCATAAGCTTGCACATCTTCTTCACCCAGGTGCTTCTTTGATTTTTCGTACAGGCAGGAGTCTGAGTAATAAGATTCGACTCCCTTGAAGGGATCGATATCGGCAAATTCTGTCCTTACGAAGCCATGCTTATCGACATATTTGAAGCATTGGTGCAGCATGGAGGGCACGATCATGTAATCGTGTATCCAAGGGCGCCCCAGGAGGATGTTGTAAGAAGTGTCGACATCTATGACGTAGCAGGTGACTTTTGATTGGAGATCGCCAATCTGACACTTCAGGCGAATATTTCCAATTGGGTAGCTCCTGCCCGAATTGAAACTGCTGATGTCGGTGCTTGTAGGCGTCAGGCGATGCATTGGAATACGAAGATGATGTAGCAGACCCTTAGGAATGATGCTTATGGATGACCCAGGATCAATGTGCATCCGGTCTACTTTTACGTCGCCGATGTATCCGGTATAGTATAACGGGCGATCGTGTAGGTTGGTTTTGATGAGCATGTCCTGCAGAGAAAAGACGATATCGGGCATCGCTCCCGTGCACGCACTGTCTTAGAGATCTGCAGGTTGATTATCTCCCGTGAGGTTGGCCTGAGACAAGTATGGTCGGCATTTTGGAGTGCGTCGCTCAAGGCTGCACGGACATCCTTCGAGAGCCTCAGGAGTTCATATAAGGACAATTTGGCCGGTGTATTGGCCAATTGCGCTAGTATATCGAAGTTGTAGGGCCTCTCCAGCCCTTGAGGTGTCTCTTTTCGGAGAGATTTGTCGAAGCGAGTCTCCTTCGGCCTAGGCTTGTCGGTCGTCGGAGGCTGAGGGGGCCCTGGAGCGTCAGTGGTAGCTGGATGATGATCATCGGCCGAGTTCTCAGCCCCAGGTTGGGATTGTGCTCCAGATCGAGTAACGACGGCCGTGATTTCTTCTACATCTGCCGAGATGGTACGGCAGGATCTGACTCTTCCACTCCTCTTCTTGTGAATGGGAGGCGGCGTGGATTGAGTCACCTCGTGGACCAGGTCCGGATGGACCCATATGATTTCTCTTCGCGATGTGGTGAGGGGTACTAGACCAGCAGCTTGATCACGAGCAGGCGGAAGATTAGCAATTTCTATCGTCGCCAGAGGGATAGGTATGACACCGTCTTGAGTCTGCGTTGGAGGAAAGCTGCCGAATTGTACGGACACCATGTTGGCTGCTAAGGTTACCTCCTTGAAATCGATGGCCAGAGCGTTTGAATCGATGAGGTTTTGGATGTATCGTTTCAGTTGGTAGCAGTCGTGTGTAGTATGGTGGACGTAACGGTGGTAGTGGCAGAATTTTGGATTCTCCAGATCTGCCGGCCGAGGCTCCCGTCTCGGTAGAGGAAGCTGAATTCTGTCTCCTTGTATGAGCATGTCCAAGATAGGCTTGACGTGGCCGTCTTCGAAAGAATAAGTGATTTGAGGCCATTGTTTGTCCGCTGGTTGTGACTCAGGCTTCTGGGCTGTATCGGCCACCATGGCCTGCTTGTCTCTGTTGTCCCGATTGTTGGAGGGGCTACCCCCATTATCGTTGTTGGTGTTGGGACGCTTGCCCTTGTTCTCTCCCTCCGAAATGTGCAACCCCAGTTGGCGAGCCTTTCTCAACCGTTCTTCGGTACTTGTGGCACTGATGATAAATGCCTTCCAGTCCTTGAATTGACTCTCGCCCATCCAGAGACTAATTGTTGGGAGTAATCTCTTTTGGCAAATTTCAATCAAGGAAGAATCCGGATTACCAGACGGTAACTTCATTACGGTTTGGCGAAACCGCTCAATATAATTCCTCGTCATCTCTTTCTCTCCCTGGACGACGTCCATGAGGGTAGACATTGTGACGTCATGTCCTACCTCGTAGAATCTCTCCAAGAACAAACGCTTGAAGCTAGCGAAGGAGTGGATGCAGTTGTCTGGCAGGTTGCGGTACCAGTCGAAGGCGACTCCTTCCAATGCCCCAATGAATAATCGTGTGAGGATAGCATCATCATGGGACAGATGGTCGGTGGTGACCTCGAAGTAAGTGATGTACCGACTTGCTGAGGTCTTGCCATCATACGGGTTGATATTGAACGGCTTATATCTTGGTGGGAATGGAACATCCCTCCATTCAGCTGGGTATGGTTGCCGCATTCTGAGGTCTTGAGCATTTTCTCGGGCATAGAACATGGCTCGGAGCTCCTGAACCTCTCTTCTTACTTCTCGGGCCTCATCTGTCGCGGTAGGGGCTGTTATTTCGGGAGGATTATTGCCCGTGTTCGGTACCGCGGAGTTTGAGTTCGCATTGACCGCGGGACCCGTGCTTGTTTGGCCAGGCGTCCCTCTTTGCAGAGTTGGAAGAGCGGCTTTGATTTCATCTACAGACTTGACCAAGGCCTGTAGTATAGCCTCCAAAGTGTCGATGCGTTGGCGATCGCTAGAGCCACCTTGATTGCTGTCCGTCATGAATACCGTCCTTACATGAGGAGTGATGGAAGGAACGGTGGAGGATGTGCCCTCCGATTCATACCCATGCACCGAGAAGTCATCGGGGCAGGTGGGAATATTCTATTCGGGTTCGGACTCGGAGGGAATGGTACCCCCAGCCTCAGAGCTTGCTTCGTCTTGAGATTCATGGATGTCCTCGGGGATATCAGCGTCTGTTGTACCTGATGGGAGAGTTGTTTCCCCGGGCTCGTCTCCTTGAAACGTCGGATTGTTATGGATGTTCGGAGGAGTGCTACCCTCAGTTCCCACGACCCCCAGCGATGTGGATGATGAATTTCCCACTGTAGCAGATTTCGTCTTTGAATGAGTGTGTTGGAATACTCCGGTGGAGGACAACCGTTTAGACGACAGTCTCTTAGCTGTAGTGGTTGATATCTTGGGGCTGGAGATGCTTGTCTTCTTCCCTTTCCCCTCGGCGGGGACTTTCTGAGTAGAATTGCAGGAGACAACAGGAGGTGCCTCGTCCTCTGAGCTCGGATGCTGTAGTCTTTGGAAGACTGACGGTCGGTCTTCCGTCACTGCAGCGTTGTTGCAACAGCAGTTGATGATGATTTGGGTGCAGTGACGTCCAAGCGAGGACTCTTTGCACACCGAAGCCCTTTCTCTTTCCTTGTGCTTGTGGAGGGTTGTCTCACGCAGGTCAGAGGAACCACTTTGTCCTTTTGCCGCCGGGGGCTGGACTCGAGCGGTTCTATACAACTTCCCATCAGAGGCCCGTGTGATAGTCAACGGGATGCCCCGATAGTCAGAGGTTGGGGCAGCTGACTGGGCTTGATGAGCCCGCGCTACCCTAGACTTCTTCTTTTTAGCACTTACGGGTGCGTAATAGGAAGAGTCTAAGTTGAATACCACAGAGTCTGGCTTATCATCCAGAGAACTATCAGGGTCAGGACCGTATGAGAGACGGTCGAAGACTGATCGAGAGGAGCGTAGAACGGACGCTATACGGCTAGGATTGGAAACCGTACAGGCTGTCTGCATGCGGTTGTCTTCTGCTATCGGATGAGTTGTTCTTGTGCGACTGGGAGTCACGACCCTGCAGGCTGGCCGTATGCGGTTGGCAACTGTGGCCGCATGGGTTTTTTGCAAGCGATTGACTTCAGTGACCGCATGAGTCTCATCCATACGGTCGGCAACTGTAGCCGCATAAACTATGCGGCTGACAGATGTGGCTGCATAAGTTTTCTTTATGTGACTGGCGGATGCAGCCGCATGAGCTTTCTCCCTGCGGCTAATACCCTTATGCGGCTCAGATCGTATAGAGTTTCTCTCAGCCACTACAAGTCCAGCATCATAGTATTTTCTTCTGCCGGACTTGGGGACAGCAGAGTTGTCTATGGTCTGAAGTGGGGCCGCAGGAGAGTCCTTCTCGCCGTCTTGAATAATAGAGGGTATCCCATCGAGGACTTAGGAAGGAGCAAATGATTTTGGCCTCCACTCTTTGTGAGCTTTCGTCGTGCGGGTGCACTTCTGGACTGGGCCAGCGCTTCCTTCGGAGAGCATCTCTTCAAACGCCTGTTGGTCGAAGCGGACGACCATCTTTTGTTGCGTGGAGCCAAGTTTGGCTGCATCCGACTGCATCACCAACTCCTCAGCCGTGGAGAAGTTTGTCCCCAGTAGAGTCGCCATCGTGTTTACCATGAAATATAAAAGAACAGAACAATTATCGGAGGACCGGACTTTTACTTCACGTTACAAACTCGCTTGTACAAAGAAAGCCTAGGGACAAAAACCTAGGTACAGCAGTCTAAGTACAATTGTTTATTTTAGATTCTGGGGGGTGACGATAGAGGCTCGGGAAGGCGACGACAGTCCTGCCTTACTCCTTGGACGATCGGTATGCAGCCTTGACTCCTGTGACGAGATGGTTGGCGTTGATGAAGAAATGCTCTTCTTGCTCTCCTTGTATTGCTCTTCTGACTTCTCTCTTTCTCTGTGTATTTTCTCTTTGATTATTAGGGGGGAAGCTCTCTCTGTCTATCTCTTCTCCTTCTCGCAAGGGAATGGCACCTTGCTTATTTATAGGAGTGGGGGCATCATTAGGGTTTGGATGATTGCCCATTCTCAAAGTGGCGGCGGCCTGATGATTAATCAATCTGAACCATTAGTCTTAAGCGTGAAGTATCTGGGCCATTAATGTGGATAGTATTGAATCCTGTGAATGATTAATGCTGATTGCTTTAAATCTTCATGATTGGTTGTGTCAAGCTTGGATCTCTCACCACGTGTCCCATTGGCTTGATCATGAATGATATGACCTGATCTCATTAATTACGAGGATAACGTTAAATATGGTTATTGGGATCTGGTAAATCTCTAATTGATTTAATACCACGCATCCCATAATCCTCCCTGCTGCCAGCTGTCAAGTCATGGGGGCAATTGAATCTCTGCCACGTGTCTTAATGGTGGACCCTGCCAGAGCCTCATGATATCCATGAACCGCATAAGACAGCGTCTCAGCGAGCCGCATAGGTATAGTACTTGCGAGCCGCATGGGATGGTTTCGTGGTGAGCCGCAGGAAGATGATTCCTGCCAGCCGCATGAAGCTGTTCTTCGATTGAGTCGCATGGGAGTCTGCCATGTGGCAATCTCGGATCGTATCAGAGATTTTCTTCCGTTCCCGAAGAGTCTGTCATTATGACAGGGCCATCATGGCACTTTATGTCAGAGCCGTCAGCTGTCAAATCATGACAGAGCATTAAATAAGGCCATTACTCGATGGACAGCTGTGTGAAGGGATCCCATGGGGACACGTGGTGTTGATCGAGCCGTATATCTCTGCTGGTCGTATGTGAGCCGCATGCACTTCCGAGCCGCATGAGGTTGGGAGACTCTTTGAACCGCATGGGACTGTCCCTATATAAGCCGCATGGATTCGCCTGCCCCGAGCCGCATGAGACTGAGAGTCTCTCTGAACCGCATGGGACTGCCCATGTATGAGCCGCATGGGGTTCTCCTTTTCCGAGCCGCATAGACCATCATTCTGATATTTTCCATGCTTCTACAAACATGGACATGTAAATGGCATGGGATGATTCTGATGCTACACTATGGAATGATTCTGATGCTACACTACTGGTATATTATACACATGTCCACTTCTACTCCCCCGTATCTCCAATCAATACACAAGGATCCAACCAGGTTATGTTATGATTCCATGCAAAGGCCCCCGAAGGGTGGTACATGGAAGTCCCATAAATGGGGATTCTAGGAAACCCTATATATGGGATAAGGATTCAAGGAAGACTCTGTGATCATAAGAGTATATGTCACAAGTGATCAGTGAACCAATGAAGCATAGTGATACGCCATGTAAGCGAAACGCACAGAACATGTAGTATCCGATGCTCCCTAAAGGATAACATCTCAAGAAGGGATCCATATAGTACCAATCTGTGTGACCAACGTGACAATACAAGTAAAGTAATTTAATGCAGGAAATAATTCTAAGCAAGATATGAAATGATCAGAGAATGTACTCGCCTGGTATCTGAGTGTCCAATATGAAAGAACTGTCCGAGGAGTGGTGTTTGGCTCCTAATCAGAACAGCACAAGTCATAACAAGTCCAAAATGGTATAATGAAGTCCTACTATGCATTCTACGTGATTCTAGGTCAATATAGGCCAAAGTCAACTCTTGGTCAACTCTGGTCAACCCTAGAAGTCAGACTAGGTCAACCAAGTCTAAACTAGGCTATCAAGTTTAAACTAGTCTATACTAGGTCTAATAAAGCTGTACAAGCCCAATCTAGGCTCACCAAGCTATACCACATTGCCTAGGACTATTCTTAACACATGTATATATATTACCTATATATAACAAGTACACAAGTTGTATATATATATGTGACATATATATATATATATACTTGTATAATCCATATATCCTATATAGGTATCAATACTAGATACCCAATATATACACAACTACCATATATATATATATATATATATATATATATATATATATATATATATATATATATATATATTATATATATATATATATATACTCACATTACAGAATATATATACCTATTTAGCAAATAATCACATAGAAAATAGGATATAGATAGAGAGGGAATGATACATATAGATTAAGAGGGAAGACAAGAGTGTGTGTGTGTATAAAATCTATGTGGGTGAGTGAAACATGTAAGAGTGTGTGTGTGGAAAAACTGTGTGTGCCAAAGAGTAATAGTGTGTGTGTTAAAGAGAGGCAAGTGTGATAGTTAAATGAAACTGAAATCTGGAAAAATAGTGGCAAGTGCATACATGTGCAAAATATGGAAACAGTGGCTAGTGTGTGTGAGATGAAGAGTGAAGAGTGTAAAAGTTTGTATGTGGGTAATGAGTGATACTGGACTGTGCACAGAAAACAGCAAAGGATAGTCCAAATTCCAGTTTAAACCCAAAACTTCATATCAATTTAGTCTTACACAATTTTTCAGATTAATAAAATATAGGAAAACAGTCATAGTTCACAATAGAACTCGAAGAAAACAGTTTACAACAGAACCCAAAACTCAGTCTATAGCAGTTCATAATTCCAGTTTAATGCCTAGGCTTAAACCCAGTTTTCATGAGCCAAACACATCAAATAAATCCCAAATTCGACACACATGTAGTTCAAGTATAGGAGAACAAATCTAGGAACTATAACCCAACATTTAACAGCATTAGATGGGTAAAAATGATGGCAAAGTTCATATTTGAAACTGGAAATTTGACAGAAATACAAGTATCAGCCATAGCATCTAAATCTATCAATTGGCCAATAGTCATTATCACTCCCAATCCCAAAATCAGAGTAACAATGAGTTAAACATTAGCTAAAACATGTGGGGGTTAATTAGCAGTAGAACATCACAAAACTGAGATTTAGAGTTAGGAAAAATCTAAAAAAGGCAATGTATCAGGAATTGGTATCAGCCATAACATCTAAATCTATCAATTCGAAACCCAAATTTCCATATTAACCTAAATTACATATAAACCTAATATAATCAGAGTTTAACAACACATTTAGGATCTATCTAATCAATTAAGACACAATTTAAAAGCATTAAAAATAGTTTAATACAGGAACACAATTTTAGAACACTGATACACACAGTGCACGACACGTGTACAGGCAAAAGCGTGTCCGATACGACACGAGAGCTCATGAAACTTCACGAACCTCGTGTCAGTCACAAGTACTACAAGTGTGTCGAGTCTTGTGTCATAACATAGCATGTCGTGTCCGCTACAGCCCCCGAGTAGCAGGGGAGGACTGTAGCAGCGCGCGCGCGTGTAGGCGCCGCATGTCCACGCGCCGATTCTGACACGACACGACGCAGAGACACTCTCAGACAAAAAGAAATGCATAAGCGACATCGTAAGCAATTTTCCTATTCAAAAACTTCCTGGAAATTAGGTTGAAAAGTTCTCTGAGGTATTTCGACAAACAGTTCCGAACAGGTCCTGATACGTGCCTATAACGGACATGAAACTTATGAAACCCGACACGAAACCAATGCAGACACTTAGGGGACTCCTAGGGCTTCCTGAGTATGAAAGGAAATCAAAATTTCATGGAAAAATGGAGAAGTTACCTATACTTGAACTTTCAAGAAAAACCCTCATTCAATAGCTCTTCTCCTTGATGTCCCAATCCAGTCAAATCTCAACAAACTGAAATGAAACTTCAATAATAGCAAGAATAGGTATATTAAAACCTAATGGAGGAGATTTGATTGAAAAAGGAATTGGAATGGAAATCTAGGAATTAAATGAAATAGGAAACAAACCTTTCTTAAACTTTGAGTTTTCCTAAGAAAGAGGCAACCCTAAAATTAGGAGAGTATTTATAGGGTGATGTTCCAAATGTAGATAGGGGTGGCCGGCCACTTAGTCTAGGGATTAGGGTTTTGGTAATTGTCTTGGGATTTGGGCCAACGTACAAGGCTATGGCTTGAATTGATTTATTAAAGATTCTAAATCATAAGCCATAACTTATGACTTTCTAATTCCTACTGCTAACTAGAGTCTATTGACCAAACCAAGGGTTATCTTAGGTTAGACTAGAGTCAAATAACCTAACCAAGTTCATACTAACTAGGGTTAGCTTCTAGTTTGGTCTACAAGGGTCAAAACAAGTCAAAATCAATCTAGTCCAAACAATTCCAAAATAATTCCTAAAAATTCCCATAAATTCAAATAAATTCTAATAAATTTAAATTACCCCAAAAATGTCAAAAATACCCTCATACTAGAAATGTGGTAGTGACATCATTGAGGCCGTATTCTCCAACGGTGCTTACCGCCTCTCAAAACAAAATGGAGACTTGCTCATGATGCCCGTCAACGGCAAGTTCCTGAAGAAATATTATGTCTAAACGACATTTTCCAGATTACCGAGTCATGTACCCGCTGGTAACGTTGAACTCATATTCACAAAAATCCTAGATTATTGAGTTATGCACCCGCTGGTGTCGTTGAACTCACATTTCCAAATTCCAGATTATCGAGTCATGTACCTGCTGGTGCTGCTGAACTCACGTTTCCAAATTCTAGATTATCGAGTCATATACCCATCGGTACCGCTGAACTCACATTCTAACTCTCCCAGATTATCGAGTTATGTACCCGCAGGTGCCTCTGAACTCACATTCTGGTCACTCATTTAGGTAGTAAGTCATGTATGATCATACCTCTGAACTTATTTCTCTGAAAGAGCTATTCCCTCATGATCCACTACCCGCACTTTATGTGCATAAAAAGGGTAACAGATCCACAAAATTTCCAAAATGACCATGTCGATGTTACCTCTGAGTCGTTTTACTTCCGCCGAAAACAAATCACCCCTCTACATAGAACTTCCATGTCCTCATTACCTCTGAGTCGTTCTATGTACCCCTTCATGGAGCCCACTCCTGCCATGTCCTCATTACCTCTGAGTGGGAAGGCTCCATCCAAGAAACCCTCATATTTACCATGTCCTTATTACCTCTGAATAAATATGTTGGTCCACTCTCGACTTATTATCTGTACAAAAAAACCCCAGGGCACACCAAGGATAATAGGTCCACAAATATCCTCCGTTGAGTCCACTCCTGCCATGTCCTCATTACCTCTGAGTAGGAGGATTCCACGGTAAAACCATCATACTTGTCATGTCCTCATTACCTCTGAGTAAGTATGTTGGTTCTCCTTTCATCCTATTATCCATATCCTAAGCCAGGGTACGCCAAGGATAATAGGTCCATAAATATCCTCCGTTGAGTCCACTCCTACCATGTCCTCATTACCTCTGAGTAGGAAGACTCCGTGGTAAAACCTCCATATACTTGCCATGTCCTCGTTACCTCTGAGTAAGTATGTTGGTTCCCTTTCATCCTATTATCCGTATCCTAAGTCAGGGTACGCCAAGGATAATAGGTCCACAAATGTCCTTTGCTAAGTTTCTTAGTACAGGCACATCATTCCTCAACATGCCCCTGGAGCCCAACTGCTCCATGGCATTCTCTCTTCCGATACCCGGAACGTCTATGACCACATTGCCGTGGAACTGTTCTAGGTATCCCAAATCAAACTTGTTATCCGTACCTAAAACCAAGGTATGCCAAGGGTAACAGGTCCACAAATAAGTCCCCGATCCGGGTCAAATGCCACCATAACACCACAAGCACAACATGCAGTACAAATAAAGGATGGAATAAAGCATGCTCTTTTATTTGGAAGGCAAAAAGTACTACATGTTCTAGGGATAATGTCCCATTTAAAGAAAGAAAAAGAACAAAAATAAAAAAAGGAGAAAAAAGCCGTCTATGGTTCGACATTACATAATTCTAGGAGGTGGTTCTTCACCAAGGCGGTCCCCCGTTGAAGCCGCTGCTTAGCTCGGCGCTCCGCTTCCTGGGACAACCGTTCCGCATCATCAAAATACATACGTGCCCGCCAGCCATCTTCCATCTTATTCAGGGCGAGCTCCAGATTGGCAGAAGCTCGACTAAGTCTGTCAGCCTCCTGCATAACAAGTCCCTTTTCGGCACGGGCGGCTTCGAGCTCAGATTCCAGAAAGGCCAGCTTTCTCTGGAGTTCGAGGATCTGTTCCTTGGTATCGATTACCCCTAGGGAGGCGGTCTCTTCCCGAGCCATACAATCTTCATTTCTATGACTCAATTGATCGTATAACTGGGACAGATCACGGCGGTCCTTCAGTATGGTCGGCTTACGCGATTCCCGAGCAAGCCTCACCTTCTTCACTGCGGTTATGAGGAAATTACGCTCTTGATCTATTTCTGCAGACAAATTAGCTTACTGCAGCACGTGAAACTGGGTCACAAGTCGATCAGCCTTTAGCAGTTTGGGCTCCAGAAGCGCGGCTAGCCCCGTCCCACCAGGAAGTATTTTAAGGATGTCGATTTGGCCACCGACGCAATGACGGGCCATAGCAAAAGGAGTCCCCCTCTCCACAGCTGCCTCAATCCCCCTGTTCAGGTGGCGGTAAAAGCTGTCAACCATATCCTGTAACACTTCATCCAAAACTTCTGTAGAGGACGGCGTCAAAGGAAGTGTGGCTGGCAGTGTCGAAGGAGTAGCATCGAAACTTTCTATTCCTGCCACTAAGGAAACAAATTCTGTGTGAAAAGACGCATGAATAGCAGCTAGCTCCTCTTCCGCCGCCCAAAGAGCTTGGATACTCCGCAAGGCGGAAAGGTTAACCCCCGAAACCATATTCGCAGAGGAGGACGCAGGAAGCATTGTTCCCTGCCGCGGCTGTGCTGCCACTTGGGCTCCCAAACTCGACCCAGCTAGAGGCCCCTCGATATAGGTTGGAAGAGAAGGAGGCACACGTGCTTCCATCAGAGCCCCTCCGGTAGAGTCTACCCCGACAATGTCCGTCACCGGTAATAAAGTGACGGGACCTGTACGTCCAAAGCAACCATCAATCGACGTAACCCAAAGGATGAGATGATATAGCAGATAGGCCTCCTCATAAGTTTATATTCGGCTTATCTTACCAGGGGAGGAGCAGGGAGGCCGCAGCTCGCTCGTAGCTGACGTAGTCTCCTCGCCCGCGACTTCTAAGTTGAATTTAACTGGTTTCTCTACCCCAGCCACCCCTGAAAGGGAGCCAGCCAATTCAGCATCACCCCGTTGAAATTCAGCTGTCTCAGGGACAGTTGCAGTAGAGTCCCCGTCCCCATGGATGGAGGTCTCAACACGGTGGGACTCCTCGGCCGCCTCCGGAAGGACCCCAGCAGAAATGATAGCGATGCATATATCATTGACCAAAGTGGTCAGGGCCGGATCGACCCCAGCGGTCGGTTCCCGAGAAATCGACTCCTCTGACGCCTACAAAGAGCAAAAGAAAATGATTAGGCCATAGTTTAGAAAAAGAAGGAAAAGGTAGTTGAAATTCAAATCACCTCAGAAACAGTGCCAATATCATCAATAAATAGCCTGCGGCGTCTTACCGCAGCTCGCTTTGTGGAGTAGGTTATGCTATCATCAGTAGACATACGCCTGCTTCGCTTGCGCGAAGGACCAGGCACAGCATACGGCTGCCCCGCAACCATATCATTCGGCATAATAGATGGCTAATCCTCCACCTCCTTGTCCGAGGAATGGAACGAATCATCGGTATCCTGCTCATCATTCTCTTCGCCCGTCGTCGTGGACTCCGAGTCCGGCACATGAACCATATTCACCTTTTTCTTTCTCTTCTTGGACCCTTCGGGCTTCTCTCCCAAGCCAGTACCGATAATAAAGCTGGTACTCATGTTAAAATTAACGGGAGGCATGCTCACCTCAACATGATAGAGGGCCTCCATATACAAAATCTTCCCTTACATATTAGCGTCGGGGACCGAGAAGCTAGCTCGGGTATGAACCGCATTGTAGTAATGCCAAGCCTTGATACCATCAAGGACACTGCCCTCAAAGCCTAGGCAAGCACTGGGACAATTAAGGAATAGTTGGCTATACCCGAACTGGCGGGAGAACCTGCTGGGCAAGTAGGGCTCCAGGTATACATTATTGCGGTAACGATATACTAGGTGCGCCGGACGAATATTACGCAGCCAAAGGAGCATTTTCTCAGATAAAAGGAGAGAAGGTTCAATGCCATCAACATGTACACCCCTCACTTCTCTAGCGGTAAATTGAGGAACAGACACAAAGAAGTCGTGTCCGTCTACTCTCGCCAACGCCCTCCGACAGGCGGGCATGGTGTCGTATTCCCAAGGCTGACGATGGTATCGGAAAAGGAAAGCGTCATCATCGATAACGCCATCTTTTGCTCCAGGCCTCATCAGCGATCCATAATGCATCAGTAGCCACCCCATTAAATAATGGTAGGGTAGTTCTATTCGTTAAAAATCCAGTGTCGTCTCGCGAGCAATGACTTTGGACGAAAAGGCGTGGAGGCCGTGGTGTATGCTACATACCATGGCCGGAAGAAGGGCCAGCCTGACTCTGAAGACCAGCTTCACGGCCGGAAGGATGAAGTGGCGGCTGATCCTTTTAATAAAACCTGTCCCTCCCGAGACTACGCAGTTCCGTAGCCACACCATCAAGAATCCGGCCAAGAGCACTTTCTCAGACATTTGTCGGGTACCATGGTAGAAATAGCTGAAGGAGTCAGTGCGACTCCCAAACTTGTCACCGGTGGACCTCGACCTCATGGCATTCGACATCAGGTTGTTTATCTCCTCCTGGGTCTGAGGACCTCGAGAAGAAACCCGGCCAGAGGGACTAAATTTGAAAAGATACGAGACCCAGGACGTAGTATGGGTGGCGTTCCCTTCTGAGCTATTATTCTTCTTGATAGCCATTTGGTGACAAATACTGTGGTGGCATAGCAGTTCCCGGTACACGACAATGAAACCCAGGAATCGTCGATCCAGATCCTCGAATTCTTCGTTTGTTGGGGTATATACTTCAAAGGCCTCGCCCCCCCCATGGCAGCTTAGAAACAGCATACATTTCATGGAGAGCATATCCCAACTCCCCTCCGGGGGCGAAAAAAGTTCCTGTCCTCCGGTTATACATTTCCAAAAGAGCCATGAACAACGGCTTGTTGATGGGTAACTCGTAACAGGTGCCCCGGATGGCATAATAGAGGTCAATCTCCCGAAGGAATACCTCGTATTTCCTCAGGATCCATAAGGTCAGGTTGGCCCACGTAGGGATGGGGTTTATCCAGTTCAACAACGACAACCTGCCAACAGGATAAGACCCCTTGCGAGCAAGCTGATTCAGGAAGGTATCAGCTAGAGTAAACGTAAAATTGGGACCAGATACGTTTATGAAGGTACCCGGAGTTAGCTCCATCACGCTCCGACTGACCGAGTCCCTGCGCGCACATGCTGACCTAATATTCTTATTATAATGGATGTTGTCGACGAACATCCCCGATTGGGTTGGAGTTAGGGAGCCCACCATCCGCCTGCTCAACGGTACCATATTGAACCACGATAGGGGAAAATGGCGTTCCATTTCGGGAATATGGATCTCCACCCCGTCCACAGTAAAGTACCAACTCTCAGAAATATCCAGCACTCGGGGGTTCTTTATGGATAGAGCATCCCCAAAGAGAATGGTTGGTTTTATATACTCTCCTTCCAGCCTTTCCGAGTTCATCATAGCACAAAGAAAGTGGAAAGGTTGGTTATTGATGGCGCTCACCCTCTCAAAAGGCTCATCGGTGGGAAGCTAATCCGACACACGTCGATTCAAGTTGTCGAGCTGCACACCCATGGCATATTGGACTGAGCCCACCAAAAGTTCTCCTGCTGGATTGATTGGGAGATTCACTGAAGAAAGAACAAAAAAACAGGATTAACAAATGGTTAATATGAAACCACTTGAAGTTTCTTAAAAAAGCTCCTATGAGTCTATGCGGCTCGGTTCGACGTAGCCTTATGCGGCCCAATACAGTTGGGTTTTATGCGACACTGCTTCGATAGAGTCTATGCGGCTCGATTCAAAGTAGCCTTATGCAGCCCAATTCAGTTTGATTTCATGCTGCACTGCTACAATAGAGCCTATGTGGTTCGGTTGAGCTTATGCGGTTTTATTCAGTAGATAAGCTTATGCGGTCCAGATCATCAAGAGCTCATGCGATCCCGTTTAATGGGACTTCATGCGGTTCAAATCCAAAAGTGCTCCTGCGGCTCAAGCCCTTCTTATGCGGCTTAAACACAGGGCATGCCCCATGCGGCTCGAATATGAGAAGGTCATACAGCCCATGCAATATATGCGGCTTCATCATGTTGAACTTGGGCAGTTCAAAAAAGATGAAGGATAAAGGCTTGTGCATAAATTATGCAACAGAGCCATGGTTTTTAGGGTTCGAAGCATTCAATCCCTACCCTTAAAAGCAGGAGGTACGTCGGGGTGCACATTAGGCATCGTAGCCGACGAAGAAGCCGCTTTCTTGCCCTTCGCAGAAGCAGCTTTGGAAGACTTGGGGGCCATGGTCATCCGACGGTTGGAGAAGAAAGACAGAGACAGAAAAATCAGGGCAACAAAAGTTGAAGACGAGAGAGAGAGTAAAGAAATCTCTCCGACTGAACATGCTCATATTTATAGGCAAAAATGAGGGCGTTTCGATCCATGTGCGGCATAAAAACTGACTCTTCGGTTATCAAGACGAACTGACTAAGTAAAGGCCAAAACTCTTGGGATCCTGCCCCAAAAATCGGCCTTAAATCTGACAGCAAATCAAAGGCAATCAATGCAAAAGATTTGCACACATGGCATGAAGACGTGGCAAGTAGCTCCCCTTCCCAATTTTTTTTTGAAATATTTATTTATTTATTTATTTGATTTAAATGGGGATTTTAGAATTTTATAAATATTTATTTAGTTAATTATTACGGTAGATGATTTTAGCCATGGTTGAGTTTTGAAGTACTAGACGACTAGGATTTGTGGCACGGGAGAAGTAGCAGTGTGCCTTGACTAGTGTACTAGCCATGTCCGGGAAAACCTAACCATAGGGATGTCCTAACTAGGAAAACCGGGCCAAGTTGTGACATGACCTTTATAAATAGTTAATTATTCATTATTAATATTATCGGACGTCTAGGTGACCCGGTCGCACAAAACTAGTCAAACTGAACCCGAACGGAGCCCAAGCCCATGTAGTCATGCGGCACATCCGAGGACCTTGTGTTGAGAGAATTTGGTATGGGGGTGTTGTATTCATTTTAATGATTTAACAAATAATTTCTAGTATTCGAAATTCGATATTATCATTATCCTTATTTAGCTGATATTTAATGACGTTGGTAAAGATAGGTCCTTATACATTTTTGGGTTGTTAGACTGTACATGATAGTATAGTACACCATTATAGATTTATTGAATTTCATTACCATTATTATTATTATTATTATTATTTTATTATCATTACTGTTATCAATATATTATTCTTATTATTATTATCATTATTGTTATTATTATTATTCTTATTATTATTATCATTATTGTTATTATTATATTATTTTTATTATATTGTTATTATTATATATTTGAGTGTGTATATATAAATATATATGTTATATGGGTGCATGTATATAATATATATATATATATGTGAATATATATATATATATATATAAAATATATATATATATATATATAAATATATATATATATATATGTATGTAGTGCGTGTATATACATATATATATACTTATAGAAATAGAAAATGGATAATAGAAAATAGATAATATATAATAGATAATAGATTCATACATGTTAATGTATAATAGATTTATATAGATTTATAATGCATATAGATTCTTATATGTTAATATATAACCCCAGCCCAGGGTCTCACCCCAACCCAAACCCACATAAAAGCCCATGCCAGGCCACCCAATGACAAATCAGATTTTTCCCAAACCCACCCGAACTGAAATTCCCTCAGCCCAGGCTCGGCCCAGGGGAGCTGCTCGGGCTAACCGAGCGTTCCCGAGCTCTGTTCAGTTCGAGCGCCATATATACGAAGGCGTATATATATATCGAGAGAACGAGAACGGGGGAAGGAGTTTCCACAAACCCTAATTGCCAACCCCGACCCTGGGCCTCGGCGCGCCGCCAGGCGGTTGTCCTCCGCCGCAGCCATCGCCGGCCGGCAGGAAGCACGCGCGGACAGCAGCACAACGGAGCAACGACAGCAGGTACACCGTGAGGTACCTCTCTTCGTCGAATGATTTCTCTGCGTATGTTTGATCAAATCGCGAACCGTCTAGTCCGCTGGATAGACAACCTAACCATCTAGAACTTCATCATTTATTTCATACCAAACTGTTTGAGATTCGACAGGGAATCGAATCGAAAATCGAGAGAAAAACCTAGATTTTCGAGAAAACAGGACAAAACCTAACCATCTAGAACAGTGATTTGGAAGGCAACTCCTAGCCGAACCATCGACGATTTTGAAAATATTTTCAGAGACAGACCTAGAGAATCTATATGACTCTGCAACCCATTTCTCAGAAGTCAAATTGATCGACAGAGCGTCGAGAAATCGACATCTCAAATTGACCAAAAACCCGTTTTCAAAATATTAAAAATATTGAAAAATCCATCCACACGACGTACGTCCCGCCATTCCGAGCGACGTGGTCGCGAACCGAAGGCATCGAAAGCTGCGTAATGGCTTCGTGGTCGTGTGGGCTTTGACGGAATTCAAATTGGTCGCGTGTGCGCAACGAATTTGATGCATATCCGTCAAAATTTACCGTATCGTGCACTTTGCAAATTTTTCAATTACTTCGTGCACGCTCGTCAAATCGAGACGAAACTTGCGCCAACAGGACCGTATCATTTTTCTGGTCCTCCATGCCAAGTTTGGTCCAATTCTGAGACCGTTGACAAAATTACCGTTTTGTGGGCCCCACGGTTCCACTCAACGGGCGATTTTGTGCACGGCCCGTCGGAATCCAACTTTGGACATACGGTTGGGTTCATATCAAAAAACTGGATCCGTAGACATGTAGTTTGATGACTTTAGAGACCATTGACCCTAGCACACTTTTTGGTGCAAATCGGGTCCAACGACGGACACCGTTTTTGCCCGAAATTACCGTTTTGTCCCTGTGTCCAGAATTGGACTTAAGGACAGACAATCCTAGCTAATTTGACTATTCTGAGACTGTTGGCAATGTTTATTTCAGCTTTCGGAGACAGTTGTGATGATTTGGACTTTACGGCTCACTTGTTGACTATTTTTGTGGGATCTGCGTGCACCCTCCAGGCAAGTATACCTTGCCAACTTGTACAACATCATCTATATGCATGTTCATTCTAGCTACTGTTCTTTTTCCTACATTCTTGATTGCTTTACTCCATGTCTTGTACACTCGTCATGTTTTACTTTACATGTTTCTAGTTGCTTGTACATTCTCGTTCCTTTCTGTTATGATAGTTCTATCGGTTACACTGTATTAGTTCATATGTATTGCTTGATAGAGTCATCTAGTCCCACACCACGATTTCTTCGACTTGATTATAACTTGACTTGACTTGACATGTACTTGAGTGGGACTTGACTTTGACATTCTATAGATTATGAGTACTTACCATGACTATGGTCTATAGGATTTTATACTAGGATTGGCTACCATCTTGGTTGTGTGTATTTGCCTTGACAGCGATTGAGATACTATAGATTGTGAGTACTTGCCTTGACAGCAGTTTATAGCCAGCCATTTCTAGTATGGCATGCCAGTGTCTTAGGATCCTTGCGTTTAGATCTTGTGTCTGAGTTCATTTAGTCTCGTTGGATTTCTTGATTGTTCCTTACTTCTTGGTATATTTGTACTGGTACATGTAGGCTTGTATATTATGTATCTTGTTAGTCCTCTGAGGACCTGATGATCTCTTCAGGTTTAGCGATTACATGGAGTTAGCTAGTAGTTCTGCTTGGCAGATGTGATCATACGTTTGCGGGATTCAGGTATCATTATTGTACTTATTATCTTCTCGTGCTTTATATTCAGTACCATGATATTTTTTGCTTATTTTATAGACTCATATCACCCTTAGAGTCTAATCGGACAATATGCTAATGGGCTGCAGACCATGACCCATATTTGTTCATTCTTGTTTATATGATTCATGTGGATTGAGATACAGTTTTACCCATGACCTTGACACCTTATACGTACTCGAGTCGGGCTGGAGTCCGCTCGATACGTAGCTGGCTTGCTCACGAGCTCGCGTCCGGAAACCGGGTGCGGGTCGTGACAAGTTTTTGTGGTGGCCCATACTGGTCAGAGCATATCGTACCGGTTACGTAACTGTACTGGTACGAGCCTGCGACCTTGACTAGACCTTAGAAATCTCAATCCACTCTGCCTTGAAAATTCTCTTAGAAATTCTCTACCGTCTTTGAAATTTCGTATTCGTTCTCAATTATTCTTCCTTGCCTTCTTGTACCATTGATTCTCGTCCCTTCCTATTTCGAGGTGACGAATAATCGTACTGTCTAAGATTCATTAGAAATTCTTAATTTATAGTATAATATTTCTTGACTATTGAATATTGGTTGTTTATATATACATGAGGAATTATAGGTACCATATGTCCTAGATAGTCTTGGTAGAATTTTTAGTTACTAGTTAGAAGATTATATGATTTTAGTGACATGTGTTTCAAAGGAGTAGTGTGACCTAAGGTGGGTAGAAGTCCTCGAGATTTCGTAAACACCAAATGACTAGAGAAGGCCATAAAAAAATAATTTGAGGAGATTAAGGAAATACTAAACTTCGAATTTTAAGAAATAGTTATGAATTAGAATTTCGAGGACGAAATTATTTTTAAGGTGGGTAGATTTGTAGCTCCCTTTTCCGAATTTTTTTTGAAATATTTATTTATTTATTTATTTGATTTAAATGGGGATTTTAGAATTTTATAAATATTTATTTAGTTAATTATTACGGTAGATGATTTTAGCCATGGTTGAGTTTTGAAGTACTAGACGACTAGGATTTGTGGCACGAGAGAAGTAGCAGTGTGCCTTGACTAGTGTACTAGCCATGTTCGGGAAAACCTAACCATAGGGATATCCTAACTAGGAAAACCGGGCCAAGTTGTGACATGACCATTATAAATAGTTAATTATTCACTATTAATATTATCGGACGTCTAGGTGACCCGGTCGCACGAAACTAGTCAAACTGAACCCGAACGGAGCCCAAGCACATGTAGTCATGCGGCACATTCGAGGACCTTGTGTTGAGAGAATTTGGTATGGGGGTGTTGTATTCAATTTAAGGATTTAACAAATAATTTCTAGTATTCGAAATTCGATATTATCATTATCCTTATTTAGCTGATATTTAATGACGTTGGTAAAGATAGGTCCTTATACATTTTTGGGTTGTTAGACTGTATATGATAGTATAGTACACCATTATAGATTTATTGAATTTCATTACCA
>JANAVB010027097.1:0-11971 GCA_029216955.1 Iris pallida
AAAAAAAAAAAAACCTCAAATTTCTAAATCGATCCTCGAAATAAACTTTATTATAGTACAAACATCCTTTCTTTTCTCCTCAAAATTTTAGATTAAAATTACCCAACTCCAATTTTAAATCACTTATGAAATGCATCAAATTTCTAAATTCTTCTTAAATAAACCCTTTTTTTCATCAAGGTCAAAATCTTAATCTTTAAAGAAATATAAATCTCATAGGCAACTCTTAACTATTTCTATTTACAATCATCTATCCTCAAATTTAAAAAAAAATTATTCTTCTATTTTGGAAACCAACATAAATCATCAACCAATTTAAATCTCATGTAGCAATGTGAATATTTAAATTTTTAATCATCAAGTTGATTTTATATCCTCTCTAACCAATCATAGAAATTTTATTTTTAAAAAAAAAAACTCAAATCAAAACTTTAAATCATCCTCTCAAATCGATCATCGAGTTTATTTTATTAATCAACTTCTAACAGTCTTTCCCATATGAGTATAAGTAATCTTTCTCACTATCATTCGAAATTGATATATCATTACTACTCAACTTTGAATTAACTAATCATTCATGCAAAATTATATCTTTCAAAAATATGGTGTTCATCAACCTACAATATTTAGTACTTTCCCAGAATTCAATTATAGACTCAACCGCCTAATTAGCTGCCAAGGTAACCCATCTAGCCATATAGTTACTCAAGAGTGTATATAGTATAGCATCTTCCAAACCTCTATCAATCATGACAAGCAAGGGGTACGGTAGATTAGATCGAGAAGATATAATTGCAAGGAAGTCAAAGAATCAGAAGATATAAATCAAAGAAGAGATCAAGTATTTCGAGGAGTTTGAAATGAGTCAAAATCAAACGAGATCAAAGGATAAAAATAATCAATTGTGGATGAGACACGATAGTCCTAATCCTATACGCAGGCTTGCTTGGTACGGTAAAGTAACCAAATAATATTTTCTCGACCTGCATGGGCCACCACTATAAACATGTCACGCCCCGGTTCCAAGATATGTGTCACGCCCCAGAACCAGAATACTGGAGAGCGGGGGCGTACATAGCCAGCTACGTATATTGAAGTGCAACCCACCTCGCTATACGGTCACGGCTGTCTAGATACATGAGGGTTTAACTACAAGCCAACAGTCTCCTATGGTCATGAACAAGCCTATTGTCTCAATCTCAAGCAAGCAATAATAGTTACAAGATGTCAGAGCACCAAATACATAATAGCAAGGCGTCCCATACATTACATATTGGATGATCATGAAGCTAGTCATACAAAATGTCAAGACTAGCAAGAGTTTCAGTCATACATGATCAACCCTAGGATTTGTCAATCATGTTACAGCCCGTAGGCAGACAGTAAATAAAGGTACAATACGAGCTAACACGTGCTCGTCGGCTAAACGCCTCAAAAGAATAATTTTACAATAAAGTGGAAGGACAAAAAGAAACCCACTCGTTGCCCTGGTTACGCCTGGTGGTCACCATCGGGCTGGAAGACAGGTGGATCCGCTGTTGCTGCTTCGATATCTGACCACACAAAACCAGCTGGGTCAGACCCCAGAAAGAGCAAGTGCCACAAAGGAGGCTTCACTTAGGAACTAAAACCAGCATATCATAAATAAATAGTTAAGGTAATTAAAAGATAGTGATAATAGCTGAGATAACAATAATATATTGAACACGGAGAAACCATTCAAGTAGCCAGACTGCAACCCTTAAACCAAACAAGGACCGGAGTTGCAATCCTTCGCCTGAATAGAAACCCGCCTCAATTATTATTGATAAGGTAACAAGACAATAAACGAAGAGAGGACACATAACTGCTCCGGAAGCCAGGTTACAACCCATAAACCAAAAAAGGACCGGGGTTGTAACCCTTCGCCTGAACAGAACTGGACCCCTGATCTTTATTGTTAAGGCCAGCATAATAATCATGGTATTGAAGTAAAGGTAAAACATGACGAGCATGACAGGGGGTTACAATAAGACAATAAACGAAGAGAGGACACAGAACTGCTCCGGGAGCCAGGTTACAACCCTTAAACCAAACAAGGACCGGGGTTGTAACCCTTCGCCTGAATAGAACTGGACCCCTGATCTTTATTGTTAAGGCGAGCACAATAAGCAGGACGATATATGATAAGATAACCATGGAACTATTCAGATAGCTAAGTTACAACCCTTAAACCAAACAAGGACCGGGGTTATAACCCTTCATCTGAACAGAACTTGGTATCCCATCATTTATCGATACAAGAAATCATGTCATGATACAATCTTGTACAGGATCAGGATAAGACTAAGCTGGAATAAACTTCATCCAATCAATCACGGCCAATCAAGAGTACGGCTTGATACTTTAACTAACTAGGGTTATCACAGGCCTAGTTACTAGCAAGATGCAATAAGATTATCCCAACAGCCACAAGCCCTGCAGACCATCCGGTTATCCGGGTCGAATGTTCGTTTATGTAGGGTGCACCACATGACTGTGTGCTGGAAATGTGCCCTACTCGTTGGTAGGCTACAAGTCCACTTAATGCGCCCAGATAACGGGATTGCCTGTAGCTGGGAATCTCTTCATGACTACTGAATCGTTCTAGTTAATTAGCCTTAGTCAATTTCAGTAGGTAACCCTGACCGTGGTACTCAGGGATTCCCATCCTAGACATGATGCAAGACAGTACCAGTTTATTTGTACAAACGCAATCGCCCACGGTGTCCAGGTCATTCACACTTGTCATGTTAGGCTAGCTGTCATAACAGCATGTCGAGACATATCATGCCAGTTTACTTGTCAAGAGCGTACCACAGTGGGCCACTATCGTGTTCTATTCTTACGATATCATGAATGAGAAAGATTGTATAAAATAACTAATAACATATTCTTGAAGCCAAGGAAAAGATCTACAACTTTCATGTTTTGAGTTTTTCAAGATTCTAGCTACAAAACAACTTAAACAGTAAATTCCTGCACAATCGGCGCATAGGATTCCTGCATGAATCGGCGCATGGGATTCCTGCACAAATTGGCGCATGAGATTCCTGCACGAATTGGCGCATGGAATTCCTGCACGAATCGGCGTATGGGATTCCTGCACGAATCGGCGCATGAGATTCCTGTACGAATCGGCGCATGGGGTTCCTGCACGAATCGGCGCATGAGATTCTTGCACGAATCGGCGCATGGGATTCCTGCACGAATCGGCGCATGAGATTCCTGCACGAATCGGCGCATGAGAAACTCACGTTGCGTCTTCAATACATGCGCGTAAGAAACCTACGTGCATGACACGCTCGGAGTTAAGGAATGCGTTGCCGGAACTTCACGGCGCATGGCCTCCCGGCGCATGGCCTCCCGGGCACATGAGGTTCCCGGCGCATGGGGTTCATCGTCCCCAAACAGCAAGTTCAGCAATGAAAGTTCCGAAAACTTGTAATGGCCATAACTTACTCATCCGGAGTCGAAATCAAGCGAAACAAAAGCCAAAACTGAATGAAATTGAATTCTCTACAACATAGAACCATTAGTTTTCAAAAATAACCAAGTTTTAGAGATCAAAACCAAGAAAACTAAATAAGAAGGAACTTAAAACTTAGATCTACAAAAAAATATAACCATCAAAACCGAAAACTTCCAGTTCTAAAGAGGCTTAGAATCTAGTAAGGAAGAGAATGGAACAATAAAACATAAGATCCATCATGAAGCAAGTTTGCACTTGCCTAAGCTCTCTCTCTCTCTCTCTCTCCTTCCTGTAGGTGTAGAAGTAAATGTGGAGAAGAAGAAGAATAATGAAGAGAGAGAAAGAGGAGGGGTTAATAAAGGAGGGTGGTGGTAGGTAGGAGGGTTCACCCTTTTGGTTCATGATGAACCAAGGCAACCCAAGCCTAGCCGAACCAACCCAAAATAAACCGAGCCAAGCCAAGAGATATGCAATACAAAATAAAATACGTACACGTATTCCAAGATACGTAATACGAACTACAGGCATTACAACTCTACCCACCTTAAAAGAATTCCGTCCTCGGAATTTAATCAAGAGGCTAGAATTGCAAGGACAAGCTATACTAATCGTAAGCTATAACAAGCAGTCTATCATGCCGTCATTTATTCGAGCAAGGAATTGAAAGCATAAGGCATAAGGAAGACATTATACCTTACGAGTCAAACAGGTCGGGATATCGTGATCGGATATCATCCTCACGCTCCCACGTCGACTCACCCAAAGAGTGATGACCCCAAGCAACTCGGACTAACTTGATAGTCTTGTTCTTGAGTATCTTCTCTCTTCGGTCCAATATAGACACGGGCCTCTCTTCATACGAAAGGTTGGTACCAACAACCAATTCCGAATGATCCAGGATGTGGCTCGGGTCCGGGATATACCGTCGTAGTTGGGATACATGGAATACGTCATGCACCTCACGTAGCGACGGTGGAAGAGCGAGACGATAGGATACATCTCCTACTCGCTCCAGAATGTCGAACGGCCCTATATACCTAGGACTAAGCTTTCCCCGCACGCCGAAACGAATGACGCCGCGGTTAGGCAAAATCCTCAATACATGGTCGCTGACAGAAAACTCAAGAGGGCGCCGATGAGAATCGGCCCAATGACGCTGGCGATCTTGGGCAACTCGAAGATGATCTCTGACTTTTCTGACCACTTCAACGGTCTGAGCAATCATTTCCGGACCAAGCATCTGCCTCTCTCCAACATCATCCCAGGCTAGCGGGGATCGACACTTCCTACCATACAGTGCCTCAAACGGTGCCATCTGGATACTGGCCTGGAAACTGTTATTGTACGAGAACTCCACCAGGTGCACATGATCTTCCCACGAACCACCGAAGTCAAGTGTACAAGATCGTAACATATCTTCAAGAGTCTGGATCGTACGCTCCGACTGGCCATCTGTCTGCGGGTGATAAGCTGAACTGAACTGGAGGTGAGTTCCCAAACTTTCTTGCAAGCTACGCCAAAAGTGTGACGTAAATCTTGAATCTCTGTCTGAAGTGATACTGACTGGTACACCGTGCAACCTGACAATCTGCCGGAGATACATCTCTGCTAGCTGAGCCGTCGACTGACCAACTCTGAACGGGAGAAAGTGAGCCACCTTCGTGAGCCTGTCTATGACAACCCAAATAGCGTCTCTGCCCGCCGGGGATCTAGGCAATCCAGTCACAAAATCCATGGTTACATGCTCCTATTTCCACTCGGGAATCGGCAATGGTTGAAGTAGTCCAGCTGGTCTCTGATGTTCAGCCTTAACTTGTTGGCAGACTAAACAACGAGAGACAAATCGGGCTATCTCCCTCTTCATACCATTCCACCAAAAGTGCTGGCGGATATCACGGTATATCTTCGTGCCACCAGGATGAATGGAATACTGCGAACTGTGGGCCTCTGCCATGATCTCCTGTCTGATATCTCCACTGGGTACACAAAGACGCTTACCATGTCGAAGTGTACCGTCTTCATGGATACATAACTCTGGTCTTCGTCCTGCCTCACACTCTGCTCTGAGTCGCTGAAGCTTGGAATCTGCCGACTGCGCCATCTGGATCCTCTCGACTATAGTGGACTGGACTTGCATGCTGGCCATCAATGCCACACTGGAAGGGAGGACAACTTCTATACCCATCTTCTGAAGATCGGCTAACAGTTCTGGTTGTGCTGTCAGGAAATAAACTCCTGCCCTCCTGCTCAATACATCTGCAACAACGTTGGCCTTCCCTGGGTGATACTGCAGGTTGACATCATAATCCACAAGCAGCTCCAGCCATCTCCTCTGACGCATGTTAAGATCCTTCTGGGTGAAAACATACTTCAGGCTCTTGTGGTCGGTGAAGATCTCCACCCTATCTCCGTACAAGTAGTGCCTCCACAACTTAAGTGCAAACACTACTGCTGCCAGCTCCAAGTCATGGGTTGGGTAATTCCTCTCATGATCACGAAGTTGTCGTGATGCATAAGCTATTACCTTTCCATGCTGCATCAGAACACATCCTAAACCTCTGCCCGAAGCATCACAATATACTGAGAATCCTCCAGTTCCATCTGGAAGCATAAGAATAGGAGCCGTCATCAAGCCTCGCTTCAACTTCTCAAAAGAATCCTGACATTTTGCTGTCCAAGCAAACTGTACATCCTTGCGGGTCAACTGGGTCAATGGCGCTAAAATTCGAGCAAAGTCTGAAACAAATCGCCGGTAGTAGCCGGCCAATCCAAGAAAACTGCGAACTTCTGCAACTGTGCTGGGCACTGGCCACGACTCAATAGCCACGATCTTCTGGGGATCCACTTCTACTCCTCCTCGGGTGATGATATGGCCCAAGTACGAAATGCGATCGAGCCAGAACTCGCATTTACTAAACTTGGCATACAACTGGTGCTCTCTGAGAATCTGGAGGACAATTCTGAGATGATGCTCATGCTCCGCCTCACTCTTACTGTAGACCAGGATGTCGTCTAGGAACACAATCATGAACTTATCCAAATAAGGCATAAAGATGCGATTCATGAGGTCCATGAATACAGCCGGCGCATTGGTTGCTCGAAATGGCATCACAAGGAACTCCCAATGCCCATATCTAGATCTGAAAGCTGTCTTCGAGATGTCCTGCTCTCTGACTCTGATCTGATGGTATCCTGACCGTAAGTCAATCTTCGAGAATACTGCTGCCCCCTTGAGTTGATCAAACAAGTCATCTATCCTCGGGAGAGGGTATCTGTTCTTGATTGTCACTGAGTTCAAGGTACGATAATCTACACATAATCTGGACGTACCATCCTTCTTTTTCACAAGAAGCATCGGGGCTCCCCAAGGCGATCCACTAGCACGAATGAATCCCTTGGTTCTGAGTTCTTCAATCATCTTGTACAATATCTCTAGCTCTGACGGCGCCATCCTGTAGACTCTCTTTGACACTGGAGCTGTCCCGGGAATCAAGTCGATGGTAAACTCGATCTCTCGCTCTGGCGGCATCCCTGGAAGCTCTTCTGGGAAAACATCTGGAAACTCTTCGACTATCCGAGGTAATTGTACTACTGCCACTGCCATCCGTAACACTGGAGGAGAAGGTTTAACTTCGCCTCGGGAAAAGAAAAACTCTGGCTCGCCTGGAATGCTAAAAATAACTCTGCCAATGTGGCAGTCTATCCTAGCATACTGGTCCCTCAACCAATCCATCCCTAAGACCACATCATAATCGGCCATCGAAAACTCTATCAATCTAGCGGGGAATTCTCTACTGCTAACTACGATCCGACACGAGGAAAATACTCTATCTACTCCCACAAGTCCATTACCAGTAAGTATATTGAGCCTCACTGATAATAACTCGGGCTCCAATCCTACCCATGTCGCAAATCGTGCAGACATAAATGAATGCGAGGCACCAGAATCAAATAATACTGAAGCTGGAAAGGTGTTGACGAGAATAGTACCTGCTACCACCTCACCTGGTGCTATTCCTTCTTCTCCCATGGTCAAAGCCAGCACTTGACCATGTCCCCTGGGTGCGGGTCCCCTCTGTTGAAAATTCCTCTGCCTGCTCTGGATCAGGGCTTGGGCTTGGGCATACTGCTGCGGTCTCTGCTGCTGGAATGCCTGGGCCTGCGTCGACAATGGCCTCGGAAACGGGTACTGCAGTTGCTGCTGTTGGACTGGTGCTGGCCCTCTAACTGAAGGACTAGAGAAAGCGGATGAACTCCCCCTGTTCGGGTAATTCCCAACCCTGTGGTCCGGGGCACCACAAACCAAGCACAAACCCTGTGCTCTGCGACATTCTGATACCACATGTCCTGGCTTCCCGCAGTGTGAACATCCCACTGCGGAAGACTGCTTCTGCTTCTGCTGCTGAGGGTGCGTCGGGGTGGAATGTTGAACCGTCGTCACTGAGGCCGCCCGCCTCGGAGCTCCAATGGTCAAAGCCCTGGCTGCCGGGGCTGGTGCTGATGACTGATTCATCTGGCCGTGAGATCGCTTCCGACCTCCGGTCCTATCCACGATCCTCTGGGATGTATACTCATGCCTCCGGGCTGCTCTCAACACTGCATCAAAAGTCTGACGCTCAAACTGCTCCACCGCCAATAAAATCTCTAGGTGGAGCCCCTGCTGGAACTGCTGGGCTCTATCGAACTCGGTTGCTACCAAGGTGGGAGCAAACCGACTAAGCCTGGAGAACTCGGCCGCATATCCATCGACCGTCCTGCCCATCTGCTTCAGATTGGTGAACCTCGTCTGTAGATCATACCGAGCTACAGCATCAAAATACTTGGTCTGGAATCTCTCCCTGAATACTGCCCATGAAATAGGGGCCACTAATCCATCGGCCTGCGCTGCCCACCAGCTGCGAGCAAGATCCAATAGCTGCAGGCGCACCACGGCTACCTTCTCGTTCTCTGGAGTCCTGGCTGCTTCTAGAATCACCTCTGTGTCCTGAAGCCATGCATCTGCAGCGATCGCATCTTCACTGCCGTCGAAGAAGGGAGGGTTCAAGCGCTTGAAGCTGTTGGCCGCGCTATTACCCTGATGACCTCCTCTGGTCAAAGCGTCTGCCACCGCCTGGTGCAAGGCATCTCCTCGCCGATCCTGGGAAGCTAATAGCGTCCGGATGAGACCCACCAAAGTGCCATCATCATGCTCTGCTGGTTGGACGGGCTGAATTGGTGGTTCTCCTTCGGTAGGCATAACTCTGGAGGCTACTCCTGAATACTGGGCTTGGTCCCCAGGTTGCTGCTGGTCCACTGGAGGTGCTCCGCCTTACTGATCGGCAGGTCCAGGAACAATGCCGCTGAAGAAGACGACATAAGGAACAATAAGGAAGGACCAGGACAGATCAACGATACAAGCATGTGATCAGGTCAAGATTCCAGGGATTCAGAAGATACGAGCAGAGATCAAGGACGAATACTGATTGAGACATCTATTCGGTAACCCTCACATATCTTAAATTACAAGACCTGCATGGGCCACCACTAAAACCATGTCACGCCCCAGAACCAGAATACTGGAGAGCGGGGGCGTACATAGCCAGCTACGTATATTGAAGTGTAACCCACCTCGCTATATGGTCACGGCTGTCTAGATACATGAGGGTTTAACTACAAGCCAACAGTCTCCTATGGTCATGAACAAGCCTATTGTCTCAATCTCAAGCAAGCAATAATAGTTACAAGATGTCAGAGCACCAAATACATAATAGCAAGGCGTCCCATACATTACATATTGGATGATCATGAAGCTAGTCATACAAAATGTCAAGACTAGCAAGAGTTTCAGTCATACATGATCAACCCTAGGATTTGTCAATCATGTTACAGCCCGTAGGCAGACAGTAAATAAAGGTACAATACGAGCTAACACGTGCTCGTCGGCTAAACGCCTCAAAAGAATAATTTTACAATAAAGTGGGAGGACAAAAAGAAACCCACTCGTTGCCCTGGTTACGCCTGGTGGTCACCATCGGGCTGGAAGACAGGTGGATCCGCTGTTGCTGCTCCGATATTTGGCCACACAAAACCAGCTGGGTCAGACCCCAGAAAGAGCAAGTGCCACAAAGGAGGCTTCACTTAGGAACTAAAACCAGCATATCATAAATAAATAGTTAAGGTAATTAAAAGATAGTGATAATAGCTGAGATAACAATAATATATTGAACACGGAGAAACCATTCAAGTAGCCAGACTGCAACCCTTAAACCAAACAAGGACCGGAGTTGCAATCCTTCGCCTGAATAGAAACCCGCCTCAATTATTATTGATAAGGTAACAAGACAATAAACGAAGAGAGGACACAGAACTGCTCCGGAAGCCAGGTTACAACCCTTAAACCAAACAAGGACCGGAGTTGTAACCCTTCGCCTGAACAGAACTGGACCCCTGATCTTTATTGTTAAGGCCAGCATAATAATCATGGTATTGAAGTAAAGGTAAAACATGACGAGCATGACAGGGGGTTACAATAAGACAATAAACGAAGAGAGGACACAGAACTGCTCCGGGAGCCAGGTTACAACCCTTAAACCAAACAAGGACCGGGGTTGTAACCCTTCGCCTGAACAGAACTGGACCCCTGATCTTTATTGTTAAGGCGAGCACAATAAGCAGGACGATATATGATAAGATAACCATGGAACTATTCAGATAGCTAAGTTACAACCCTTAAACCAAACAAGGACCGGGGTTGTAACCCTTCATCTGAACAGAACTTGGTATCCCATCATTTATCGATACAAGAAATCATGTCATGATACAATCTTGTACAGGATCAGGATAAGACTAAGCTGGAATAAACTTCATCCAATCAATCACGGCCAATCAAGAGTACGGCTTGATACTTTAACTAACTAGGGTTATCACAGGCCTAGTTACTAGCAAGATGCAATGAGATTATCCCAACAGCCACAAGCCCTGCAGACCATCCGGTTATCCGGGTCGAATGTTCGTTTATGTAGGGTGCACCACATGACTGTGTGCTGGAAATGTGCCCTACTCGTCGGTAGGCTACAAGTCCACTTAATGCGCCCAGATAACGGGATTGCCTGTAGCTGGGAATCTCTTCATGACTACTGAATCGTTCTAGTTAATTAGCCTTAGTCAATTTCAGTAGGTAACCCTGACCGTGGTACTTAGGGATCCCCATCCTAGACATGATGCAAGACAGTACCAGTTTATTTGTACAAACGCAATCGCCCACGGTGTCCAGGTCATTCACACTTGTCATGTTAGGCTAGCTGTCATAACAGCATGTCGAGACATATCATGCCAGTTTACTTGTCAAGAGCGCACCACAGCGGGCCACTATCGTGTTCTATTCTTACGATATCATGAATGAGAAAGATTGTATAAAATAACTAATAACATATTCTTGAAGCCAAGGAAAAGATCTACAACTTTCATGTTTTGAGTTTTTCAAGATTCTAGCTACAAAACAACTTAAACAGTAAATTTCTGCACAATCGGCGCATGGGATTCCTGCATGAATCGGCGCATGGGATTCCTGCACAAATCAGCGCATGAGATTCCTGCACGAATCGACGCATGGGATTCCTGCACGAATCGGCGCATGGGATTCCTGCACGAATCGGTACATGAGATTCCTGCACGAATCGGCGCATGGGATTCCTGCATGAATCGGCGCATGAGATTCCTGTACGAATCGGCGCATGAGATTCCTGCACGAATCGGCGCATGAGAAACTCACGTTGCGTCTTCAATACATGCGCGTAAGAAACCTACGCGCATGACACGCTCGGAGTTAAGGAATGCGTTGCCGGAACTTCACGGCGCATGGCCTCCCGGCGCATGGCCTCCCGGGCGCATGAGGTTCCCGGCGCATGGGGTTCATCGTCCCCAAACAGCAAGTTCAGCCATGAAAGTTCCGAAAACTTGTAATGGCCATAACTTACTCATCCGGAGTCGAAATCAAGCGAAACAAAAGCCAAAACTGAATGAAATTGAATTCTCTACAACATAGAACCATTAGTTTTCAAAAATAACCAAGTTTTAGAGATCAAAACCAAGAAAACTAAATAAGAAGGAACTTAAAACTTAGATCTACAAAAAAATATAACCATCAAAACCGAAAACTTCAGTCTAAAGAGGCTTAGAATCTAGTAAGGAAGAGAATGGAACAATAAAACATGAGATCCGTCATGAAGCAAGTTTGCACTTGCCTAAGCTCTCTCTCTCTCTCTCTCCTTCCTGGTAGGTGTAGAAGTAAATGTGGAGAAGAAGAAGAATAATGAAGAGAGAGAAAGAGGAGGGGTTAATAAAGGAGGGTGGTGGTAGGTAGGAGGGTTCACCCTTTTGGTTCATGATGAACCAAGGCAACCCAAGCCTAGCCGAACCAACCCAAAATAAACCGAGCTAAGCCAAGAGATATGCAATACAAAATAAAATACGTACACGTATTCCAAGATACGTAATACGAAC
>JANAVB010027098.1:0-10000 GCA_029216955.1 Iris pallida
TGGCTTGGACACGTCTCGTATCCGAAAAAAGCGGGTGCGGGTCGTGACACCCTACCTTAGTATAGAGACCCTAGAAAGTTATTTAGGTATTGTCGCCTCACATTGGTCTCCTATGCTAAAGTCAGCACTTGGCTAGGTGTCTAGTCAGAAAGTCGTGTCTTACCACTTGTCCTAGTATTTAGCTTAGTATAAAAACTAAGTTTATATATCCATTTTAAGTGACGGGACACCGAATATCTATAGCTTCATATACCTACCCTTGCTTTGCACGAGGCAAGTACCTCTACGAACTTTGTTTACTGCATATAAGAATTTGTGTATAAACCATGTTAATACTGATACTTAAACTGCAAGTCATTTCTGGAATATTTTGACATGTTTTACATACTTTATACTGCTCTCAGTACCTACCATGTTTTACTGTTCTCGTATCTCTCACATGTTGAAATCTGGGTTATAGAAAAACTGATAGTTGAGTACGTGATCATGCCCCTCTGCCGAACTCGAGCAAGGTTGTATTTTGTATGTTTACCGCGCCGTATGTACTTATCCAGCTGTATTTGTACGTATGTACATCTATCGCCTTATTTACTTGTACAGAAGTATATTTTATTTACATGTGCCACAGTACATTTTACACCTATTGACGATCACGTACCTGCTCCAGTTTTAAATATTACATATACATCTGTCGCTATGACATATGCATCCTTGCCATGATAGATTGTGATATGCCATGATTCCTGTTTATTACACCGCTGCTTATTTCATGCTTCTTATATTTAGTTTGTAGAATCAGTACTTGCTCCCGTCCTGACAGGATAACATTGTAGGTATACTTTTCGATGAGGAGTTGCTATGTGATTCCTATTATGGGGTCGCCATCGAGGATCAGGCCTTACCCTACGAGGATGTACCTGCGAGGAAACTCGTCTAGTTTGTTTAGTCGCTTGGAACTTTTGAGAGCAAATATGTTTTAGACTATGTATTCTGTTACTGGACCTGTATCCAGTTTTACATCTTGGCTATGTATTTGGGACATATTTATATACTAGATGATTTTGTGTTTATGATGTTTTAAACTCAAATATGATAAATAGAACTGGTAGCACACTTTGATCTTGTATTGTCTATTTTAGAACAGCTTACTACGTTTTATCTCAAGCGTAGGCTGGACATGACTCGATCCGGCCCAATAATTTGGGTAGTGGATCGTGACAGGTGTTGATGGAGGCCAGGAGACAGGAGGCCATTATGAAAGGGAAATGAACTCAGCAGAGATATCAGCAGGGCCAGCGATGACACAGCAAGTAGGGCCTATCAGACGGCCTACTGGACAACAGCATCATCATCAGAGGACCGGCCAATACCAGCAGAGAGAGATCCTGACTTGTCATTTCTGTGGGAAAAGAGGGCATGTGTAGAGAGAGTGCCGAAAGAAACTTGGGACTTATTTAGCCTGTGGATCGGCCCCTCATCAGGCTCGAGATTGTCCACAACGTGGAGCTATTATCCCAGCTGGAGGCCAGAGGCCAGAGGCCAGTGGCACCAGTAGCAAACAACCAAGGCGGAGCAGTACTTTGTTTACCAGCACCGGCGGACCAGTAGCAGAGAGCCCCATTGGCACCACATGCATCATTGTTCGAGAGGGCCAGACATCAGCCAGGAGCTCAGAGGCAGGGTCAGGTGTTTGCTCTGACTCTGGGAGGTGAAGAAATAGCAGAAGGTGAGGTTATTACAGGTACCATTCTTGTTGGATCTATCCCTGCTACGGTCATATTTGATTCTGGTGCTACTTTGTCATTTATTTCTTCTAGATTTGTAGCAATGCATATGATAGCTACCTCCCCATTGTCAAAGAGTTGGAAAATCCTTACTGGGGACGGTATAGTACCAGTAAATAGCACTTGTAGAACTTGTTCAGTTATTATATGTGGTAGAGAGATGAGAGCTCGTCTTTTGGTATTTCCCATGCCAAATTACGATGTAATTTTGGGGATGGATTGGCTAGGCCAATATCATGCACACTTGGATTGCCATAGAAGTTGTGCAATATTCAAGCCGTCGGGATAGCCAGAGCTTGAGTTTATGCGAGGAGATACGAAAAAGGGTGTAGGACAGTATGCTGGAGCATACATGTCAATGGAGGTCGCACCACTATTAATCGTTAAGGAGTTTGCAGACGTCTTTCCAGATGAGTTGCTGGGTCTTCCACCCGACAGAGAAGTCGAGTTCATGATTTAGCTAGTGCCATGAACGTGACCAATTTCTTCGAATGTATATCGGCTGGCGAAGAAAGAGCTTGACGAGTTAAAGGTACAACTACAGGAGTTGCAGGACAAGGGCTTCATCAGACCAAGTGCATCACCTTGGGGAGCCCCAATATTGTTTGTGCCAAAGAAAGATGGGACTGTCCGCATGTGCATTGATTACAGGGCTTTAAATGCGGTAACTATCAAGAACAAGTACCCTCTGCCGCTGATTGGAGACCTGTTCGACCAGTTGACAGGAGCACAAGTATTTTCTAAAATCGATTTACGATCTGGTTATCATCAAGTGAAGGTTAGGCGGGAAGACATTCAGAAGATGGCGTTCAGGACTTGTTATGGATATTACAAGTTTTTAGGGATGCCTTTTGGTTTGACGAATGCGCCGACGGTATTCATGAATCTAATGAACCAGGTATTCCACGAGTACTTGGGCCAGTTTGTTGTTGTCTTCATTGATTACATATTGGTCTACTCGAAGAGCCAAGAGGAGCACCTAAGAAAGGTACTAGAGAGGCTGAGACAGCAGCAGTTGTACGCTAAGTTGAGGAAATGCGAGTTTCTCTTAGATCATGTTTCGTTTCTTGGACATGTGATCTCGGGAGATGGCATTTCGGTAGATGTAACCCCTATTTCAAAATATTTAATAAATAAAAAAATTCCAAATCTGCCCAAAATTGATTCCATTAGGTTCTAAATATTTTTCTATTAATTTTAGAATTTTTCTGCGATTTGTTTGGAGTCGTTTGGTCGTCATTTGAATTTTTATAATTTAAAAATTGCTACCGTAAAAACTGCATTTCTCACCTTCATTGCAAAATTGTAAATATTTAACCCTAGGATTGAGTTAGTAATTAACCATGGTTAGTTTACCCTAATAAAATTTTTCTATAAATAGGCACACATCCCAATGAAAAAAAATCCTAATTTCTAAATCAATTTTATTTATTGATAACTAAATCCTCAAAATTAATATTTTAAAAATAATCTGATACTGTCTGATACGAGTCGACCACCGGCGATCAACTCCGACGACCACAGTTCTCCGCGCCCTGACCCCGCCGTCCACCGCCGAGGACACCAGCACGTCGAGCACGACGAGCCCGACCCGAAGCCGAACTCCGCCGTAGACCACGGCCACCGCAGCGCCGCCGCCATAGCCCGCCCGAACATTCGAGTATGCAACTCCCCTATTTATTCATCATTTGTCGATTTTCTTGACACTATCACGTTCGTCTCGACAAGACGAACCGATTGCCCCCACTCACGACTCACCCCGACTTCTATAAACGTAGAAAACCCTAACCATAGTTTGGACACGTGGACACAGATGAGTTTTTGTGTCGTGGAGACACTTGGTTGACACCATCATGTCGAGAATGGCACGATGAACCCGTCCTTGCCCTTCGACACGAGTCTTCGTGTCAGTATAAGCCGACACGTGTGCTGGACACGAACTCGAGTGTCCAAGCACTCGGGACACGAAGAAGAAGACCCCCCTTTCCTTCAAACTATATTTTTCCTCACCCCTTCCTTGATTGCAGGCCTCTGCGGGGCTACTGGTCAGCGCAGCACACGCGCGCGTGTGGGGAGCCCTTTGGCAGACCCGAGTTCGAGCTTCCCCCTTGTATGTTTGGTATAAATTTTAGTTTCTTTCTTAAGTGTTTATATATATATATATATATATATATATATATATATATATATATATATATATTATTTTTTTAATATATATATATATTTATATATAGATATAATGTATATAAATTATATACTGTATAATACTGTTTAAAGCACATTTTTTTGTATTTTTTGATAAATTAATAATTATATATACTTTGTATATATATATATATATATATATATATATATATATATATATATATATATATATATATATATATATATACAGACGCCCCCGTCGGCGTCGGTCGACGGACCAACGACGCTCTTCTCCGCCGCCCTCGCGATATGGCCTTTGGCGCATTTCTCCCCCACCTTGGCGTCCTCCTCGACGTCCGTGGCGAGTCCCTCCCCCGTCCTGGCGCCCTCCTCGTCGGTTACGGCGTCGACCCTGCCGTCCGTCCACCGATACGCGCTCCGGAGCATCTCCTAGGGGACCAGCGGTCGAGCCCTACCTCCCGCATCCGGCCTCCTACGTCGGCGTCTCCTCCGGGTCGTCATGCTCCCCACCTCCGGGCCGGCACGGTTGCCCCCTCCCACCCGGAGTCGCCCCCTCCCCCGTCCCTTCTCGGCGCGGCGGCCCCTCGATTCCGGTCGTCGAACCGTCCCCTCCCCCTTTCCCCCACCCCCCTCCACCTCCTTTCCTCTCTCTGACAGGAGTCCTCGCCGGACCACGCTTTCCCTGCTCCGCTCCCGGCATCTTGAGGCTCCACCACTCTCCGAGCCTCCCCCGGTGGTGAGGAGCCTCCTCCCCGTGCTTCCTAGCCGGAACCCGCCTCCTCCCGACGGCGTCCGGGTAGTCGAGCCGTCCCGTCAGGAGCAGCGCTCTAGCGGGGGGGGGGGCGAGGCTCCTCGAGCCGTGTGCCCCCCTCGTCCCCCCTCGGGAACCGCCACCTCGTGGCTAGAGCCCCCCACGTGGTCCCCCTTGGGCTCTGTGCCCAACCCACCCCCCTAGCGTTCGGTTGCAGGCTTGCAATTTCGAATTTTCAATTTGGTTTGAAATTTCGAAATCTCACTTGCAGTTTTTTTCGAAATTTCGTTCCAAATTTTGGAATTTTGAACCCTCTTTTTTTAAAAAAAAATCCCAGGGCATCGTGCCCACACAATCCCGACAGTCGACCCGTTTGAATATGTTTGAGCTTTCATTTTGTGAAACTTCGAAATGGTTGTAATTTGATGTTACTTTTTGTTACTGAAGCTCAGGGCCCTTTTGTCTTAGGCACAGTACCTGTCTGTAATCCTCTTCATGAGCTCCTTTATGCTTCAATAAAATGCACTTTTGATAATATATATATATATATATATATATATATATATATATATATATATATATATATATATATATATATATATATATATATATATATATATATATAATTCAATAAATGATAAAATATTATCAATAAAGCATTTGATTCTTTTTTGTGTTTTTGGTAAACACATCATACTATATTATAGTTATATTTCTAATATTGCAATTTCCATTCTGTCATTTAATTTCTGTCATTTAAATTATGTCAATATAAATACAGTGCCTATACTGTAATATTTAAATATGTATTTATAAATACAGTGCCTATAATGTAATATGTAAATAAATACAGTGCCTATACCGTAATATTATTTTATAAATATAGTGCCTATACTGTAATATGTACGCTCTTAAATTCTGCAATTTAAATTCATTTACTTACATGTATTTAAATTTTGTATTTATTTACGATTTTCTATATTTTGTGCATTCGACCACTCTAAGTCCAAACCTAGCATGGGTTGAGTGGACTTAGATGAGCCTACACATATTCAAGGTCTGTACAAGTCATATCGGACTTGTTTCATGGCTTTGGGTCCCGTATTTGGACTCCGGTTCAACTTCATATACGCGGACAAAATACTTAAATAATAAACTAATTAATTTCAGATTCTGTCCTTTACTATTTTTGAATCTTCAGACTACTTTTTAATGCTGAATAAATTTCAAAAAATTACTATAAAATACTATGTTATTTATATAATTTTTCCAGGATTTAATTTACTATTTTGCCACTGTATAAAAATATGAAACCATAACTCAGTTTCAATGTACCCTTGTAAACTGATTTTTTAATAAATACTTACACTGGATTATAAATTCCAAAAAATTTATAATAAATTAATATAATTAACAAGGATCAATTTGCTATATTATTTCACATAAAATAGGACTGTATAAGTATCTTAATAATTACTGGAACACAATGTACAGTCTGAATAATTAATTAATTAATTAATTAATATTGACTTGTGTGTTTTTGTAGGTTTTTGGGATATTTTAGTATCGGGACCTTACCCTATCTTAGTATAGAGACCCCACTTGTTAGGTTAGATGTTGTAACATTCCATTGGACTACTAGAGCATCACTTATCTAGTAACCTATTAGGAGCCGTGTCACAACACTAGTATAAATTCTTGAATGTAGCTTAGAGGCTGAGATTGTATATCATTTTGACAGGACACCGGACATCTATAGCTACATATTCTTATCCTTGTTTTGCTCAAGGCAAGTACCCCTACAAACTTTATTTACTGCATATGATAAACTATGTTAAAATACTATTTCTTGAACTGCAAGTCATATCATGTTTTATACCGCTCTCAGTACATACCATGCTCTATAGTGTCCCAGTATCTTTACATGCTTAGAAAAGCTCTTGTATAGCTCACATAATGGTTATTGGGACATAGGGAAAACTGATAGTTGAGTACGTGATCATGTCCCCTTCTTCCGTACGTATGTACCGAACAAGGTTGACATTTTATATGTATACCTTGTCGTAGGCATACCAGCTGTATCTGTACGTATGTACATCTATCGCTTGCTTACTTGTACGAAAGTACATTTTATATACTTGTGCCACAGTACATTATACACCTATTGATGATCACGTACCTGCTCCAGTTTTAAACAATATATATACATGTGTCGCCATGAAAAATGTATCCTTGACATGATAGTTGTGATATTACATGATAGATTATGCCATGACATGATTCCAGTTATTATATCTCTTTTCATTTCATGCTTAGTATATTTTATTTGTAGAATCAGTACTTGCTCCCGTCCTGACAGGATAATGTTGTAGGTACACTATTCGAGGAGGAAATGCTATGTGATACCTACTATGGGACTGCCTTAGAGGACCTGGCCTTTGCTCCATAAGAGGCCCAGTGGGAAACCTTGCTTAGTTATCTTTCCTGTTTTAGACTTAGACTTTGAGTTGTTACAACTTTTACTTGGTTACTAGACCTTGTCTCCAGTTATTACTTTGAAAGTGTAATAACCTATAAAACTTATTTTTTTTCGTCAATAGAAGCTGTGTTGTGATGAACTCTTAAAAATACTTTAATATATGTTTGTTTGCACACTTAGTACCATTTTGTCTATCGCCTAGAACAGCTTACTACGCTTTAACCAAGCGTAGGCTGAACATGGCTCGGCCCGGCCCAACAATTTGGGTAACGGGTCGTGACATATTTTTAATGGTGGCCCATGCAGGTCGAGACTAAAGTTGTTTGGTTACGTTAATGTACCAAGCATGCCTGCAATTAGAATTTTAGGACAACTTGATAATACTAGGGACAACATTTAGAACACCTAGAGGATTCTAGATTGCAACATAGGAAGAACTCATCACAGCATAGGACCGTTAACTATATTTAATCTCTTGCTTGAAATTCAGTGAGTTATAATTTTGACCAAGATAGTACCTTTGGGATGACCCTTGAGAATCTCACTCTAAATCTTACCTCGAAATCTGTTTTCGCTTGTTTTTATTTACTCTTCCTTAATTCGTTGTTGAATTTGATTCCTGATATTCATTATTGACTTTGATTTTGCATCAAGATAAATTTTATGGATTGAGTTAAGGTGTATTCTGATAAAATATTTGATGATGACAGTAGGAATGGTAAATGTCTGCTTTATTTATGGAGTTTAGAATTTATCGCAGCCATACTAGCTAGCATGACAAGGACATAGAGCCTGATTTTGGATATACTTATCCTAGTCATGAAATTTAGATTTTTTTGCTTCCATACCGGTTGGCTTGGTGAGAATTCTAGATAACATGATTATAGGGTGTATACCTTAGTTATGACTCCGTCGTTTATTGCATCTATACTTACTGGTGGGGCAAAATTCTGGCAACATGATTTCAGGAAGACGTGCATGGTTATTAGATCATATCTTAAATCAGTTTACTTCATTGTGACCAAATGAACAAGAATAAATTTCTATCATTATTTTTTGTCTTACCATTACTTCTTTGTCTTACTATTATTCCTTTGTCTTAATTCACCCTGTCATAATTACATCTCAATTATCTCGTATCTACTTCGGTTAGTTACACTTTGAAATCTTTTTGAATTTTTGTATTTCTTCACTTGGAAAAGGCAAAAAAAGGTATCGTAAATCATCTAGCTCGGAAAGGACGTAAGTTGTTATCATATGGTAATATTGGTGGAAATATAAAATATTGGACATTCAGATAAAATTATGGAAGAAAGCTATGACTGAAATTAGAAACATGAAGAGATCAGTAATATCGGCTTAGAAATGATTATACTAGAGAATTATTTTGAGGATGAACTATTTGGAAAGAACATAGGAGAATTTTGAATAAAAAGAGCAGTAGAATATACATTAATGGTTAGAACATTAATATTTCGTATATGTATTTTAGAACTGACATGGATATTCAAGGTCGAAATGTTTTTGAGAACTTGGATGATTTTAGGATTAATAATTCTCGAGATATTTCATTTTGAGGTTATGATGCCAATTTAGGATTTAAATAATGGGGAAGAGACTTTAACCGCATGTTGTGATGATACGAAATTGAACAACGATTGATAAGTGAATGACTAAAAATAGGAAGAACACTAAGTTATTGAGTTAAAGGAACCCTTAGAGATTTTTGTAAGAATTCTAAATTTAATGAGGATAATGGTTAAAGGTGTAAGTTGAAAGGATTATGAACTGATTTTATAATGAAGGACAAAATTTTATATGGCAATAGTGACGATAGACTTGAGCAAATACAAGAGTATCAATTGGAATAATGACTAAGGATTTATGATCCTTGATTCAAGAACTTCAGATCTAGGTTAAAGGCAAGACGAAGGAGTTTCGACTTCACGATGACTAAATGGAGAATGAACTGCAAAATTAAGGAGGGTAAAAAATTTTGAGAAGCTCTGACAAGAACATACTTTATGGGTTAGTAATCTTGGAATACAGGTCGAGTCTATAATATTATGGCAGGGTTCAATCTTCATGACTGAAGGTTATGATTTTTGGTAGTAGTCATATAAGGGTTTGATTTTTCATATTTGGACTTGTGAGATAAATGTATGATTGGCAAATGATGATCAGATAAACTTGGTAGTAGCAGAGTGAGATGATTATCTTGACTTCCCTATGAAATCTTGCCTTTTGATTTCTCTATCATAATAGAAGGAATTTGATTTTCCCTATCCTTAAATCATTCTTTAAGTTCCAATATCGCTAATTTCTAAATCCTTTTGATCGCGACCATTCAACTTTGGTCATCTCCTTTATCATACCAATATTCTTAATCCTTGATCGTACTTAATTGATTTAAATCCCATCGTGACCTAGATCTCTATCAACATGTTGCTCGTGCTTGCACGACGATTATATTCCTCATCATGCCTAATTACTGTTTGACCAAGGATAGATTAACCTTATCTTTGATCGTGTCAAAATTTCGATTATGATTATGTATGGATCTAGATACCATTATCACTCGTACCTAAACTTTCGATTTAAATTCTTAATAATGACTAGTTTCGTGCTAACCATGATTTGACTTAGCCATCATTCTTCATATTTGATCGTGCCTAGATGATCTGGAACGGCTAGACGACTTTGATCCCCACGATCGTGATTCTAGGACTTGATCGTGTCAAACATTTGATTATTCTTAATGATGTCTAATCGCATCGTCCCTATATTAGATCGTGCCTATCCTATTGACCATTCTATACT
>JANAVB010027098.1:12500-177500 GCA_029216955.1 Iris pallida
TATATATAAAATTCAATAAATGATAAAATATTATCAATAAAGCATTTAATTCTTTTTTGTGTTTTTGGTAAACACATCATACTATATTATAGTTATATTTCTAATATTGCAATTTCCATTCTGTCATTTAATTTCTGTCATTTAAATTATGTCATTTAAATTATGTCAATATAAATACAGTGCCTATACTGTAATATTTAAATATGTATTTTATAAATACAGAGCCTATACTGTAATATGTAAATAAATACAGTGCCTATACTGTAATATGTATTTTATAAATACAGTGCCTATACTGTAATATGTACACTCTAAAATTCTGCAATTTAAATTCATTTACAAGTATTTAAATTTCGTATTTATTTACGATATTCCGTATTCTGTACAAGTCATATCGGACTTGTTTTATGGCTTTGGGTCCCGTATTTGGACTCCGGTTCAACTTCATATACGCGGACAAAATACTTAATAATAAACTAATTAATTTCAGATTTTTTCCTTTATTGTTTTTGAATTTTCAGACTACCTTTTATTGCTGAATAAATTCCAAAAAATTACTATAAAATACTATGTTATTTAAGATAATTTAATATAATTTTTCCAGGATTTAGTTTACTGTTTTGCCACTGTCTAAAAATATGAAACCAGAACTCAGTTTCAATGTACCCTTGTAAACTGATTTTTAATAAATCTTACACTGGATTATAAATCTTGAAAATTTATAATAAATTACTATAATTAACAAGGATCAATTTGGTATATTATTTCACATAAAATATGACTTTATAGCTACCTTAATAATTATTGGAACACAATTTACAGTCTGAATAATTAATTAATTAATATTGACTTGTGTGTTTTTGGGATATTTTAGTATCGGGACCTTACCCTATCTTAGTATAGAGACCCTACTTGTTAGGTTAGATGTTGTAACATTCCATTGGACTACTAGAGCATCACTTAGTAGTAACCTATCAGGAGCCGTGTCACAACACTAGTGTAAATTCTTGAATGTAGCTTAGAGGCTGAGATTGTATATCATTTTGATAGGACACCAGACATCTATAACTACATTTTTTTATTCTTGCTTTGCTCAAGGCAAGTAACCTAACAAACTTTATTTACTGCACATGATAAACTACGTTAAAATACCGTTTCTTAAACTGCAAGTCATATCATGCTTTATACTGCTCTCAGTACATACCATGCTCTATACTGTCCCAATATCTTTACATGCTTAGAAAAGCTCTTGTATATCTCACATGATGGTAATTAGAACATGGGAGAAACTGATAGTTGAGTACGTGATCATGCCCCTTCTCCCGTACGTATGTACCGAGCAAGGTTGACATTTTATATGTATACCTTATCGTAGACGTACCAGCTGTATCTGTACGTATGTACATCTATCGCTTGCTTACTTGTACGGAAGTATATTTTATATACTTGTGCCACATTGCATTTTATACCTATTAACGATCACGTACCCGCTCCAGTTTTAAATAATATATATACATGTGTCGCCATGACAAATGTATCCTTGACATGATAGTTGTGATATTACATGATAGATTGTGCAATGACATGATTCCAGTTATTACATCTCTTTTCATTTCATGCTCAGTATATTCTGTTTGTAGAATCAGTACTTGCTTCCGTCCTGACAAGATAACGTTGTAGGTACACTATCCGAGGAGAAAATGCTATGTGATACCTACTACGGGACTGCCTTAGAGGACCTAACCTTTGCTCCAGAAGAGGCCCTAGCGGGGAACCTTGTTTAGTTATCTTTCCTGTTTTAGACTTAGACTTTGAGTTGTTACAACTTTTACTTGGTTACTGGACCTTGTCTCCAGTTCTTACTTTGAAAGTGTAATAACCTATAAAACTTATTTGTTTTCGTCAATAGAAGCTGTGTTGTGATGAACTCTTAAAAATACTTTAATATATGTCTGTTTGCACACTTAGTACCATTTTGTCTATCTCCTAGAACATCTTACTACGCTTTAGCCAAGCGTAGGCTGGACATGGCTCGGCCCGGCCCAATAATTTGGGTAGCCGGTCGTGATAGTGGACCCCACGAATATTTCAGCAGTGGAGATGTGGTCAACTCCCACGGACGTCTCGGAGGTGCGGAGCTTTCTAGGACTTGTCGAATACTACCGAAGGTTCGTAGAGAATTTTGCGTGGATTTCAGAGCCTATGACTAGGTTGACCCACAAGGACGAAAAGTTTATCTGGACTGAAGAGTGTCAAGCATCGTTCGATGAGCTGAAGAAGCGCTTGACAACAGCACCCATCTTGATTATACCTAATAGACCGGGAGGTTTCACTATCTATAGCGATGCTTCCGGAAAGGGTTTAGGTTGCGTCTTGATGAAGCACGGGAAGGTCGTGACGTATGGTTCAAGTCAGTTGAGAACCCGTGAGAAGAATTATCCCACGCACGACTTGGAGCTTACCGCAGTTATATTTGCTTTGAAGCTATGGAGGCACTATCTTTATGGAGAGATAGTGGAGATATACACTGATCACAAGAGCCTTAAGTATGTATATACTCAAAAGGATCTTAACCAGAGACAGAGGAGATGGCTAGAGCTGATGGCAGACATCGACATTGAGCTGTAGTACCATCCGGGCAAGGCTAATGCTGCTGCAGACGCATTGAGCAGGAGACCGATGTCTATGTTCTTAACGATGTAGAAGGAGTTGCTTTATGACTTGGAGCAGTTGGGCATCGAGGTTGTTATGCCCGAAGGGGCCGCGAAGCTGATGAACCTACAGATTCAGTCATCATTGATGGAGCGTATCAAGGCATCTCTGCCGACTGATGCTAAATTTCAGAAGCTTCGACGGAAGACAGAGGCTGGACTATAGACAGGACTAGGGATACACGAAGACAAGACTTTGAGGTGTGGAGACCGCCTTTGTGTCCCTAGCGGAGAGCTTAGACAGGAGCTGATGGTAGAGGCTCACAGTTCAACATATTCCATTCATCCCGGAGGAACAAAGATGTATCGTGACTTGAGGCAACACTACTGGTGGCACGGCATGAAGAGAGAGATAGCACGTTTCGTAGCCAGATGCTTGGTGTATCAACAAGTTAAGACTGAACATCAGATATCAGCAGGGCTACTGCTGCCGCTTCCGATCCCTAAATGGAAGTGAGAGTATATTACTATGGACTTCATTACGGGTTTTTCGAAGAGTCCAAGTGGATGGGACGCCGTATGGGTTATAGTTGATCATCTTACCAAGTCAGCGCATTTCTTGCCATTTCGAGTTGGTCAGTCAACAGAAGTTTTGGCGGACTTATACATAAGGTAGATCGTGAGATTACACGGGATTCTAGTTAGCATTGTGTTAGACCGGCGGATCCAGGGGTGGGGTGGGGTGGGCTGGAGCCCACCCCAAAAAAAAATTTACATTTTTTTTCCATATAAAATTTTTTTTGCTTTTTTTTATATGGATTTATCTACTTTCAGCTCACCCAAATTTTTGTCAGCCCATCCTAGCTATATTTTCTGAATCCGCCCCTGCAGACCGGGACTCGTGTTTCTCATCTCACTTTTGGAGAAGCATGCAAGAGAGTCTTCGGACTCGTCTGAAGTTCAGTACGTCTTTTCATCCGCAGACTAACGGGCAATCAGAGCGTACTATTCAGACGCTAGAGGATATGTTGAGAGCGTGCATGCTCGACTTCGGTGGATCTTTGGAAGATCATTTGTACTTGGTAGAGTTTTCCTACAATAACAGGTACCAAACGAGCATACAGATGGCACCATTTGTACGATCGGAAGTGCCGATCCCCAGTATACTGGAGCGATGTTGGAGAGAGACAGATACTTGGCCCAAAGCTTGTGACCAGCACAGTTAAGAAAGTCAAGCAGATACAAGGTCATCTTCGAGCAGCTCAGGACAGACAGAAGTAGTGGACAGATACTCACCATCGACCATTGGAGTTCGCAGTTGGAGATCATGTGTTCTTGAGGGTCTCCCCTGCTAGAGGCACCATCGGATTTGGACGTAGAGTGAAGCTGAGTCCAAGGTACATTGAACCCTTCGACGTTCTAGAGCGAGTTGGCAAGGTGGTGTAGAAGCATGGAATTTCACAACCAGAAAGTCCATGCGCCAGGCACCTTCCGCCTGCCTCAGAAGCCCTCGACTCCGTCTTTTGGATGTAACAGTCACCTTCAAGTGTATCGAAGACAACACGACGTCTCATCTTTACCCTCGGGAGCACTTCGTCAACAGAATGCACCCACAAAACCCAAGTTCATGTTGGAGGTACGTGAGGGAATGAGAAGCAAACCTTCTCTCCATGCCACTATTTATAGGCCGGGCAGATCAAACCTACGCGCCAAGTGGATGGCTCTCCGAATTTCGTGCAATGAACTCACATTAAATGGATGAACCGGACGCCTCGACTTCAGCCAAGCGGCTATTAAAAGCACTCGAGAAGCGAAACAGCCGCATCATCAAAGACGTGTCGGATGCGCCGGCTGGTCAGCGCATCACACCTCTCAAACAGATGTGCCCTGTACCGAGCGCATCAAAGGAGATGCGCCCCCATACGCCTAGTGGAACGTCAACCGACGCGCCCACTCAGCTGTCCATCGAATGTCACCAACATTAAATGCTGAACTGACAGAGTTTGCAGCACGCCTCCCAAGTCTGAACGGCTGACAGCTTTTGCAGAAAACGAAGCGTCCACAACGTCAGCATCATCATGACTCTATCCCGACGGCTACTGCCACGTGGCCACCCGCATGCGCCTCTACGGCCATGCGTCCAAATCCGCATGCGCCTCTACGGCCATGCGTCCAAACCAGCATGCGCCTCAAAAGCCATGCGCCTCAGACCCTTCACTGATCCCTAAGACAGAAGAAGAGTCTTCAGTTGAAGCTTTGCATGCGCTTCAAAAGCCATGCGCCCCAGACTGATCTCTGATCCCGAAAGACAGAAGGAAGGTCACCTGCATGCGCCTCAAAAGCCATGCGCCCTAAATGGTTTATAACTCCTGAAGGTTATGAGCCGCAGTCTCCTCCTGCGCCCAGATCCAAGGCGCAGCTCACCAGATCACTGCCCCCCCAAATCCGAAATCTTTGAGCCATGGGTCGATGACACGTGTCCTTTGACTCAACTCGTCCAAGATTTCAGCAACAGAAAGATCTTCTCCTCTGCTACGTGCCGGCTCACAACAGCAGTATGAAGAGTTCAACCTCCCAATCAGGGCGCATCATCCGTACGCCCCTATCAGCAACTTCCACGTGGCGTCCCCACACACCGGCGCATCCTACATGCGCGCATGAGCAGCCAGCCTGCAAAACTATAAATAGAGGGATCATTTCCTTCTCACCCACGGACAACAGACAGAATCCACAACGAACATACAAGGAATCATCAGAGAGGCAGATACAGACACTCAACGTCTTCCTCCTCTCAGCAAGCTCCAGCACCCAGAGCAATCCACGCCTTCAGAGAACCGATAACCGTCGTCAGCCGGTCAACGGAGTCAACGCATTACCACTCGCTCCATTGGCACTAAGGACCCAGCTTAAACAAAAGTGTACTCCTAGGACTACATCTAAGTCCTATATTGTAACACTGTTCTGTTTGTATTAAAGTTTTCAATCAAACAATTTTAATGGCAAACAAGCTGGCGACTCTGCTGGGGACTTCTTTCTCCTCTTCCGAGAAAGTCGTGTCACAGGCCGACGACGTGAAGGTGGGCTCCTCCCACAAGACGCTGGTCGTGCGCCTCAATCAACAGGCGTACGAGGAGTTCATTTCTGAAGGAAGTGCGAGTCCTTCGAAGCGGCTACCAAAGCCGAAGAAGATCCGCACGGCCTGGGTGCACAAAGTCGACGCCTCGGGCACCACCACTGAAGGGGATACAGCAATCCAGCCTTCCATTCCTGCTGACGTCTCAGCAACCAAGGTGCGCCCGCCGATGAAGCACATCTCTTGGGGAAGCGTGCGGCCGACCACGTTCCCCAGCTATCTCCCTCTCAGGCGAGGAAGATACGTCGACGGAGCAGGGGCGCAGCCAATGCCCCGCGCATCACCTCTGATGCGCCACAAAAAGCCTCTGTCTTTGATAGACTCACTCGCTGTAATGGCGAGGAGAATTTGGATGCTGAGTACTATGCGCCCCAGCGGGCTGGTACGAAGAAATCCAAGACGACACGGGCCATGCGCCACAAACGTGCGATGCCAGCAGCCGGCCAGAGGCACGCGCTCGTCATCACGCACGCTGCCGATGGCAAGCTGTACAAGGTTGACTCAAGTGCTTCTGCACCAACAACGAGTCGATCTTCAAAGCCCTCATCTCGCTTGGGCGCATCTACTGCGTGCACAACCAAGTCGAGAGAGGCAAACTCAGTGGTCTTGAACTCCCGCGCCTCCTCTGGTTGTGCGTTTGAGATCCGTTCAAGTCACTTCAAATGTTGTGGTTCCCCCACTACTGATCGTGATGCCTGCTTGGTATTAGATCAGGGGGCGCAGTAATCACCTGACCACGCCGGCATTTGGCCTTGCCATACGTCTGAAGGGGGTGTGAAGGCACCACTCTCCTCCAACGACCTGTGCAACGTGATCACTCACAAGCGCCGGTCAGGAGAGTCGACTAACAAGCACGATACGCCTCTTACGGGGCATACTTGTACGGTGGTCACCATCAACTGCTGTTGCAAGGCGACAGCTCCACCAAGACAGTCGGTCTTCCAACGACTGCAATCATCGACACCTCTCCGACGTCGCCTTGGGACGAAGGTGTCAGCTGAAGAGGAGCCAAAGGTCGCTTCATGTAACGTGGTCTCCAACTCCTCATCAATCCGGAAGACGACTGCCAATTCCTCGTCTTCATCCAAAAGCCAGCCGAGGAAAACCAAGACAGCTGTCTCGACCTCTGGAGTGTTTGAAGGCACTCGGTCGAGGAAGAAGTCCTTGGAGGAAGCTGGGGGCAGCCAGACCCTTGTTGAGCCTCCTTCCGAAGACGAAGATGTCCAAAGCACAACTGCGGCGGATCTTCATCATCAAGGCGAGATTACTCTCCCTGAAGCCCCTCAAAATGAGGATGTCCTCCAGGACACTGCCGGGGGTAGTTCTGGAAACGAAGAGGTCCTTCAAGACGGAGCTGAGGGCAAGCAGACCCTTGCAGATGCACCTATTGAAGATGAACTCCAGAATGCGGCTGGGGGTGGCCAAACACCAAGAGAAGTAACTCCCCCGCATGAGAGTGAGGCCGAAAGCGAAGCCTCAACCCATCCATCCACTCCTGGCCGTGTCAGGACAGTGTACATGGCTGGGGATGATGTTGAGTCTGATGCACCATCACAGGACATAGTCCAGCGCATAGACTCATTAGAGGGAGGTCTCAAAACCCTCTCTGCCTCTATGCAAGCACTGACTCAAGCAGTGTTTGAGATGCGATCGGCCTTGATCAGGACACCTTCAACTGGTCCTAACCCAGGAGCTAATGGGGAGTCGAGCCCTCCAACGGGCGCCCTCGGATACAGAAGCACCTCGAACCTCGGAGCCCTCAAACGCTCCAATCCAGATGGTACCTCCTTCCCCGACTCCTAGCTCTACGGAGGATGTGGTCGAAATGATCAAAGACCTGCGTGAGCGCTTCGAGTCCAAGAACAGGCAAGAAGAACGCCAGAAGATGGGTATTCCCCAGCCTTATCCCCTCGAGTGGAACAAGGTGGTTTATCCCCCAAAGTATAAGCCGCAAACACTCACCCCATACGACGGGAAGGACTCTCCGTGACGGTACCTGACGTACTTCCAGTCACAGACAGGGCATCTTCCGAAGGAGGACGCGCTCCTCACCAGCATCTTCGTCGGGGCCCTGAAAGGAGTGGCGTATGACTGGTACTGCAGCCTCCCCGACAATTCCATATCGTCCTTCGACGACCTGACGCGCCTCTTCCTCGACCGCTTCTACGACGGCGGGAAGGACATGACGATGGCGTCTCTCATAGAGATACGTCAGAAGGAGAAGGAAACGGTTCGGGCGTTCATCGAACGCTTCCGACAGGCATGCTTCAGGTTACCTCCAGGCATGCCAGAACATACGCTCCTCTCCGCTTGCAGCATGAACATGTTGCCTGCAGTAAAGCTCTGGCTCAACTCTACTCCCCCTCCTGACTGGAGCTCCCTGATCATCGAAGCTGAAGCTGCAGAAAAGAAGGCGGCCAATGCACGTCTTCTGGGTGTCAGCTTCCCCGCCTTTGACGATAAGGGGAAAAAGTCCGCAGCTAACAGCTCCGGACGAGAAGCAAAGGGGAAACAGGCATTAACTGTTAATGCCTCAAAAGGCGCATCTGCGCCTACTCAGAAGCCTCCACTGGCACCAAGACCCAAGGAGGTTTATTCATTCAATGATGACGACACCCTGCAACTTTTTGAGATACTGAAGCAGGGTGACAAGATCAAGCTACCGGACCCAAAGCGGCCCGATAAAGTTGGGAAAGTGGACAACCCAAGGTACTGTCACTACCATCGGTTTGTCGGACACCCGACCAAGCACTGCTACATCCTCAAGAATTACATCCAGCGTATGATCAATGCGGATGTAATCTCCATCGACTATGAAGAGAAGACGGTGTCGGCCAATCTGGTTTTGCTTCAGTTCGGCACCTTGCCGCCAACTACCACACAAGATGGCGTCGTCCCCATCCCTAAGGCGACAATGGAGGTGGTAAACTTACCACCTACTCGTGACAATGTGAGTGGACTCACCCCGCTCACCACATCTCGAGGAGAGGTCCTCTGGGTTCACCCCGACCTCGTCTCCGAGGTGACTCAATCGGAGGTACGCCCTACCTCCAAATCAAAAGACAGGAAGATCAAGTCTTGCCGCACAGTCTCTTCTTCAACAGAAGAGGCACTTCCAGTGCAAACACGTGTACAACAGAGCTCCCAATCCGGTGAAGCCGCCGCCGAGGTGGTGCCTCCTAGCACCATCCCTGAGGAGGGTCCATCTAAGCCCTCAGCAGCCAATAAGCAGAAGCAGGTGGAGGCCCGTTTTGACAGACCTCTACGGAAGGAGAATGCTTCGGGGCTGTCCAAGCCTCACAACTTCGACATTCTGGCACAATTAGCCAGTACACCTGCGCGCCTGTCTTTGTTCGAGCTCCTGCGTCTTTCTAAAGATTCCCGAGAAGCTCTCTGCGAAGCTCTGAAGGACGCTGAATCCTTTCTCAGTCAGGTCAAGCAGCCTGAAGACCTCCCAACTACTTGTGCGCACTGTCATTGTGCGGATGAAGTTATCCCAAACATAACCTTCACCCAACAAGACATGCTGCTCAAGCATCACCGACATAACCGACCGCTGTATTATACAGGGTACATTGGCTCGGTCAAGGTGAGCCGGATTCAGATCGATCCTGGGTCTTTCCTAAGCTTCATTCCGAAGGCACTGCTATCAAAGCTGGGGATCCTGATGTACCGGCTGGCGTCCTCCAATACAACCATCAGTGGCTTCAATGCTAGCAAGAGCGAGCCATTGGGCAAGATCCGACTGAAGTGTCACATTGGCAGCCTCAAAACTGAGGTAACTTGTTATGTAGTAGATGCCGAGGTCAACTACAACATCCTGCTCGGTCGACCATGGCTGCATGAGTACATGGTGGTGCCCTCCACGCTCCACCAGTGCATGAAGTATGTATCCACCAATGGCGCCATCCGGACGGAGTTTGCAGACATCGATCCTTTCAAAGCGATTGAAGCCTACTTCACCGATTCCGACTTGTACAAACCCATTGACGAGGAGGAAGCCAACGACGCTGATGATGAGGCAGAGACGGCAACAGAGCCGGACATGGAGCCTGAGACGACTCCCGACGCCTCCTTGAAAATCCGACTGAAGGGGAAACCACCCCAGAAGGCGCCTCCAATGAGCATCAAGCTATCAGGGAAAGCGCCGGCTCGCGAAGCACCCTTGAAGATACGCCTCAAGGGAAAGCCACCTCAAACATCGGCTCCCCTGGTGGCAAAATTACAAGGGAAAGCACCACTCACCGGAGGCGTAGCCGAGGCGCCTCTCAAGGTGCGTCTCAAGGGCAAGCCGCCGCAGTCATCCAAGGTGTCAGAGAAGGCTCATATAACCCTCTCGGACCCCAAAGCTGTGTTGGACTCTCCTAGTCCGCCCCCAGTTCTTACAGACGAGGAGCTTGGTGATTACATCTCGGCGGACGTAGAGGCACCCTCCTTTGACAATGTAATCCCACGGGATAAGATCTCGTATTTTATCAATAATAGAGTGTCCTTTAATTATTTTTGTCTTCCACACTGGAATGCCATGTATACATTAGACAACGCTCTATGGTCGTTGCAAACACAAATAACGACCGTCCACCATAATCGAATAGTCCCGTCTCAAGGAGTCTTCATAGTCCCTCCACGAAGCCGAGACCAAGGCACCATCATCTCGGGCAAAGTCGAGCGTCATCGGGACCTCCCGTCAATCGAGCCCGAACCTGATACCGGCAGAGTACAAGTCTATCGGTACACGGATGCGGCAAAGCACATCATCCAAAAGATGGGCTACGACCTGAAAAGCAACAAAGGCTTAAACTACGGCAAGGGTCGGCATCTCCCTGTTCGGCTTTCGATGCCCAATGGAAAGCCACAGGACTATTATAATCGGACTGGACGAGGGTTAGGCTATGTCACGCCGCCATCAACCCCAGAGAGTTCAGATGCAGAAGACATAGAACATTCCCATTCGTCCGAAGCATCGACTTGGGATTCCGATACCAGTATCGGATCAGTCTTCAGAAAAGTGCTGTCAGCTAACATGACGTCAGCACAACCTCAAAAAGGTGAAGGCGAAGACCAAGCGCCAGAACCCTTCGAAGAAGAACCCTGGGCCCAACGTCTAGGTGAACAATGGGAATCTCGTTTTGAGCTTCGTGAACCTTCCACCGAAGACGAAGTCGAGCAGAACGACCTCGGGGAGGGGTCTTCTTCCAAACCCATCTTCATCAGTAAAAGCCTGGAAGGAGAAGATCGAGAATCTTTAATCCAACTGGCTAAAGAGTATATTGACATCTTCGCCTGGAGCTATGAAGACATGCCGGGACTCGATCCACAGATCGCAATGCATAGGTTGAACATCTTACCTGATGCCAAACCTATCAAACAACAGCAGCGACGCTTCCGTCCGGACATCATGAATGCCATCGATCAGGACGTTGACAAACTCTTGACTAGCGGCTTCATCCGTGAGGAACAACATCCGGATTGGGTAGCCAACATCGTTCCTGTCACCAAGAAGAACGGGAAGATACGAGTCTGTATCGACTTCAGGGATCTCAACTCTGCTTGCCTGAAGGACGAATTCCCGCTTCCAATCACTGATGTGATGATCGACAACACATGTGGCTTTGAGCACATGTCCTTCATGGACGGGTATTCAAGCTACAATCAAATCAAGATGTTCCCCGATGACGCAAAACACACGTCATTCAGGACTCCAAAGGGTGTTTTCTGCTACACAGTAATGCCCTTCGGCTTGAAGAATGCCGGTGCGACATACCAGCGAGCTATGAGCACCATCTTCCGTCAACATCTTCGCAAGACAGTCGAATGCTATGTTGACGACATCGCAGTCAAGAGCCGCCTCAAAAGAGATCACCTACAGGACCTGAAGACGGTCTTCGATCTCATGCGGGCGCATCAACTCAAAATGAACCCCGCTAAATCCTTTCTGGGGGTTTCTAGCGGCAAATTCTTGGGCTTCGTCATCACAGCGAAAGGCATTCATGTTGATCCTGAGAAGACCAAAGCCATCCTCAACATGGACCCTCCGAAGAACCTTCGAGAACTTCGAGGCCTACAGGGACGTCTGGCATATATCCGGAGGTTCATAGCAAACCTTTTCGGTAAGTGTCAACCCTTCACTCAGCTCATGAAGAAGGGAGTCTCTTATGTCTGGACAGAGGAGGGCCAGAAGGCTTTCGACGACATCAAAGCCTACTTGACGAGCCCACCAGTCCTGGTAGCGCCAGTCACCGGCAAACCATTTCTCCTCTACGTCCGTGCCATGGATCATTCTCTTGGCGCTCTGCTGGCTCAAAATTGCGATACAGGCTACGAGCAAGCAATCTACTACCTCAGTCGAACACTCATCGGGGCCGAACACCGGTACAATCCCGTCGAAAAGGAGTGCTTGGCTTTGGTGTTTGCCATCCAGAAGACTCGTCATTATGTCTCGGGTCAGACAATTCATGTCATTTCCCGAGTCAATCCGCTCAGAGTCCTCATGACGAAGCCAGGATCATTGAACTCCCGGCTGGCTACATGGGCGATCTTGCTAACACCGTACAACATGGTATTTGTGCCCCAAAAAGCTGTTAAGGGTCAAGCTCTGGCCGACTTTTTAGCTGCACACCCCATCCCAGAATCCTCAAAACTCTATGAAGATATCCCGGATGAGGTCCAAGAATCCAACGTCACCGAAGGAAGCTCCGTTTGGCAGATGTTCTTCGACGGTGCTTCGAGAACAGGCCCCAAAGGCCAAATCATCGCAGGAGTGGGGGTAGTCTTAGTCTCCCCCGATCAGCTGGTCATCCAACGTGCGTACTCTCTTTCAAAACCGTGCTCCAACAACGTTGCCGAGTACAACGTACTCGTCATGGGACTCCAGCTCGCACAACAGCTGGGGGTCGACCATCTGGAAGCTTACGGTGACTCAAAACTCGTCGTAAACCAAGTTCGGGGACAATACGAAGTTCGCCATGAAGATTTAATCCCTTATCATGAAGTCGCATTGAACATCATTTCAACCTTCACCGGGTTCTTCATTGAACATGTCCCCCGTTTACAAAACTTGGAGGCCGATGCTCTGGCCGGCCTCGCAGCCTCATTAGCAGCGCCCTTTGGGACTCAACACTATATCACGGTAACAGGACGAGATCTGATTTGTCCCAGAAACAACCTGTGCTTGCAAGTGGCTCACGCCATGTCGACAAACACTGGTATTAATGTCCGAGACTGGAGGTTCCCGTTCATCGACTTCGCTGTCTACGGAATCCTTCCAGAGGACCCGAAGAAAGCCGTCTCAGTCAGGAGACGCTCTCTTCGATTCTACTACGATACGGCTACCAAAATGCTGTACCGACGCTCCTTCGATGGGCTCCTCCTTCGATGCCTGTCCAACGAAGAAGCAGCCGAAGCTCTTCAAGAAGCTCATGACGGAACTTGTGGAGCTCATCAATCCGGTCCTAAGTAGCAAGATCGACTGCGACGTATGGGCTACTACTGGCCAACCATGGTTGTCGATGCTGTCGAATATGCCAAGAAGTGCCACGCGTGCCAACTTCATGCAGACTTCATACATACACCATCGGAGCTGCTACATCCTACAGTCGCCTCCTGGCCCTTCGAAGCCTGGGGCATGGACATTGTAGGGCCAATCACCCCTCCTTCATCGAGAGGACACCGTTTCATCCTGGCCATCACCGACTACTTCTCCAAATGGGCGGAAGCAGTTCCACTAGCAGAAGTAAAAAGCTCCAGGGTGGTCAGCTTTATCAAACACCATGTCATTTACCGTTTCGGGGTACCCCGGCGGATCATCCATGACAATGGTCCTCAGTTTATCAGCCACATTTTCAGCAGGTTCTGTGACAAGAATCGCATTCAGAACGTGGCCTCAACCGCCTACAATCCGGCAGCAAACGAATTAGCCGAGGCATTCAACAAAACTATCGTTAGGCTGCTCAAAAAGGTCGTGCCATCCAACAAACGCGACTGGGACGAAAAGCTTGGCGAATGCCTTTGGGCCTACCGTACAACGGTACGGACCCCAACAGGCAACACTCCATTCTTCCTGGTCTACGGGAGCGAAGCAGTACTGCCTCTCGAGATACAGATACCTTCGCTCCGCGTAGCAATCACAAACGAACTCACAGAAGAGGACAATCAACGTCGTCGTCTGCGGGAACTGGAGGCACTTGACGAAAAGCGTCTCTTAGCTCAGCAATGCATCGAGCTCTACCAAGCCCGTATATCACAGGCTTTCAACAAAAAGGTCAAAAAGAGGACTTTCCAAGTTGGTGACCTGGTTTTAGCAGTCAGAAGACCAATGGTTTTGACCCACAAGACACCAGGAAAGTTCGAGCCCAAGTGGGAAGGACCTTTCATCATAGAGACGGTATACTCAAACGGTGCTTACCGCCTCGCCAAACCCAATTGGAAATTGTTCATGATGCCCATCAACGGCAAGTTCCTAAAGAAGTACTATTCTTGACATCCTCCAGACATGTACTTCCCCAAATAACCTCTTTTCACAAACTCATACGCCTCCGGAACCCAGCTGTTCCGTGGCATCTTCCAGTAGAAAGATAACCACGTCCATATTACCTCTGAGTTGTCTCTCTACACCCTACAAAGCAGAATCTAACACTTCGTAAGCCTACGCTACCCTTCATGTTTACCACGTTCGCATTACCTCTGAGTAAACATCTTGTACAAACAACCCCTGCGTTATTGTACATTGATCGCAGAACTTCCACGTCCATATAACCTCTGAGTTGTTCAGCGTATCCCCCAAGATCATTCCTACCACGTCCATAATACCTCTGAGTAGGGAGATTCTATCATTTCGAATCCAATGATTGCCATGTCCACATTACCTCTGAGCAAACATAATGGTTCCTTCAAACTTATTATCTGTACCTGAAAACCAAGGTGCGCAAAGGATAATAGGTCCACACAAATCATCAAGTTCATGACAACAAAAGATGAACACATCACAAAAAAAAAGTTGTAGACTTCTTTATTCTTCTGAAAAAGGAGTACAAGAAACTACATCATCCCCCCAGTAAGGGTTGCAAAAGAACACAAAAGAAAAAGGGAAAAGCTATTGTCCCTGAATCTCCCCAGGATGGGCTGAGAGCTCCCTGACTCGAAGCTTTAAGTCGACTGCACGGGCCTCCACCGTCGCCAGGACTCGTCGCTCTGCTTCTCGGTGCATCAATTCAATGGCCCCAGCGGAAGTATCACTTGCATGCTTCTCATCAAGCTGTTGTCGTTGCTGCGCCAAGGCAAGAGTCCGCTGAGTAAAAGTCGCTTCATCCTTCTTAAATGCTGCATGTTCAGCCCGGACACGCTCGACCTCTAACTAAAGTCGGGCCCGTTGGTCTTCAAGACGGCGCATCTGGGTGTCAATATCCACGATATTAGCTTCCAATGCAGCTCGAGTTTCCACCGTCGTCTTCATGGACTGAGACAACTGCTTTACCGCAGCCTCAGTCTCAACCACCTCGCGCTCCCAAACGCCCACGGTGGCCTGGTATGAAGACTCGATCTCGGCGATCAGCTTCCCCTTCTCCGCCTCTATCAGGACAGAGAGGTCGTTTCGCTGGATGCGTTGAAGTTCCGCGAGCCGCTCATCCAGCTCAATCACCGAAGCCTCCAGAATTTCGGCCATATGGTCGTGGCCTTGGTGAATACGAATCGGCTCGATGCAGGGCATTGCCAGAGCTTTTGCCGTCGCAAAACTCCCATTGGCATCCATTACAGCAGATACACCCTTCTGCAACATTTTGTACACCCCCTCGACGAGGAATTTTACATACTCGTCTGCATCCGCCAGGACCTGCGGTGTCATCGCGGGAGTTGGAGGAGCTACTACAGTTTGCGGACCGGAAGAAGATCCGCCAATCTCAATCAGCGAGGCTTGAACCTCGACATCAATGGGCTCTTCATCAACCGGGGCTGGACTTCTAGCCCGAGGAGCCGAAGCAACAGAAGGAGCCGGCACAGGCGTTGAGATGGTCCCCCAAGTAGAAGGAGCTACAGAGGGTTCTACACCCTTACCCTTCTCAAGCCCGAAAGAACCTCCGACGTCAACAGCCACCTCTTCTATCCCCAACGTCGTCTCAACGGTTGGCACCTCCCTTGGCAGAATAGGGAGATTGTCACTTGTCTCTTGACCCGTCGCAGCGGTCTTGACTGGCAGACAGGTCTCATCATCGAGTCCCTCAACAGGGACAGAATCTTTCGCTACCTCCTGAGTGGTAGCCGCCTCAACTTCCACGGTTGAAGCCGGGGTAGGACTCGGCAATGATGCGGCCGACCTCCCCTCATCATGATAAAGAGGGGATTCAACCCTCTCCTCTGTCTCAACTACTTCTGTTGCCTCCGCAACAGGCCCTTGCAGCTCTGGAGCAACGTCATCGGAAGACGACGAACTCCATTCTTCTTCACCACCAGGAAACGGCGTGCTTGTCTCAGATCCAGAGTGTCAGTTTATCCCACTTAGAAACGTAATGGCACCAACCCTCTACCCGAAAATCTCCCTTCGGGTATGAGCGTTCCATCAAAAGCATACGATGTGTAAAAGTCAAACCACTATAAGCAAACGTATCAATGGGTACGTCACTATAGAGGGTCCCGGGACGTAGAGTCCGCCAGGTGAAAGAAGACCCAGACCGTGTGGCGGTCAAAGTATCCCTTCGGTCGAAAGTAGACTCAATTTGGATGATGCCAGTCACCGCTCCCCCCTGAGAAGGGGTAAGATCCCTAGACATCCTCCTCTGGGAAACAAGGCGACAGAAGGATGTCAAAGGCCACTGACGTTCAAGTTGCTTGACAGTCATATGCACCCCATTCGCTGTAAAGAACCAGTCCTCCTTGACCTTCAACACCGTCGCATCAGTAGAAGTGAGACGGTCTCCGAATAGGAACTCAGGCTTCAAGAAGGTCAATTTATCAGATGTGGAAGATTTTAAAATACCACGTTCCATCATCCGTTTGAGGAACCCATACTGCTGCTCACGGATTTGGGTCATTCTCTCGGGAGGCTGATCCAGCATAAGAGCCTCTTGAGCGGGGTTTATCACTTCCTCATCATACTCTGCTCCCATCTGGTTGAAGACAGCCTCCAAGAACACTTCATTCAAAGGCGGGATTGCTACCGATACTAGCAAAGATCAGAAAAATGTTAGAAGCAATAAGAAGATCTTCGGCGCATCATCAGGGTTTAAGCCCATGCGCGTCAGCAGCCTCGGCGCATCATTAGGGTTTTAGCCCATGCGCGTCAGCAGCCTCGGCGCATCATCAGGGTCTAAACCCATGCGCGTCGGCGAACAAAGACCGCGGCACATCATTAAAGACCCAAGGTCTATGTACGTTGGTGTACGGAAAAACGAGACTTACCGACCACCTCTGGCCGAACTTCGACAGGCCGTCGGGGAACGTCAGCCGTTACAACTTCCGCAGGCTCCTTCGCTTTCTCCTTCCCCTTGCCGGCACCGTCGCGAGGAGTCTTGGGAGCCATTCTCTCAAAGAAGAAAAAGTTAGGGTTTTGAAGAAAAACTCTAAAGAAAGCAAAGGCACAGAGCAGATGAACTCTCTCTCCAACCCTTACCTATTTATAGGACTTGGTCGCACGCGTGAACCGATGACGTGTAATCTCAGCCGTCGCTTCGGGTTCCGTGAGGAGATAACAACAAATACAACCAAAAGATCATCATTAATCTTTTGGGTTACCAAGGCGTCATCATCATCAACTGAAAGGAGCATGCACCCGAACAAGCATGCGCCCAAAAATCATGCGCCCTGACCTCCATGCTTCTTATTCAAAGTATTCCAAAACTTATTCAAAAGTTTTGAAAACTTTGAAGGGGGTCTTGTAGAAGCATGGAATTTCACAACCAGAAAGTCCATGCGCCAGGCACCTTCCGCCTGCCTCAGAAGCCCTCGACTCCGTCTTTTGGATGTAACAGTCACCTTCAAGTGTATCGAAGACAACACGACGTCTCATCTTTACCCTCGGGAGCACTTCGTCAACAGAATGCACCCACAAAACCCAAGTTCATGTTGGAGGTACGTGAGGGAATGAGAATCAAACCTTCTCTCCATGCCACTATTTATAGGCCAGGCAGATCAAACCTACGCGCCAAGTGGATGGCTCTCCGAATTCCGTGCAATGAACTCACATTAAATGGATGAACCGGACGCCTCGACTTCAGCCAAGCGGCTATTAAAAGCACTCGAGAAGCGAAACAGCCGCATCATCAAAGATGTGTCGGAAGCGCCGGCTGGTCAGCGCATCACACCTCTCAAACAGATGCGTCCTGTACCGAGCGCATCAAAGGGGATGCGTCCCCATACGCCTAGTGGAACGTTAATCGACGCGCCCACTCAGCTGTCCATCGAATGTCACCAGCATTAAATGCTGAACTGACAGAGTTGGCAGCACGCCTCCCAAGTCTGAACGGCTGACAGCTTTTGCAGAAAACGAAGCGTCCACAACGTCAGCGTCATCATGACTCTATCCCGATGGCTACTGCCACGTGGCCACCCGTATGCGCCTCTACGGCCATGCGTCCAAATTCGCATGCGCCTCTACGGCCATGCGTCCAAACCAGCATGCGCCTCAAAAGCCATGTGCCTCAGACCCTTCACTGATCCCTAAGACAGAAGAAGAGTCTTCAGTTGAAGCTTTGCATGCGCTTCAAAAGCCATGCGCCCCAGACTGATCTCTGATCCCGAAAGACAGAAGGAAGGTCACCTGCATGCGCCTCAAAAGCCATGCGCCCTAAATGGTTTATAACTCCTAAAGGTTATGAGCCGCAGTCTCCTCCTGCGCCCAGATCCAAGGCGCAGCTCACCAGATCACTGCCCCCCCAAATTCGAGATCTTTGAGCCATGGGTCGATGACACGTGTCCTTTGACTCAACTCGTACAAGATTTCAGCAACAGAAAGATCTTCTCCTCTGCTACGTGCCGGCTCACAACAGCAGTATGAAGAGTTCAACCTCCCAATCAGGGCGCATCATCCGTGCACCCCCATCAGCAACTTCCACGTGGCGTCCCCACACACCGGCGCATCCTACATGCGCGCATGAGCAGCCAGCCTGCAAAACTATAAATAGAGGGATCATTTCCTTCTCACCCACGGACAACAGACAGAATCCACAACGAACATACAAGGAATCATCAGAGAGGCAGATACAGACACTCAATGTCTTCCTCCTCTCAGCAAGCTCCAGCACCCAGAGCAATCCACGCCTTCAGAGAACCGATAACCGTCGTCAGCCGGTCAACGGAGTCAACGCATTACCACTCGCTCCATTGGCACTAAGGACCCAGCTTAAACAAAAGTGTACTCCTAGGACTACATCTAAGTCCTACATTGTAATACTGTTCTGTTTGTATTAAAGTTTTCAGTCAAACAATTTTAATGGCAAACAGGTGGTATATAGATTGACATTACTGTAGTCATTAGAGGGCATACATGACGTGTTCCACGTTTCACAGCTGAGGAGATACGTGGACGACCCCAGCCATGTTTTGGATCATTCGAAGATCACCGTAGGACCGAGCTTGTCTTACAAGGAGTAGCCAGTAGCTATCATCGACCGCAGTGAGAAGACGCTTCAAGAATATACCATTTGATTAGTCCGTGTTGCTTGGAAGCATCATTCACCGGGCGAATCGACTTGGGAGCGTGAGGATTCTATCCTAAAGCGTTATCCCCATTTGTGTGAGGATCCAGGTATGATTTAAATACCGCATTATTGTTTTCCTAGATCATGCCATTTTCTAATTTCGAGAACAAAATTTTCTAAGGTGGATAGATTGTAAACCCCCTCACCCAAATTGGATATATTGATGTGTATTTTATATTTATTGTATTTATTTTAGCAAATTTAAACTCATTTTATGCATTAGGACACTTCATCGTAGCTCGGCCTTTAGATATGTAGGATAACCCCAATTCTTAGAACGCCCTTCGTAGGAAGTAGCCTACACGAGGCATACAACTTACATGACCCTTGCATGCCACAAATATTATTTATTTAATATGTTTTTTTTATATATCAAAAATATAAACCATAGTTCTCCCACTTTTAAATTTATTTATCTATTGATTTCTAGTTTGCATTTAATTCCAACTCTTCCCAAATTTTGACTAATTATTGCCCACCTATTTAGAGTTCAATCTTGCCATATTAGACAACCCCCTTGCATGTGAATTTGTATGCATTAAATGTTTCATCTCATTTAAATCCCTTCTAATCATGATCAAATCTTTGCATCTTGCACTCATGAGCAAATCTTACTATATTAGGAAACCTCCTTCCATGCAAAATATTTCATGCAATCTCTCCCAATCAATTTCCGAATTACCATAAATTATTGAATTCCACTTTTAAATCCATTTGTATGCCAACTAGCATGCAGATATTTCTCTAATCAAATCCAATTTAAATCTCCAATTGGATTTTTCACCTTTGAATATAAGCTTTGACTTATGTTTCATAAATTAGGAAACCAAAACTAATCCTATTTATACCAAGCCACCCCCTATGGGTTGTCAAAACCTATTTTTTTATTAGGATTGGCCACCCTCTCTCTCCATAATATATATAACCCATATATATATATCAAACCCAAACCCTAATCACATATCTCTCCCCCTCTATCCACCCTTGCACCTGACCCCCAGGCCGCCGCCGACCGCCGGACACCCCCCAAGCCGTCGGCCGAACCCCCTATTTCTCTCTCTCTCTTTCTCTCCTATTTTAAAGGTATTCTCTCTCTCCTCCAATCTCTTTAATATATACAAATATATATATATATATATATATATATATATATATATATATATATATATATATATATATATATATATATATATATATATATATATATATATATATATGCATGAGTTTTACTTCATCTTCAACCTCTCACCATGCACCATTAATGAAAGCTTGAAAACCATGAACCCATTGTTGTGTCAAACTCTAATATGGTTGTAACATTGTTTAGATCCTGCAAGTTTATGATCAACCCGATGTATATGTTATTCTCTTCTCTTTTTTATTTCTATTTTATATATTAATAGAGATTTGGGAGTGCCTTGGACAAATCCAAATTTGAAAGCTTCTAGTTAGATTTTATGTTCTTAAACCTTTGTATTGGGGTACTTATTTGAACCCTAGAACCGATGATTAAATCTTTGCTTATTCTATGATCATATAAATTAGATATATATTAATTACTGATTTTTAATTGTTATTCCAGAATTAGGTATGAATTTATAAAGCTAGTTTTGGTTGTGGTAATGTCAAGTTTTGGTATAAAATTTGTATACAAGTTGATGCCAACTTGGTAGCTATGAACCCTAGTTGTTTGTTATGATTAAAACTATATATTTTGATACATAAAATTATTTATTTCTGATTTTATAAAATATATTCAGATTTTAAAACTATATTTTCAGAATATATTGGATATATAAAATAAGGATACTTCCAACTATTTTGGCCTAGTTTTGCCAAAATTTGAGTTCGACCATTTCAAACCTAAACCCCGACGCAAACCCAATAATTTGAACATCAAAAATATTATTTTTGCTATTTTGTTCTGATTTTGTAACTCCCTAAATCTATTTTCGTATATTTTCGAATTATTTACAATTTTCTTGACTTTAAAAAAAAATTGTTATGTTGAATTTGGTTAGTTAAATGTATTTCAATCTTAGATAAAATTTATCTTCGAAAATCTGAAATTATCTTTTATTAATAATTAGAAATCATTCTTAGCAATTAATTGTTTTATGGAGAATAGTTGTTATTGTTGATAATAATAAATGTTAATTGGTCTCATTTTTATAATTAAATATTGGTTTATTAATTTAAATTCCTTAGTATAATTAAAACTCAAATTTTCTACGAATGTTCAAAATGCTGAATAATACTAATTTGAGTTTTTCCAATTAATTACAATATTATTATTTTTATTAATACTATTAATTTTGCAATTAATTATTAACTGTTAATTATGTTAAAAGATTAATTGTTTGTTTTTCTGTTAATTAATATACGATTTTTATTTGGAAGCAATGCAGTAACTGATTTTGGTAGTTAGTTATTTTGTGGGTCTTTAATTAATTAGTTTGTTATATTTTAGTTACAGTTCTGTTATTAGGCTAGTATATTTATTAACTAACTAATTTCTGTTAGCAGTTTGAAATCTGTTAATATTTGAAATTTGAAAATCTGTTACAAACTTGTACTAAAGCCCCTAGATCTGTTTGTATTTACCTATACTGCCACTATAGAGAATAACCCCAGATCTAATTTTAATTACTACACTGCCACTCCTCTGTACACACACACATACTAGATTATTTTATTATAAATAATACACTAACAGCACAGTTTTCTACACTGACACTTCACATCACATCTCTGTCATCATTTTATCTATCTATACTCACTCTCTCTCTACATTCTCTCTCTACTCTCTCTCCCCCTGCTCACTGGCCGAGCTTGGACGTGCACCACCGCTTGCCACCGAGGCTTCACCGTAGAGTTCACCGGAGTTCTCTCGACCACCGCCAGATCTCGGAGCCCGAAGTACGAAGTCGACCGCGCAACCTCTCTCGCCGGAGGACCACCACACCACCGCGAGTCCCGCAGTTGAGACCCTCTCCACCAGCCAACCTCCGCCGATCGACTTCGATCCGTCGCCGCGGGACATCCGGAATAGAGATCCTGCCGACCGGATCTGGACGTTCGACGAGCCATTGAGTCGGTCGCCACGTACAGATTGGAGCTCACCGTCGAGCCAGTATTCGCCAAGGAGCCTCGAAGTCAGCCGTGAAGCCGGATCTGGACCACAGAGGCTCGCTGGCCAGACCCTGCCACCGCAGGTCAAGGTCTATACTCGATTGCTGTGCTTTATCTTGAAGATTGAGCGCCTCATTTCGAACGCCACCGCTTCGAACGACGTACCGCCCCTTCGGAACTCGAGGAGCCACCTCCTCGTGGCTTGTGCCACCGCCACCGATCAGAGTCTCGCCGACCGCCGATCGGCACGCCACCCTCGAGCAGTGAGCTGCTCCTCCTTGGAAGCTAAGCCGTCTGTCTTCGTTAGAAGCCGCTGAGTCGCTGACGCCGCCACCGCCTCTCTGCAGCTCCACTCGTCGAGGATCGACATCCCCGCCGGCCTGAGTAAGCCCTCGCCTCGATCTCCTGTACCCTTTCTTTTTCTTCCTGTTTCCTCTCGGATTTAGGTTTTTGGTGGCTGGATTAGAAATCTAGGGTTTATGATTTGGGATTTCTAGGGTTTTTGAGATCTGGAGAGTGAAGATGGAGAGGGAAATTATGTAATAGATGTTGTTGCTAGGGTTTGATTGCTGGAGAAGAAGTAAGAGAAGAAGAGGAAGTAAAATCCTAGGGTTAAGGTTCCTATTCGAGCCAGAGGAAGAAGATGAGATTAGGTTTGGGCTTGTCGGCTGAACTAATGAGTTTGGGAGGAGAGAGAAAGGGAAGAGAGGGTTTTTATGGTTAGGTTTGTTTAAGTTGGGTCGGGTTGAGTACATGGAAGTTGGGCTTTGGGAATTTGTAAGTATTTTAGTGATAGTTAGTAAGGAGTTGGGCCGATTGGAATTGTAAGTGCGGGTTGGCTTTAATCTTTCTTTTATTATATTGCCTGCCTTGTAAATTTATTAGCAACAATTTATTGTTAGCATTTGGCCCAAGCAGGCCGGGCTCAGGGCTGAGTAGAGACTAAACTGTAGTAGACTGGTATAGACCGAGCTTTTGGGCTTGGAGTTGTAGACAAAAAAGCAAGCCAAAAATATTAGGCTGGGATGAGTTGATCTAGTGGTATGGTTGGAGTGAGCTGAACTCTATTAATTTTCCAGTATAATTCATGATGCATTAATATTATTTTTACATATTAGAGAGATTATTTTAGGAAATATATTCTGAATAAAACCTTTAATAAAAATAAAACATTTTCCTATTAATTCTTAATAAATATTTTTCAAGTTTTGCTAATACTTCCTCTAGTTAAAAATAATTAACTAATAAGTTTTACTAAAACCATTATTTTGATAAATATATATTTTTTTATCAATTAGCTACTCTTTATATATATATATATATATATATATATATATATATATATATATATATATATATATATATATATATATATATATATATATATATATATATATATATATATATATATTCCTGATGATTCTAATTTCAACTAGTATCAATGATTTAGCACTGCTTTTTGCTTATATATATAAGAGCTAGTTTTATATAGCAAGATTATATAGCTAGTTATAAGTTAGAAATAAAGAGTAGCTAATAGATAAACTAGTGAATAGTTAGGTTGATTGAAGAATTAGATAATTGTCATTGCTTAAACCTAACAACTTGTATAAATACCAGGTGATTATTCATATTCATGCAATATTACTCCCGTGCTTCCAAGGCGAGGCAAGTTGTCACGCCCCAGAACCAGAATACTGGAGAGCGGGGGCAGACATAGCCAGCTACGTATATTGAAATAGAATACATCTCAACTATACGGTCACGGCTGTCTAGATATGAGGGTTTACTACAAGCCAGCAGTCTCTTAAGGTCAAGCCTATTGTCTCAATCTCAAGCAATTAACAGAGTTACAAGATATTAGAGCATCAAACATATATATATAAGGCGTCCCAAATATTACATATTGGATGATCATGAAGCTAGTCGTACAAAATGATAGGACTAGCAAGAGTTCAGTCATACATGATCAACCCTAGGATTTGTTAATCATGTTTACAGCCCGTAGGCAGACAGTAAGTAAATGTGCATCGAGCTAACAGGTGCTCGTCGGCTAAACGCCTCAAAAGAATAAATTTACATATAAGTGGGTGAAACAAAAAGGAAAACCCACTCTTGGCCCGGGTTCCGTCTAGTTGTCACCATTGGGCTGGAAGCTCGGTAGATCCTCGGGAGCTGCTCCGAAATCTGGCCACACAAAACCAGCTGGGTCAAACCCCAGAAAGAGCAAGTGCCACAAAGGAGGCCACAAATAAGGACAAAAGCCAGCATATCAGAACATAAAGAATAAAAGAAGTACAAGTAGTAAAGCACACAGGGCGATAAATGACTAGGGACGTGGAACCATTCCGGGAGCCAGGTTACAATCCTTAAACCAAACAAGGACCGGGATTGTAACCCTTCGCCTGAATAGCTCTCTATCTCTACTCATTTATCGTTAAGATAAGTAAAACAAAACATGCTCAGGAGATAGCAGGTACTGGAGCTAGACAAGACTTGGACAAGGCTGGACACCACCCATTCACAATCGGCCAAGCAAGTACTACGGCTTACTACTTTAACTAACTAGGGTTATCACAAGCCTAATTACTAACAAGATGCAAGTGAGAATTCCAGTCCCAAGCCCTGCAGACTATCCAGTTATCCTTCCGCGGGTTGAGAGTTATAGGTGGGTACATTGCCCGGAAGACAAATGTACCCTTAGGTGACTTAGAGGGTGCAACACATGACAGTGTGCTGGAAATGTGCTCTACTCGTCGGCAAGCTACAAGTCCATTAAAGCGCCCAGATAACGAGATTGCCTGTGACTGGGAATTCTCCATATTCTAGTTTGATCTAATCATTAGCCTAATCCAATTTAGCGCGAGTCCCTGGCCGTGGTACCCAGGAAGTCACGTCCTAGACATGATGCGAGACAAGACAAGTAGATTGTACAAGCAAGCAAGCAGGAACACCCACGGTGTCAAGTTGATTATACGAGTCAAGTTACAAGTTACAAGTCAAGTCAGGAGTGCGCCGCCACGGGCCACTATCAAGTTATCAAGATAATTCATGTCAGGGTACTGTCAGAAGTGCGCCACTACGGGCCACTATCAAGTCAGGTTGGTCATGTCAGGAGTGCACCACTACGGGTCACTGTCAGGAGTGCACCTTAAAATTTTGAGGACGAAATTTTTGTAAGGGAGGTAGATTTGTAACTCCCTAAATCTATTTTCGTATATTTTCGAATTATTTACAATTTTTTTGACTTTAAAAAAAATTGTTATGTTGAATTTGGTTAGTTAAATGTATTTCAATCTTAGATAAAATTTATCTTCGAAAATCGTAAATTATCTTTTATTAATAATTAGAAATCATTCTTAGTAATTAATTGTTTTATAGAGAATAGTTGTTATTCTTGATAATAATAAATGTTAATTGGTCTCATTTTTATAATTAAATATTGGTTTATTAATTTAAATTCCTTAGTATGATTAAAACTTAAATTTTCTACTAATGTTCAAAATGCTGAATAATACTAATTTGAGTTTTTCCAATTAATTACAATATTTTTATTGTTATTAATACTAATTAATTTTGTAATTAATTATTAACTGTTAATTATGTTAAAAGATTAATTATTTGTTTTTCTGTTAATTAATATACGATTTTTATTTGGAAGACATGCAGTAACTGATTTTGGTAGTTAGTTATTTAGTGGGTCTTTAATTAATTAGTTTGTTACATTTTAGTTACAATTCTGTTATTAGGCTAGTATATTTATTAAATAACTAATTTCTGTTAGCAGTTTAAAATCTGTTAATATTTGAAATTTGAAAATCTGTTACAAACTTGTACTAAAGCCCCTAGGTCTGTTTGTATTTACCTATACTGCCACTATAGAGAATAACCCCAGATCTAATTTTAATTACTACACTGCCACTCCTCTGTACACACACACACAAACTAGATTATTTTATTATAAATAATACACTGACAGCACAGTTTTTTACACTAACACATCACATCACATCTCAGTCATCATTTTCTCTCTACACTCACTCTCTCTTTCTACATTCTCTTTCTACTCTCTCTCTCCTCTGCTCACTGGCCGAGCTTGGTAGTGCACCACCGCCTGCCACCGAGGCTTCATCGTAGAGTTCACCGGAGTTCTCTCGACCACCGCCAGATCTCAGAGCTCGAAGTACGAAGTCGACCGCGCCACCGCTCTCGCTGGAGGACTACCACACCACCGCGAGTCCCGCAGTTGAGACCCTCTCAATCAGCCAACCTTCGCTGATCGACTTCGATCCGTCGTCGTGGGACATCCGGATGAGAGATCCCGTCGACCGGATCTGGATGTTCGACGAGCCACTGAGTCGGTCGCCACGTCCAGATTGGAGCTCACCGCCGAGCCAGTGTTTGCCAAGGAGCCCCAAAGTCAGCCGTGAAACCGGATCTGGACCACAGAGGCTCGCTGGCTAGACCCTGCCACCGCCGGTCATGGTCTATACTCGACTGTTGTGCTTCATCTTGAAGATCGAGCGCCTCGTTTCGAACGCCACCGCTTCGTACAATGTGTCGCCCCTTCGGAACTCGATGAGCCACCTCCTCGTGGCTTGTGCCACCGCCACCGATCAGAGTCTCGTCGACCACCGATGGGCACGCCGCCCTCGAGCAGTGAGCCGCTCCTCCTTGGAATCTGAGCCTACCGTCTTCGTTAGAAGCCGTCGAGTCGCTGACGCCGCCACCGCCTCTCTGGAGCTCCGCTCGTCGAGGATCGACATCCCCGTCAGCCTGAGTAAGCCCCCGCCTCGATCTCCTGCACTTCTTCTTCTTCTTATTTCCTCTCGAATTTAGGTTTTTGGGGGCTGGATTAGAAATCTAGGGTTTATGATTTGGGATTTCTAGGGTTCTTGAGATCTGGAGAGTGAAGATGGAGAGGGAAATTATGTGATAGATGTTGTTGCTAGGGTTTGATTGCTGGAGAAGAAGTAGGAGAAGAGGAGGAAGTAAAATCCTAGGGTTAGGGTTCCTATTCGAGCCAGAGGAAGAAGATGAGATTAGGTTTGGGCTTGTCGGCTGAATTAATGAGTTCGGGAGGAGAGAGAAAGAGAAGAGAGGGTTTTTATGGTTAGGTTTGTTTAAGTTGGGCCGGGTTGAGTACATGGAAGTTAGGCTTTGGGAATTTGTACGTATTTTAGTGATAGTTAGTAAGGAGTTGGGTCGATTGGATTTGTAAGTACGGGTTGGTTTTAATCTTTCTTTTATTATGTTGCCTGCCTTGTAAATTTATTAGCAGCAATTTATTGTTAGCATTTGGCCCTAGCAGGCCGGGCTCAGGACTGAGTAGAGACTAAACTGTAGTAGACTGATATAGACCAAGCTTTTGGGCTTGGAGTTGTAGATAGGAAAGCAAGCCAAAAATATTAGGCTGGGATGAGTTGATTTAGTGGTATGGTTGGAGTGAGCTGAACTCTATTAATTTTCCAGTATAATTCATGATGCATTAATATTATTTTTACAGATTAGAGAGATTATTTTAGGAAATATATTCTGAATAAAATCTTTAATAAAAATAAAACATTTTCTTATTAATTCTTAATAAATACTTTTCAAGTTTTGCTACTACTTCCTCTAGTTAAAAATAATTAACTAATAAGTTTTACTAAAACCATTATTTTAATATATATATATATATATATATATATATATATATATATATATATATATATATATATATATTCTTGATGATTCTAATTTCAACTAGTATCCATGATTTAGCACTGCTTTTTTGCTTATATATATAAGAGCTAGTTTTATATTGCAAGATTATATAGCTAGTTATAAGTTAGAAATAAAGAGTAGCTAATAGATAAACTAGTGAACAGTTAGGTTGATTGAAGAATTAGATAATTATTATTGCTTAAACCTAACAACTTGTATAAATACCAGGTGATTATTCATATTCATGCAGTATTACTCCCGTGCTTCCAAGGCGAGGCAAGTACACCGACTTGACTTTGTACTTTGTATTTCTGTCTTACATTCATGTGCCATGTTCTCATATCAGACACGTGATACACACGATTGCATCGTTCTTGTTCGTCATTGCATTGTGAGTCATTGTTTATTGCGAGGATTGGGGAAAATATTAACTTTTGTGTGACCACACCCAACATAGGTATTGTGGATAGCTAATCGTACACCGCACGTACGATAAAGCCGCACATTGTAGAATTGATTGATTATGGATTGTGGTCCTAAGCCGGTCACACATTAGTTTAATATTTCAAAATGTCACACTTGCATTGATTGTCGTGTTCATCATATTGTTTATTGATTGCCGTGTTCATTGTCTTTGCATATTGATTGACGCGTCCATTGCCTGCAGTTTCACATTTTATTTCTGGTACCATAATTTCATTTTTAGATATCTTATTCTAGTTTCACCTTGTATTCTGTACTACAGATTACATTATATATTGTTCTTGTCTGGGTTGTACTTTACTCTTTTCCTGACAGGATACATTGCAGGTGAGCTTGAGGCCACATGGAGCATGTGATTGCATTGGATATTATAGGATTTACTTATTTTGTTTTCTGGAGATTGTATTTTTTATGATTTCTTTATTGTATATTTTATTTTCCGAACTTGTCTCTGGATGACATTGTATAATTTGATTGATGGATATTGGTGATCTTTTTGGGAACGTTATATATAGAAGCTGTGGATGTTTATATTATATTGTGACTTGGAGTTTTCCTTAATATTGTACAGCTTACTTCGTCGTGTCCAACGATGAAGGCTGGGCGTGTTCGACTCGTATCCAATTATTCGTGAGCGGGTCGTGACAGATTTATTAAGTATTTATTTCAGAATTAATTTTATTGTTAAATATTGGATTTTATGACTAGCCGACGACCCGGAACGACCTAGTTTTGACTTCACTCAATGTTTTGGACCATAGAACATATAGGTGATGTACCCTGATCAAAAACCTTAATTTTTCTAATTATCCCAGAATTAACATATTTTATTTAGTAATCATTTTGATGTGGTTTTCGGTGTAGTTTGGTAACTAGTTTGTTTTGGTCTGGTTGTTTGATAGTGTAGTCAACCTAGTAATTAATAACTAGATAATAACTCAAGGGAATTAGTTAAGTAGATCCTAATTAGTGTTACCTTAACTATGTAGGTGTTTGTGACGCTTCTCTCAAGGACGCCAGAGCAGCTTCAGTTTTCTTACAGTTGGAATTGGAAGGCAAGTATACCTTGCTGAAATTTTAGCAGTTACATTCATATATAGTCAGTTTCATTAGCTAGTAACGTGCGTCTGAACTTACTCGGGTGCAAATCGACCTTGAGTCGATATATCATGTGAGTCCGTGACCTAAAGCTTAGCCGACTTAACCCATATATTTGAAGGTACATGGTTATCTTCAGGCCTAGACACAGATCTGACATATTTTCTGTCTAGTAAGTTGAGTGCATTTGAGGACGTGGATTAGCGTGGTGAATGGCCATCAGTGCGTATGATCATATCACGAATAGTTATAGAGGACTAAAGTTAGCTTGGTAGCTTTGAGTCGACTTACATGCTGTCGTCACAGTTGGACAGTACATTGGAAGGAAAGGATTGTCTAGTAAGCATATGGACATCTCACCTTTCTTCTTTATATGGTCCTATGCGCTTTCGTGCGGTCTTGGGGATGTCCGAATTCTCTACCCCTATCCATGTGCCCTAGCGATGACTCGAGTGCATATTCACATAGTTGGTTAGCTTACCAAGTTATAAATCTGTTTACTGTTTTACATTCAGCATGCTATTATGTATACTTGTATGTCCCCTGAGGACCTGGCTCTTTCCAGATCCATACGAGCAACTGTATCCTACGGACTACGAAGTTGAAGCTGCTACTGATGAGGATCTAGAGGTTGATCCCCTGAACTACCCTTGATGCGTCGAAGACTTTCTGTTTAGTTTTGGTGCCTCTATCTAGCTAGCTGGCATCCCATCAGTTTTTCTTTATTGCTTAGAGACTTCTCTTATTTTATTACATTTGATCCGTAGATTGTTCTCCACATGACTTCGAGTTGCACCTGTGGATTTTTGAAACATTACTTATATTTCAGTTATTTCCTTCATTGTGATATTATCTGTGGATGAGACTAGATAACCTGCATGTGTTGTTGTATAGCTTGTTTATATTACAGCGAACTACGTCTGGTTAGGCTCCTTATTGGTGCTCTATACTTGTTCGTACCACTGGCATGAATTCGCGTACCTGGTCCTACGTAGTTTGGGACAAGGGCGTGACACTACAATTTCTTTCGTTAGAAATTGTAATATCCAGTCTGGATTTGGTAATAACATATTTGTGGAATCCAAATCTAATTAAATATTTGATTTGGTTAGATTTGGATGTCTATAATTGGTATTGTGCTATTTTAGGTATAATAGGATTCTTATTTTAGGAAATCTTATTATGATCTAAAATAGGATATTGATGGACTATTTTAGGTGGACGAATATGATTCTTATTTGAGGGCTTCCTATCTAAAATAGGATGTTGAGGGGCTATTTTAGGTGGAATATGATTCTTATTTAAGGGCTTCCTATTTAAGAAATTATATTATGATCTAAAATAGGATTTTCTCATCCTATATTTATGGGGTGAGGGTGGAGGCACAAAGCACAGTACAAAGTGGAGATTCGGGGTGCTCGTCCACAAGAAAATCTAAGAGAAAGTCTGTACTTTGCTCTTAGGACTTCGCAATCCAAGACAGAAGGAAGAAGAAGATCTAATCAAGGAGTCGTCAACTTTGGTTAGGAAGATTGCTACGGGTTGGTGAGTGATCTCAATTGTAATCTTCTATTTTTTTTCTTGAGAGTGGTGAGGGAGTTGAACCTATTAGGGCAAATGGTTCAACGTGAGTTATGTGAATCTTATAATTTTACCTGAGTTATTAAAGGTTTGGATTTGTCTAGGTGACGCACGTCACCGCCATATACTTGTCTTCATCTTGTGCTTGGTGTCCGTTGAAAGGGATTTGGTTTTGATCAGGTGGGTTGGCAAACGCTTCTGTACACGCCCAACAAGTGGTATCAGAGCGAGGTTCGTTCGTTCTGGTTTGATACCAACAAGTGGTATCAGAGCTTTGGAGGTTCTGACAACCATATTTACGGAGCAGATGAACACTCGTATGATTACCCTCATAAGGGAAAACTGGGCAATTTGGAGGCCAATGATGGAGGATCTACTCTGGTGTAAGGACTTGCATGGTCCGTTAGAGGGCGACAACGCAAAGCCATCGGACAAAGCTCCTGAAGACTGAAAACGACTGGATTGGAAGGCCGTTGGATTCATCCGCCAATGGTTGGATGATTCGGTGTTTCACCACGTGTCCATGGAGAGTTAGGCAACAGCAATGTGGGAGAAGCTGCATTCGCTGTACGAAAGGAAGACGACTGTTAACAAAATATTGTTTATTCGCCAACTCGTCAACTTGAAGTACGCGGAGGGTGCCTCGGTGGCACAACATCTGAACGAGGTTCATGGAATCATCAATCATCTATCTGCGACGAAGATGATAATTGAAAATGAGCTTCAGGTCCTACTGCTCTTGAATTCTCTTTCGAAAAGCTGGAAGATGTTAGTGGTGTCGGTGAGCAACTCTGCGCCTGATGGAATCGTCACCATGAAGGCAGTCAAAAGTAGCTTGTTGAATGAGGAGGTCCGGCACAAGCAAGTGGAATCGTCGCAGGAGTCCACTCTGGTGGCTTCCTACGGGAAGGGAAGACCCAAGTCACAGGCGAGGACAAGGGGGAGTTCTTACGGTCTTGCGATTGTGGACCGCAAGGAGGGCTGCTATCACTATGGCGAAAGGGGTCATATCAAGAGGAACTGCATGAAGCTCAAAGCTGAGAAGGCCAAAGGCAAGGACGGTCAGGAGGATCTCATAGCAATGGGAGATATCATCATCGCAGTGACCGACGCAGAAGAACCCTGTGGCACATGTCATAATGACGACTGGGTCATGGACACAGGTGCGTCATATTACGCCACTCTAGTTGTAGATGGGCGACAAGGGGACGGCTGCAGTTGTAGGCATCGGTGATGTGCACTTGACGACAAAGTTTGGTGAGAAACTCGTCCTCAGGGGTGTGCGACATGTACTGAGTTTGCGCTACAACTTGGTTTCAGTAGGGAGGCTGGCAGATGATGGCTGTCGCAGTCTCTTTGGGGTCAAAGATTGGATGCTTGCGAAGGATTCCCAACAGCTGGCTCGGAGAGATTTGTGTTGTGGCATGTACTGGCTTAAGCCGGTGAGCTGTACATGTAGACCATAAACATCGGGTGGAGGCTCGAGGGGTGTTCATATGAGGTGGATCGTCGAGAACTTATTGAGGAGGGGTTTCTAGATGCTTTGAGGGATACGGTGGATTCGTTCGTCGAGGCAAAGTGACGGATGGTGATGAGTCAAAGATTGAGGATCAGTCTGTCGGTCCCATGGCAGTTGGTCGATCTCTAGGTGGGGGTTGCTCTATGGATCCAGTTTTGGCGACATGTGGTTTACCAAAGCTTCACGGAGGGATATCGGTTTCAGCAGTCCGAAGCCAGGGAGGAGATCGAGGTTTGCAGCAAACTCAATCTGAGGCGGGAGCATCATCATTCACATAGTTCAGGGGAAGCTGTGGGTCATCGACAACATGCATAGTGCGAGATGTTCTGCTCGAGGACGCATGTGTATGGGGGAGCTTCAAGTTCGGAGATGAAGGTGGACAGGTTCAGGAGTTCGAATCTCGAAAGAACCGTACTGTCCGCTTGGTTGGGCCAGCCAAGGGTGAAGAAGCTCGTCAGAAAGTTAACACTTTTCCGTGGAAGACGGAAGTCGGGGACAGGCGGCCGAGACTTGAAGTTACGTGTAGGCAACTTTAGAGGGGGGTGAATAGAGTTTGTGTCAAAAATAACCAATTAAAAATTAACTCTATGCCAAGTCCAGAAGCAACTACCAAGGGAATATATAATCACAGTAGTAATGCAGAAATTAAGAGAGATCAGAAAAGCATACGCAAACACAACAATATAACCTGGTTTCCCTCGTGGAGGACTAGTCCTGGCCTGAAAACTATAGCTCAGGATTGAAATCTACTATTTATGAACCATGGTACACACTGTAGTACCCCGTCCCTACATCGTACCCCGTACTCTATCCACGGGTTGCACGTGAAAGGAACATTGTCGCTATCGATTCGGTCGGGACCGATAGGTCGGGATCGACCGAGTCGATCGAACGGGAACGGTTGAATTAAGATCCATTCCTCGTTATGGAATGTCTTCTTCGGAATCAAGTCCCATATTCAGCGGGTTACGCCTCGAGGATTGACTCTGCGGCTAAGTCGGGAGAGACCTCCCGTTGCTCTGCTTTTCACGCCGCTTGCGTTGGTTTTGGCTTTGTTTTCTGAATGCGCTTTCGTGAATGTTTTCGATGGTTTTCATGGCTTGCATTTCGAACTCGTATTTCCTATCGAACTCCTTGAATAATGCAGTATTCTAATCGATTGCTTGTGCGATTTCAGGTAATCGCGTAGGCGACGTCTAGCGCGACCAACAAGTCCTCTCGCCGAAGTAAACTCAAGGTGAGTGGCTGACCCTTCTCTTCTTGACCCCTTCTTTGGTAAATCGATAGTGTTGTCATGGATTAAAGATTGAATGCAAGGGCACGGGCACGGTAAAATGATTGAGTTTTTAAAGAGAATGTAGGCTATGTCTTAATAATTAAAAGAAGAAAAATGGTCTTTGTACGGTCATGGACAACTTGTCGACAAGGTAAAGTTTCCCCGCACGGCAACCCGGGGCCACGGGACCGTTGCGGCCAAGAAGGAGACATCTCATAAGCTGTACTGGGCACAATGTTAGGCGAAGACTTGCAGCGGGGCTCGCTACTAGCGCTGAAAGGGCCTCGTCTAATAAAAGCAAAAAGGAGTCCATGATGGCTCTGGGAGCCAGTGACCAACACACAAAATATTGCACTTGGTATGGAAATGATAACAATTGACACGGAAGAACATGGTAAGTTTAATAAGGCGCGACATGGGCCGCCGTGGGTAAAATTCAACGTAAATTTTATTATGCTTGTCATATGCTTGTTTGAAATTCATTAGGATGGTTAGAAACATTCATACTCTAAGTCATATAAACTCATCAACCAAATGAGAGCTTAGAACTTAACTTGCCACGCACCAGTACAAAGTGTAATGTACTGATCCTTGCTCTCCACGCAGGTACCCCGAACTACGAAGGGCGTGCCACTTGAAAGCTCAAGGCGAAGTGAACCCTTTGAAGCCTCGTCCGCGTGTGAAGGCTTGTGTTTCTGAAATCCTTTTGAAGACTCCGCACTCAGTACAAAGAAGAATAGATGGTGGCTCGGCTTCCCTCAATCCCAGGTGGAAAATGTAATAGTTTTTGCTTGTAAAAAGGGATGTAATATATGGAACGACTATCTCATCGACGTTCATTTTATAAGTCGAGTCATGTTGTAGCCCGCGCGGTAATGATTGAAAAGGAGTCAATGTAAAGTTTTTATTATCAATGAAAAAGTCTATTTCTATTTCAAATGTGTTATTTAATTTCTATGCGAACTCTAACTTGATGTTGTGTTTCGGATAACCTTATGACTATGCCATGTGCGATCGTAACTTAGGTTCGCACGACATCACACCCGGGGGACGACTATCGATTCTACGGAATCGGGGCGTGACATAATGGTATCAGAGCACGACTTTGCATCCTTTGGCCTCGCGTATAGAGTTCCAAACCTTTGACCTCGTATTGATGAGATAAGTTGTTCCATACAATGAGTCCGTAATAATTTGTGACTGATGCGTTTGCCTTCGTATCGCAGAAGTGATGGAGCCTACGGCCGAGCAAGAACAGAGCGCTTCAAGCGGCTCTAGTTGTTTCCATCGCCCGCGGGCCGGACCTTCTAACGATACCATCGAAAGGATGCTACGCATGATGGAGGCGCAGCGAAACCAGTCCGAGAACCGGCATCAACAGGTAGAGGAACGACAGGCCCAGTTCGAAGATCGCTTCGAAGCTCGCTTTGACGCACATGCCCAACTTTAACAAAAGCAGTTAGATACCCTGCAGCAGATCGTCCAGACAATGGCGGCCAACGGGAATTCTACGACTGTGCCTACCGTCACCGTGCCGGCGATCCAATATATTGAAGTCGACACGGAGGATCCCGAGTGTCAACCAACAGCACCGAAAAAGTACAACTTTGAAGTATCTGAATTCAAGAAAGCGTGCCGCACTTCCTTCAGCGGTACCGAGGATCCTTCCATGATAATCGACTAGTTGGAAGAGCTGGAAGATCACTTCGAGCTTCTCGGCATTGAAGAATCGAAGCAAGTCGCCTGCGCACAACTTCAACTATGGTTGAACGCGCACGACTGGTGGGCCGTGCGCAAACGAGCGATCCGACCGGACAACAACACTGCGCCGATCTCTTGGGCCACGTTCCGTAAAGCTTTTGAAGTCCAGTACCTTCTGTCAGTCGTTCGTCAAGCGAAGGAGAATGAATTCATGCAGTTGAAGCAAGGGAGCCAGATAGTGGAACAGTATGCCGCAGAATTCAACAAGTTCTCTAAGTTTGCTGGTCAGTTTCTGCCTACTGAAGAGTGCCGTGTGCGACGGTTCGAAGTGGGTCTGCGACACTCTATCGGTGCGCATGTCGGGGTCCCGGAGTACAAGACCGTAGGCGAGGCTCTGAATCGCGCACTTCGCCTTGAGAACCTGCATCCTTCCGATGCTGACGACGTTGTGCGCCACTCCAATCATAAACGTCCTAGCTATACGGGAGGCAACAACTACGCGTTAAAGCGTCCACACACTAGCAACTACCAAGGCCGGAACCGTTACCACGATGCAGAAATTGCCACCAGCTTGGGCATACTGATGACCACTGCTTTGCCAAGACTGAGTGCTACGCTTGCGGGCAGAAGGGTCACCTTGCTCGAGATTGCCAGAATTCCCGACCGAATCGCAACGTACCACCACAACAATATCGCCAAGAGAATCGAGGGCAGGCGCCCCGATCTCCTCCACGCACTCAACCTGCACCATAAAATGGCCAAGATTGTCGCCCCAACACTCAGGGCCGCGTCTACGCCATGACTCGAGACGAAGCGCTGGCGTCAGATACAGTAGTGTCAGGTATACTAAAATTCAATAACGTGCCTGCTCGTGTGTTATTTGATTCAGGCGCTTCACATAGTTTTATATCGACGGACTTTGCCGCCGAGCACAAATTTCCTGTAATATCATTAGATCTTGACCTTAGCATAAGTACACCTTCGAGCACACAAATTCTTACAAACTTAGCTTACGCCGGCGAGATTATCTGTATCGGCGGTCAAAAGATCGGTCTGGATGTGATGGTTCTAGACATGAAGGACTTTGACATCATTCTGGGAATGGATTGGCTCGGGCCGTGCAACGCAACCAAAGACTGTGCTGAAAAGAAGGTCACATTCCGCATGCCTGGAGTGCCTAAATTCTGCTACTCGTGTGGTGAGGCGTCGCCGACCTGCATGGTTATCTCCACAATATCTGCTCGACGGATGCTGTATTTCGGGTGCGAAGGCTATCTAGCTTCCGTTTGAGACATGCGACAGGATGGTACAAATACGGGTCAGACCGACGTTGTGGCAGAATTCCCAGACGTGTTCCCGGATGAGCTATCCGGCATGCCACCCGATCGAGAAATAGAGTTCACCATCGATACATTCCCCGACACTCGGCCGATCTCGAAGGCTCCGTACAGAATGGCCCCTGCAGAATTGAAAGAATTGAAGGCACAATTTCAGAAATTGCTCGACAGAGGGTTTATCCGTCCGAGTGTCTCGCCGTAGGGTGCGCCCGTACTGTTCGTGAAGAAAAAGGATGGATCGATGCGACTCTGCATCAACTATCAGGAATTGAATAAAGCCACCGTCCGAAACAAATACCCCCTGCCCCGCATCGACGACTTGTTCGACCAGCTCCAAGGTGCAACGGTGTTTTCGAAGATTGATCTACGATCGGATTACCACCAACACAAAGTTAAGCCAAATGACATGCCGAAGTCTGCCTTTCGTACTCGTTATGGCCAATACGAGTTCTTGGTAATGCCGTTCGGTCTGACAAACGCCCATGTCGTCTTCATGGATCTAATGAATCGGGTGTTCCGTCCGTTCGTTGACAAGTTCGTAGTAGTCTTCATCGACGACATCCTCGTCTACTCGAAGGATCGAGCACAACATGCAGAGCATCTGCGGACGGTACTCCAAACCCTTTGAGAAAATCAGTTGTACGCGAAGATGAGCAAGTACGAGTTCTGGCTGAACAGCGTCTCATTCCTTGGGCACATCATCTCCGCCGTGGGCATCGCAGTCGATCCGAAGAAAGTCGAGGCAGTTGCTGATTGGAAACAGCCCGCATCAGTTAGCAAAATTCGAAGCTTCCTAGGCTTGGCGGCATACTACCGATGCTTTGTGAAGTACTTCGCGAAGATCGTATCGCCGTTGACTCGCCTCACCCAGAAAGGAGTCGCATTCAAGTGGTCAGACGACTGTGAAGCTTCCTTCCAGGAGCTCAAACAACGGCTCGTTTCGGCCCCGATACTTGCTCTTCCTGAAGGGAGGGAGGGATTTTAAATCTTCAGCGATGCTTCTGACCAGGACTTGGGGTGTGTGCTCATGCAGCGGGATAAGCTGATATCTTTTGCTTCCCGACAGTTGAAGCCGTACGAGAAGAACTACCCCACGCATGACCTAGAATTAGCAGCGATTGTGTTTGCGTTGAAGCTGTGGCATCACTATCTCTATGGCGTAGTATGCAGGATTTATACGGATCACAAAAGCCTCAAGTATCTCTTCACCCAGAAAGAACTGAATTTGCGGCAGAGGCGATGGCTCGAACTAATCAAAGACTATGACATGCAATTTGAGAACCTTAATGTCATACGTCCTAATCCCCGATAATATTCTCGTACTTAGTTCTAGTTCAACTTAGAGCCCACTACAAGTTCTACGCAAGATCCTCTCTAAGTTCTCAAGCAAGGTCAATTAAAATAGGGGTTTAATTGTTAGAAAAGAAGCACAGAAATCTTTCCCCAAACTAGAGAGTACCTGCGAGAGAACCGAGCAATATAACGCATGAACCAAACACCAAACATAATCCACGCAGACACAGAGAATTTTTGACGTAGAAAACCCTTGTGGAAAAAAACTACGGGACGATCGAAGTCCAACCCTTGAGAAGCCTTCACTAATGAAATAAAGGAGTACACCCTCTACAAACTTCTTCCGATCTAATACGGATCCCCAAAACACTTGGAAGCAAGAATAATTGATTATAAGGCTACGAAGAACAAAGACGAAGAGTAAAGATTACCCGAACACGATCCTCCTTCGAAAACGGCGTTCAATTTTTCTTCTTATCTCCCAAAGTTGCAATAGCACTCTTGTCTCTTTTCTCTCTATTTTTCTCAAAGTTGTGTTGTGATTAGGGTTAGAAAATACCATGTATAAACCCCCTAATCTGCAGTAAAACCTGGACCGTAGGACACGATCCAATGGAATAAAAATATCCTGAAATCAGCCTCATCACGTCGATGCAGAGTTCGGCCAGAACTCTGTATTTTCCTGACATAACAGTTCTGGAACCAAGGGGGCAGAGTTCGGCCAGAACTCTGCCTTCCCTATTCCAGAAAGTACTCTGGTAGCTCCCGAGCTTCTTTTTTGTCTCTGAATGGCCTCGTCACCTTTCCGAGCTTCTCTGACACACAGACGGCGCTCGTCGCACTCCGAAGTCTTCTCCACATAGGTTGGGAACCCCACCTACTCTAACATTTATCCCCCTTCACAACTATGTCGAGGAGGTCGCCATCCCGATGATCTGCCTGCAGAACTCAAACTTTTCCTTTGGTAGAGTCTTGGTGAACATATCTTCTATATGAACTTTCTCAAGCTCCGTGTCCTTCTTCTCAACCACATCCTGTATCCAATGATACGGAGTCTCGATGTGCTTGGATCGGCTATGAAAGGTCTGATTCTTCACAAGGTGAATAGCACTCTGATTGTCGCAAAGCAAAGTATACTGCTATTATTTCAGCCCTATTTCCTGCAACAGTTTTTACATCCACAGCAGCTCCTTGCAAGCCTCCACCGCCGTAATATACTATGCCTCTGTCGTCGACAAGACAACACACTTCTGCAACCGTGACTGCCACGATACCGCTCCACCAGCAAATATCATCACATAGCACGAAGTCGATCGCCTCATGTCTACATCTCCAACCATATTAGCGTCCGGATACCCAACCAGCTTCGGCTCGTCACCACCAAAAGAAAGTCCCCAATCGGCAGTGTCCTGAAGGTATCGTAGAATCCGTTTAACCGTACTCCAATGTACCCTTCCAGGATTTGAAAGATACCTGCTAACTATGCCAACTGCATGAGCGATGTCTGGCCTCGTATACACTATAGCATACATAAGGCTTCCCACAGCTAAGGCATATGGAACCCGCTCTATATCTTCTTTTTTGTCGTCAGTAAATGGACATTACTCCTCAGTGAACTTAAAGTGAGCTGCAAGGGACAACTCACTTTTTTCGACCCATCCATCCCGAAGCGCTGAGTACCTGGTGGATGTACTTCTTTTGGGATAAGTGTAGCAGCTTGGACTCTCTCTCTCTCTCTCTCGGCTGATCTTTATAGAGAAGGCCGTGCCCAGTTGGCACTTCAACTCCGCTATCCTAGTGGTATTTCGACCTACTAATAGCATGTCATCAACATAGAGAAATAAAATAATAAAATCATCCTCGACAAAGTACCTCACAAATACACAATAGTCCGACGTCGTCCGTGCATAACCATGCTCTCCTATAAACGATTCGAACTTCCTGTACCACTGCCTCGGAGCCTGCTTCAGACTATACAAGTTCTTCCTCAACCGGCATACCAAATGTGACTTGTCCTTCTCACAGAATCCCTCTGGCTACTCCATGTATAGCTCCTCCTCAAGATAATCATGGAGGAATGTCGTCTTTACGTTTATCTTCTCGACCTCTAAGTCAAAACTGGCTGCCAATGCTAGCACCACCCGAATAGATGACTGCTTGACGACTGACGAAAAGACCTCATCATAATCTACGCCTTTCCGCTGACCGTAGTCTTTAACTACCAGCCTCGCTTTGTATCGAGGGCGAGTAGCATCATCCATCTGCTTCACTCTAAACACACATCGATTCTTTAAAGTCATCTTGTCCTTTGGCAATCGTACCAGCTCGTAAGTAGAATTGGCATGTAAGGAACCCTTCTTCTCCTGTATAGCCTGCATCCACTCCTGCCTGTGTTCTTCTTCCATAGCCTTTGTAAAACATTCGGGCTCTCCCCCGTCAGTCAGTAGCACATACTCATCTTGAGAGTATTTCGTAGATGGTCTACGCTCTTTATCGCTCTTTTTCAATGGAGCTACTGGTGCTGGCTGTATACCAACAGCCTCCTCCCTTTCAAGAACTGCCTCCCCAGCATGCTCATCCTCCTACGGGACACCCTGACCACCATCAGCAGGCTGATGATCAAGGTTGAGAGAACTCCATGTGCTGGCTCCCCCATAACTGGATCCTCTACGATGTCCTTTGGAAACTGCTCAAAGCAAAATAACTCTAACTCAGATAATTCTTCAGCCTCAGAAGGCGTCTCAAAATCCTGAGTGTTGGTCATTGTCTGATCCTCGACGAATACCACGTTCCTACTTCTGTAGAGCTTTTTTCCCACTGGGTCGTAGAGTCTATAGCCAAACTTATCACGACCGTAGCCGATAAAGACGCACCGTCTCGTCTTCGGCTTGAGTTTGGACCTCTCGTCCTTCGGTACATGCACGAAGGCCTTACAACCAAACACTCGTAGATGATTGTATAACGGCTCTTTGCCGTACCATACTTTGTCAGGCACATCACTCTGCAAAGGAGCGCTAAGAGATAAATTAATAACATAAGCAGCTGTGAGAAGAGCCTCACCCTAATAACTGCCTGACAAATTTGCTTCTGACAGCAAACACTGCACCCTCTCCATCAGTGTCCTGTTTATGCGCTCCGCTACACCATTGAGTTGAGGTGTCTTGGATGGAGTCTTCTGGTGTCGTATATTGCAATAAGCATCAAAGGGACCAATGTATTCGTCGTCGTTGTCGGACCGAACACATAATAACTTCTTGTCCGTCTCTCTTTCAACAGAGGCCTGAAACTCTTTGAAAGTGGGCAGCACCTGATCTTTGGTCTTTAAGGCATAGACCTAAACCTTCCTGGAACAATCATAAATAAAAGATACAAAGTAAGAAGCACCACTAATAGATTTTACATTCATAGGACCGCAGACATCCGAGTGAATCAACTCGAGCAACGACGACTTCCTTGAACTTGTGTGACTTTGGAAAGACATCCTATTTTGCTTTCCAGCTAAGCAATGTGTGCACTTCTCCAACTTTGTAGACTTGAGCCCTGGAATCACCTTCCTATTCATCGAGTAGCTCATCCCCTTCTCGCTGATATGGCCAAGCCTCATGTGCCACAACTCGGTAGACGCATCAGAAACTGTGTTCACCTCCTGTGTCCCCTGTATGCTACCCTCAACATAGTAGAGACCAGACTTCTTTCTTCCTCTGGCAATCACCATCGAACCTCTGGAAAGCTTCCACTGACTATTTTCGAAGAGACTGAAGAATCCCACGTCATCCAACCTTCCAACCGACACCAGGTTGAAATGAATATTAGGGACATGACGAACATCTTTGAGAACAAGAACTTCACCCGTCTTCGTCCTCAAATGCACATCTCCAATGGCAACCGCCTTCGACACATCTCTATTGCCTATCTTCGACACTCCACAGTCGACTGTCGTATAAGTGGCAAATAGTATCCTGTTGTGAGATACATACACTGAAGCCCCTGAGTCTACCAGCCAAGAATTGTCATTGCAGACGAGGTTTGTAATAATCTCATCACCTACGACGATCACATCGCCTCCTTGTATAGAAGCTGCCGATGTAGTGTTCTTATCTTGCTTTCCCTTGTCGCCCTTCTTCTCTCTCTTATAAGCGAAATAGTTTTGCTTGATGTGGCCCTTCTTGCCACAATGGTAACACTCCAAGTCCTTGTACCGACCCTTAGACTTTCCTCTGCTCTTGTCTATGCCACCACTTGGACCCCTGCTTTTGCCCCTTCCGTGGCTCTCTGAAACTAGTGCCTCTAAGTGGTGGGATGTGGATGAAGTGCCTTGAGAACATCTCCTCATCTCTTCATTCAGCACCCCGTTCTTGGAAAACTCCAGACTGATCACGCCTTCTGGTGCAGAAGCAATCATAAATACTCGTACGATCTTCCACGAGTCTAGCAATGTATACAGCAGCCATAGTCCCTGAATCTCGTCGTCGAACTTGACTCCCACCGAAGATAGCTGGTCAACCACGCCCTGAAAATCACTCAAGTGATCCGTAATAGACTGTAACTCTCTAAATCCATTTTGTATATTTCTGAAATATTTTCTCAATTTTTCTATCTTTTGAAGAAGTACCATTCTTTCATAAAACATGATTTGGAATGATGAATCTTTTCTCTTTGTTATAATAAAAATAATTACTATTAGCTAAAGTACTATTTGGTTGTCCTGCTTCAAGTAACTATTACTTATTACTCCCTATTTTATTAATTATAAATATTATTTAATTGTTAAGTAATTTTTATGTCTGTTAATAAATAATTCTAGTTATTAGTTTTGTTTATCAAACCTTAATGGTTATTTCTTACTTAATTATGATTAATTCAGGTTTACTAGTTATGATGGTTTAGTGGTTATGATGGCAAGTTTTCTTTTGTAACTAAAGTTTCAGCTTATATTTAGAAGGGATTAGAGTAGTGTATTATTTTAATCTGCTATTTGGTTACTAATTAATTAATTAGTTAGGTATTCACTAACTAAATCAGTTAGTTAGTTATAGATTAGTTATAGATATTATTCCTTGCCCCCAGATCTGGTTATATTTACTGCTAGTGCCACTAGGCTGGCTTGGAGCACACACAAATAGTATATTCTATATATTGGGGGTGTTCTCCAGTTATTAAATTATTATAAATTATGTCACATCACAAATTGTCACTATGCCTCTGTTCTGCCTAGCCCGCGCCGCTGCCGTGCTCCGCCGCCAGACCACCAAATTCTGGTGATGTCTCTTTCACTGCTCTCTTCCATCCGGCCCTTCCCGATTCCCCAGCGCCACCACCGTTATCAGACCACCGCCGTCGTCCATCTCCATCACCTCAAGCCACCAGTATACCACCACCGCCAGCCATTATCACTACCGCCCCAAACAAACCACAACCACCACATCAAACTAGAATAACATACTACTACCAAACACCACGACCAATTCCACCAGGTTTACTTACCTCGACTCCGACCGCATTGCCGGAGCCGCAACCTCTCGAAGCCGCTCGCCATGATTGGATCTGGACGAGCTGCCTTGACTCAGCGCCACTGTTAGATCCGGAGAGCCGCCATCCTAGATTTGGTTCAGCCGACGGCTGCCGCAGGATCAATTTCGCCACCGTGCTGCCTAGGATCGCAAACGACGCTACCGGAGTTCGTTGATATGGCCACGAGCAGATCTGTAGTAGCCCTTCTTGAAGCCACGACCGGAGCTATTTTGTCGAGGAGTGTCACCAGATCCGTTGACGACGTCTCGCCACCCCGGATCTCCACCACCGGCCACATCAAGGTGAGTTTCGCCTTGATCTTTCGAACCCCCTCTCTTTGCTTCAGTGTTAGAGTTTAGATTAGGGTTTTATTTGGGGATTAGGGTTTCGTGGAAGCTAAGAAGAGATGGAGAAGAAAACCTAGGCTAGGGTTTCGTATATGCTGGAGAAGAAAGACGAAGATGATGGTGGGGTTCCTAGCTTCAGATCTAGGGCTAAGGTTTACATATAGGGAAGAAGAAGGGAAGAAGAAGCTTGGGTTGTCGGTTGATTGAGAGAATGTGATAAGAAAGAGATATATCTTAGGGTTAGGGTTAGCATAGATTGAGGAGGAAGAAGAGTGCGGATTCTTTTGTGTAGGCTGGGAATAGAAGAAATATTATGGAAGCATGTAAAGAGAGAGAGAGAGAGAGTGAGAGTTTTATGTACTGTTGTTATGGAGAGAGAAGGAAGCCTATGCATTTATTTCTCTGTAACCCGCTTGCCCCTTCGAAAACCGAAGGGTTAGCCTAGGTGTCATTTCGAGAATTGATGAGTCAAACTGTTGGTTCCTCATTCAAACCTACAGTTGTCCAACTGTGATGAAATGTGAGGATGAGAGAGAACTAGTCTGTGTATTTTGCTTAGGGCTTGAGTGTGCTGAGTGAGTTGCAGTCAGTGATTGGGTTTTAATCTTTGTGCAAAGCCATTAAAAAATATTACAGTAGCAGTAGCAATGTATAGATTGGGCAGGTGTAGGCCAGTGGGTTTTGGGGCTTGGATAGTTGGGCTGTTGTTGAAGAATATATAGCAGCAGCAGATTTGGACCAGTGAGTTGGGTTGAAATTGTATTAGAGTTGGGCTTGGGCTAATTCAGTATTAGGATTGGGTTAGTTAATGTTAGTAATAATTGTTAGTATTATATTGTCCTTCTATTATCATTGCTGTCACTTACATTATCATCAACTTATTTATCTTTTTGTACTATCTTACCTTAATAAAATATCTAAAGTATTTAGTTATATACTTTATTGGAAATTGTTTGTTAAGTATTATTTTAATACTAAATATATTTCTAAAAAAATAGTAATTTGAATACTAATAGTACTTGTATTCCAACTCATATCTTGGTAGTAAAATTCTAGTATATCAAAAATGTATCTATTTCTAAAATGTTATATAGTTATAATTATTTTGCTAGTAAAATGTTTCTAAAATTCTCTAAGAACATTTAAAAGTATTTACTAGTATTTATCTTGATCAAGTTATATTATAAATGTTTTCTAAAATTTTGGTTAGCTAGTAAAAGAATATAGTTAGCAATAAATTAGTTAATCCTAACCAACATTGTACTAAAACCAGGTGGACATTCAGACTTATGCTCCACTACTCTCGTGCTTCCAAAGCAAGGCAAGTACACCGACTCGATCTTTTACTTTATCTTTCTGTCTTACATTCATGTACCATGTTCTCATATCGGACACGTGATACACACGATTGCATCGTCCTGGTTCGTCATTGCATTGTGAGTCATTGTTTTTGCGAGATTATGAGAAATATTGACTAGTGTGTGACCACATCCAACCTAGGTATTGTGAATAGCCTAACCGTACACCTCATGTACGATTAAGCCTAACCTTGTAGAATTGATTGATTGTGGATTGTGGTCCTTAGCCGATCACACATTAGGTTAATATTTTAAAAGATCACACTTGCATTGATTGTCGTGTTCATTGTCTTGATCATTGATTGTCGTGTTCATTTATTCTTGTACTTCAGTTTTGCATTCCACTTCTGGTACCATAGTTTCACATTTATTTCTTGTACTCTAGTTTTATCTTGTATTATGTATTTCAGATTATATTGTATATTGTTTCTTATTCGGGTTGTGCTTTGTTCTTTTTCTGACAGGATACGTTGCAGGTAAGCTTAAGGCCATATTGAGCAGGACGCTATCATTGGATTGCAGGATTCAGCTATTGTTTAGTTTACATTTCTGGATTGTATTTGAGATTGTATAATTGTATATTTTATCCTTTTACCGGATTTGTCTCTGGACGATATTGTAAAGACTTGGATGATTATTGGTGATCTTTCTAGGAACGATATATAGAAGTTGTGGATGTTTACATTTTATTGTGACTTGGAGTTTTCTTTAGTATTGTACAGATTACTTCGTCGTGTCTATCGACGAAGGCTGGACGTGTCCGACTCGTGTCCGATTATTTGGGAACAGATCGTGATATATTTTTAGTGGTGGCCCATGCAAGTCTATCCTAATGGCACTTAGGCTATAAAGTGTTATTGGGGGACCAGCGAAGCTAAGGAAAATTCATCACAGCATAGGAACCGTGGAAAAGGGTTATAGTGGAAGTTTTACTAAGATTGTTTATTATTTTGTAGTTTAGGCCCTATCTAACCAGTTTTCTATTTTTCAGGGTGGTTCAGACATGCATCACTAAGGTTGTTGATTCCCTACACTTGAGGTTTCTGAGATTATTTATCTGATATATTTTACCAGTATAAATATTTGATTTTTGAGCTTTTATTAGATTTTCTCTTAATGTCTAGATTTTCTAAAAACTTTCTTGTTGCAATTTGAGTCATTGTTCCCTTTTTAAGATTTGTTTCTGTAGCCTCCTTGTCCTACTAAAACTCCTTATTTTCTAAAGAACAGATAACTTCACTTTCCATCTTAGAACTCGTTTGAATTTTCATAACACCTTGAAATTCCTATGGATAAAGTTGAGAGAGTATTCGACGACCTACTATGATGTGGCACATGCGCACTACAGTCATTTATCTGGGTTATGGAGACCGCGGGTTCACTACAGCTAGCTGCGCACTGGCGAGGCATGAACTCTAAGTTAAAGTAATTTCAGGTATTCATAGGTTCTCGAATATTATTGAAGCTATGTCCTAAAATTATAAACTTTTGATCTCTTGAGTTGTTCCGATAATATCGATAAAGTTGATAGAAATATTCGGTAATTTATTATTATTTGATTCATTGAGCCAAAGGTTCACTGCAGTAAGATGTACAATACACTGGCGAGGCAGGAACTCTAGGTAAAATAATTTCGAATATGTATATTTTTCGGATACTATTGAGATTATATCCGTGTTATATACCATGTTTGATCTCTTATCGCCATCGACAATTTTATCGAAAAACTATCTTGATATTGATCTGATGTGAATCTCTGCAGTTGATTCTATTTTTTCTCTTGATTTATCAGGACCATTCTTTAATATCTGTTAGTCCAATCTTTTTCATGGTTCGATTTATTGTATTGCATATATTTTGCTAATGGTCCCATATTTTGATTTTTCAAAATTCCTTGTTCATAGTCGTACCATTTATGTAATTAGTGTATTAGTACGTATCAAGCATAAATAATTCTGACCATATTTTTACTAAATCATGTTTAAATTATTCATAGTTGTCCTATTTCTTTCTAAACGATTTTGTTCAATTTAGGTCATAATTTTATAACCATGTCATTTTGGTGCTATTTTACCATGCGAAAATTTTGATTTTCTCTCATGTTTAGAATTTATCATGCCTAGACTAATAACTTTGATCATTTCTAAGAGAACTATGATTTTACTAATTGTATTAATTTTGATCCTATATTTAACCAATCACGATCAAATTTTTATAATTGGTTATTCATACTTACCATACCATTTGAAATTTCGAGGACAAAATTTTTCTAAGAGGGGTAGATTTGTAACTCTCTAAATCCATTTTGTATATTTCTGAAATATTTTCTCGATTTTTCTATCTTTTGAAAAAGTACCATTCTTTCATAAAACATGATTTGGAATGTTGAATATTTTCTCTCTGTTATAATAAAAACAATTACTATTATCTAAAGTACTACTTGGTTGTCCTGCTTCAAGTAACTATTTCTTATTACTCTCTATTTTATTAATTATAAATATTATTTAATTGTTAAGTAATTTTTATGTCTGTTAATAAATAATTCTAGTTATTAGTTTTGTTTATCAAACCTTAATGGTTATTTCTTACTTAATTATGATTAATTCATCTTTACTAGTTATGATGGTTTACTGGTTATGATGGCAAGTTTTCTTTTGTAACTAAAGTTTCAACTTATATTTAGAAAGGATTAGTGTAGAGTATTCTTTTAATCTGCTATTTGGTTACTAATTAATTAATTAGTTAGATATTCACTAACTAAATCAGTTAGTTAGTTATAGATTAGTTATAGATATTGTTCCTTACCCCCAAATCTGGTTGTATTTACTGCTAGTGCCACTAGGCTGGCTTGGAGCACACACAAATAGTATATTCTATATATTGGGGGTGTTCTCCAGTTATTAAATTATTACAAATTATGTCACATCATAAATTGTCAGTATGCCTCTGCTCTGCCTACCCCGTGCCGCTGCCGTGCTCCACCGCCGGACCACCAAATTCTGGTGATGTCTCTTTCACTGCTCTCTTCCATCTGGCCCTTTCCGATTCTCCAGCGCCACCACCGTTATCAGACCACCGCCGCCGTCTATCTCCATCACCTCAAGCCACCAGTATACCACCACCGTCGGCCATTATCACCACCGCCCCAAACAAACCACAACCACCACATCAAACCAGAATAACATACTGCTACCAAACACCACGACCAATTCCAACAGGTTTACTCACCTCGACTCCGACTGCATTGCCAGAGTCGCAACCTCTCGGAGCGGTTCGCCATGACTGGATCTGGACGAGTTGCCTTGACCCAGCGCCACCGTTAGATTCGGAGAGCCGCCATCCTAGATCTGGTTCAGCTGACGGCCGTCGCAGGATCGACTTCACCACCGTGACGCCTAGGATCGCAAACGATGCCACCGAAGTTCGTTGATGTGGCCACTAGCAGATCCGCAGCAGCCTTCTTGTCATGACCTGCACACGCTTTTCAGGATGCGAGAGCGTGAGCAAGCCAGCTACGTATCAAGTAGACTCCATCCCGACTCGAGTACGTATAAGCTGTCAAGATCATGGTATCATGGCTAATATGGTAATCTAATGTGTATCTCAATCCACAAGAATATATAAGACAAGAATAAACAAGTATGGGTCGTGGTCTGCAGCCCACTAGCATATATGTCCGATTAGACTCTAAGAATAGTATGAGTCTATAAAGGTAAGCTGATAAGCAAGATATATCATAAACGCACGAGAAAGATAGTATATCAATAACACTAACAAAATACCTAAATCATGCAGATGAAGTCAACTACCACATGCTCAGCTAACTAACTCCGTGCAATCAGCTACCTGAAGAGATCATCAGGTCCTCAGAGGACTAGCAAGATACATAAAATATGCCTACTAATATGACAGTAAATAACATGTATAGAAGATAAGAACACTGCAAGAAGAACATCTAAGGATGATGAGTCGTGTGAAAATGTAATACTAGACTTGACTAACTATCAATCAGAACTCCTATAGCTTGTAGTACAATGCAAGATAGTCACAATCTATAGTAGGTTTCGACCATAGTACAATGCAAGATACCTCCAGTCAAGAATAGCCAATTCTAGTATCGATTTACTCTTCTAAAGGAATACAAGGTCTAGTAGACTCCTATAAATCGTAGTACAATGCAAGATACTTCCAATTTATAGTGTCACAAGTCAAGTCAATCAATCAATATCAAGGTAGAAGAATCTGGTATAGGTCGTAGTACAATGTAAGATACTCACAATCTATAGTATCGCAAATCAAGTCAATTAATGAATATCAAGGTAGAAGAATCTGCTATAGGTCATAGTACAATGTAAGATAATCCCAATCTATAGTATGTCTCAACTGTAGTACAATGCAAGATACTTCCAGTCAAGAATGGTCAAATCAAGAACAAGGTATAGAACTGATGACTCTGTCGCAAGACACGATAACACGAAAAGATCAATAGACAATCAATAACGAATATCCTATACGTGCACGTAATTTAGAACAAGTAAAACAATCAAGGACAAACCAATCACAATATGGAAATCATGTGACAATATGAAAAGGAATACAATAAAGAAAGAAAAAAATAATGTAAATACTGTATATGTTAGGCAAGGTATACTTGCCTGGTATTTTGTCCAATCTGTGTTGAGACTACAGGTATCAAAATCGTATCCAAGCCTAGGTCGAATTAACGCTGCTACGGTTCACAGAAGATCTAACAAAACCCAACAAAGCAACCAAGAATTACTAACCAATATTTTTCATATACAAATATATAAAGCCAGGTCCTTAATAGGGTTTAACTTAAGAAAATAATCTTTCTTTTCTAATTTATATGTTTAAGAAAATATCTAATGGTATGTATCACTTCATTATGTATAAGAGCAAAACTCAATATGATTATCGTTAATAAAATTATATATAAGTTATATACATAAAATAATGATAGTTTAATATAAATATACAACAAATATTAATGTATGGTAAAAATAGATAATAATATATGAATATAGGTACACAATTTCCACATAAATTTAGACATGTTATACTTTTAACCTTTACATAAATATAAAAGACAAAATAATATCTATATATTGCATTCTGGTTAAGTTACTAATTATACATATAATCCTAGGTCTAAATTGCCAAAAATCTAAAGCAAAGGGGCTTGATTGGAACTTGCCAAAGCACACAAGAAAAGAAAAAGAATGTTACCTAACATTTATAGGCCCCACCTCCAATTTCACTCATGCGTGTACCATGTGGGTACTGCAGCTAACTAATTCATCTTCTCTTTCTTATAAGCAGCAGCTAAAACATGATTTCTGAGAATATGGCGGGCTTGGATGAGATGAAGGCTGACGTTCGGATGCACGGGTGGTACTAGCGCCCAGGGGACAGCGGTCTCTGGTCACCATCATGGCTCATCGTTCTCTAGTGTCGGCGAGGTACGGTCGGGTGACTCGACAGAGTAATCGACAAGGACCATGCCAAAGTCCAGGGTCGCGAGGGCCTGGCGAGCAAGCTCGAACAGAAATTGGGTTCGTGCACCATCGAACACGATCGGCATGGGCGTCAGCAGAGGAACATATTTTGTGGTCCGCCACTGCGTTGCTCCTTTCGACACGTCTGCGTTGAGCTGCGCACGCCTACGGAGTGGCTATGCACTTAATTTGGTGCCGAGTGCTCGAGCAGACGACGGTGGCGAGTCGGGATGAGAAGGAGACATGGTTGTCGGAGGTGGCCGCTTCTTTCGTGATTTAGAGCGTGGTGGGGCAGGGAAGCCCACTGATGGCACAGTAGTTGGCTATTGCTTGTAGGCTCACGGCGTGAAGTCCAGGAGGATGGTGGTGGGCTGGTTATCGTGAGGGTTTGACATCGTGTATGGTGGCTGTCACGATGAAGCACACCGGAGCACGGCATGCAGCAGTCTCTAGACGTGGGGGACGTGCTGTCGGCGGCGTGTGGCTGCGGCAGGGTGGTCGGCTCGTGCAGCACGAGGAGGAGTGCGTGGATGACGGCTGCGTCGAACGTCGGGGTTCACGCGGTGTCGTAATGGTCTTAGGCGTCCATGGCCACGGAAGGAGATCCCCGACCAACAGGATTGGAGTGGTAGGGGATGAATAGTTGGGTTCTTCCTAGAGGCGGGGGTAGAAGAAACTGGATGGAAAATATTTGTGCAGCTAGGGTTTCTTCATATTAGTATAGGTTATATATAAAGAGGTTTAAGAGCTGGGCTTGAGCTTCTTATCTTAATAAGTTAGGAACATATGATTTGATATTATTGGACTTAGGATTTAGGAAAATGAATAAGGAAAACACTTGGACTAGGCTTTGGAGAAATGCTGCACGTGGGGGTGGCCCGGTGGGGGTGTTTTGGCTGGGTTGGTTTCTCTCTCTCTTCTAAAGTTTGATTTAAGTACAAACCATAGATACCCTTTCTAACTAAACTAAGTTATATACGTACCATAATATTTATTTTATAAATAATCTAGAATATTAAATGATATATTTTATTATTATAAACCTAATAACAATATAAATAACAATAATAATAATGACTAATAAGAAAAATCTATAATAAGTGTACATCCAAAATATGTAATCTAAATATCCCAACAAGCATAAGGGTAATTAGGAAGGTATTTATTCTATTTCTAAAAATAGAATATCAATTCAGTAACAATAATATATATATATATATATATATATAATCCTTTATTATGAAATGCCTATTTGGATAATCAAAAATAATAAATGCAATATGTACGTCTACATGGACGTCTTTGGTCTCACTACAAAATTACATGGGCTCGGTTTCGGTTCGGGTCTAGTCCGAGCCAAATCAACACAAACCGGATCTCCTACAAGTCAATAATATAATTAATAAATAATTTAAAAAGTCTTTAGAGGTTTGTTTGACATTAAAATCTTTGATTGGAATTTTAATCACAAACAGAACAGTGTTACAATGTAGGACTTAGATGTAGTCCTAGGAGTACACTTTTATTTTTATCTGGGTACTGTGTCGATGGAGCGAGTAGTAATGCATTGACTCCGTTGACGATCTGACGACGATTTCAGATTCTCTGAAGGTCTGGTTTCTTTGGATGTCGGAGCGTTGCGAGGAGAAGCGGACGTTAAGTGTCTCTTCTGGCCTCTGTGGAGGTGCTTCTCTCTGAGTATGTATGTCTGTCTTTGTATGTGTGTGTATGATGAAGGAATGATCCTTCTATTTATAGATTACAGGCTGGTTGTTCATGCGCGCATATGTCGGATGCGCCTGGACGTGGGAATGCCACGAGGCTGATGCTGGCGGGGGCGCATGGTTGATGTACCCTGATTTAGGGATTGAATCCTTTCTGTTGCGCCTATGGGCTGCGAAAGAGCCGACATGTGGCAGCTGAGAGGATTCTTTGGTTGCTGAGATCTTGGGTGGTTAGCACCCCTTCGTGGACTGAACTGAGTCGAAGGACACGTGGCGTATGTTCGTGGCTCAAAGATCTCGAATTTGGTGGAGAGTCATCTGACAGAATGCGCCTAAGATCGGGCTCATGGAGAGGACTTTAGCTGTTGTCTTTAGGGATCAAGAGCGAGTCTAAATGCATGGGTTTGAGGCACACACAAAGATTTGGGTGCATGGCTGTGGTGGCGCATACGCTTTGGTTGGCCACGTGGCAAGGCAGCTCGACCGAATAACTCTGAAGGGTTGGAGACTCTTCGGGGGACGTGTTGCCGCCTCTGTCATGCTGTATTAAATGCTCGATATGACAGGCGTATGGGATTCTGTCCAGCCTGTCATTCAGCATTAAATGCTCGGATCGTGAGTGCATGGGCTCGATCTCTATTTTGGGCGCATCAGAAGGAGGCACAGGGATTTGCCATACGGTGCATCCACCTAGGCCCGACTGTTGGGTTTCCAATGTTTTGATTGTGCATGTTGACTGGGTGATTTCGAAAAGACAGATTCATTCCATAAATGTACATTCATTGCACGGGCTTCGGAGAGTCTGCCACTTGGCGCATGGGTCTGATTTGTCCAAGCTATAAATAGCAGCAAGGAGAGGGTTTTGTTCCCCATTTTCTTCCGTTTACTCAGTGTAGAGATGCACCTTTTTGCCCGAGTTCGTTCTGTAGACGAGATGCTCCCGAAGGTGAAGATGCGTCGAGTTGTCTTCGTACGCACTCGTGAAGGTGACTGTTACATCCAAAAGTCGGAATTGTAGGGTCCCGATGCAGGTCGAATGTGCTTGTTGCATCCAAAGATCGGGACATTCGTGTCCCGTCTTCGTTATACTGGAAGAGCCCCAGATCGGAATTGTGGTGCTCCCATCTTCCTTGGTCTTTGGAGAGCTCTTTCTCCTGCTAGAGTGGGGTTGGTTGCCTACCCTTGTTATGCTCAATAACTGCTTCATTAGCCGAAGCACTTGATCGGGTCGAAGTAGTGCACATATGCTGAGACTTCATGATGCGCCTGACTGAGATGCTGAAGAGATGCGCCTAGCTGAGACGCTGAAGAGATGTGCCTAACTGAGACGCTGAAGAGATGTGCCTAACTGAGACGCCGAAGAAATGCACCTCGCTGAGACGTCGAAGAAATGCGCCTATCTGAGACATGCCTGGATGAAGCGTAGCTTTAGGCTTTTTTTGATTTCTTCTTCGTAAAAAGAGTCTTCTATGTAAAAAGAGTCTTCTATGTAAAAAGAATCTTTAGTCATGTAACATACTTTTATGAAATAAAAAGCCCATTTATGCTGCTACTCTTTTACTGTTTTATGATATTTTCGACGCATGTTTGTTTTAGGGCGCATAGTAGATGCGCCAGAGATTCTATGCTTCTACAAGACCCCCTTCAAAGTTTTCAAAACTTTTCGTCAAGTTTTGGAATACTTTGAATAAGAAGCATAGTGGGCGCATGTCTTCGATGGAGCTCATGACTATTCTGGGCGCATGACTGCTCCGCGCATGATATGATGAGGCGCATGCTTCCTTTAAATACAAATGATAACGCCTCAGTTTATTAATTATGATCTTTGGAATATTCGCAGTTATCATTTTGCAGAATTCCAAGCGGCGGCTGACGTCACCCTTCATCGGTTCACGCGTGTGACCAAGCCTACAAATAGGCATCTGATGGAGAGAGAGAGAGAGTCTTTCTTCTTTGTTTTCTTCTTCTTCTTTGTGTCTTAAGAAATTTCCTCGAAACTTGAAGAATGGCCCCTAAGACTCCTTGCGGTGGTGCTGGCCGAGGGCGAAGCAAAGAAAAAGATCCTGCGGGGGTCGACGTTGACGATTTCCTCAGTACGCCCGTCGACGTTCGGCCGGCGGTGATTGGTGGGTATGTCATTCTTTACCGTACCTTTCTGTACTTGAGTATTTTTTTAGAACTCACATACGCCGACGTGCATGGACCTCGAGTCCTGATGTGCACTGAAGCTTCTTGCTGACGCGCATGGACTTCGAGTCCTGATGATGCGCTGAAGCTTCTTGCTGATGCGTATGGACTTCGAGTCCTGATGATGCGCTGAAGCTACTTGCTGATGCGCATGGACTTCGAGTCCTGATGATGCGCCGAAGCTTCTTGCTGATGCGCACAGACTTCGAGTCCTGATGATGCGCCGAAGCTTCTTTTCAGATGTGCCCGAGCCTTGCTTCTGACGAGAACGCGGTCCAGATATTTTTGTTGTTTTAACATATCAGAGTCTTTGTCATCTTTTCCTGACCGCCAGTTTCGATGACCGTCCCACTTTTGAACGAAGTACTTCTAGACGCTGCTCTCTGTCAGATGGGAGTTAACTATAACGAGAAGGTGATAAATCCTGTCCGAGCTGCCATCATGCTGGATCAGCCTCCCGAGAATGACCCAAATCTGGGAACAACAGTATGTGTTCCTCCAACGGATGATGGAGCATGGCAGTTTGAAACATGCCCTTTCTGGATATGTGACTTTCTTGAAGCCTGAGTTCCTGTTTGGGGATCGCCTCACTTCTACTGAAGCGAAGGTATTGAGGATCAAGGAAGATTGGTTCTTCACAGCCAAGGGGGTGAACATGTTCATTAAGCTGCTCAAGCGTCAATAGCCTTTGACAGCTTTCTGTCGTCTTGCTTCCAAGAGGAGGATGACATGGGAGCTAACCCCGTCTCAGGAGGGAGCGGTGGCGGGCACCATCAGGATCGATGCTACCTCGAACCAGAAGGATACTTTGGCCGCCATGCGGGCTGGGTCCTCTTTCACCTGGCAAACTCTGCGTCCTGGGAGTATTTATAGTGACGTCCCTGCCGACACTTTTGTCTTTGGTGCTTTGACTTTCGTTAATCGTATACTATCATCGAAGTGGTCATACCCGAAGGGTGAATTTCGGGTAGAGGATTGGTGTCATTATGTATCCAAGTGGGATGGGCTGACACACTGGGTTCGACGAAGTTTTGAATCGAACTCAGGGAGATTGGGCTGACTGCCGCTATCTGTGCCACCCAGGCGGGCGACGACATCAACATGCATATGTTCCTTGCACTCCTAGAGATGTTTAATACTCAGACTGGGACCTTCTTCACTCCGGTGGGGGAGCTAGGACTTGTACTTCATGAAATATATGAGGTGTCGAGGCTTCCTTGGGGATCAGAACCCTACGAGGAGTACTTCCTGACTAACGAGGAGTTCTAAGTCCTGGGGGACAAAGACGAGGAGATGATGGTTGTCTTCAAAGAAGTGGCGAGTCCACTATTATATGCAGAAGAAAGATAAGGGCGGGGTGCAGCCCCATGTGACTGCTTGGAGGGATTATATCTTTAAGCAAGACACGGAGGATACCTCTCGGTTCACGACTCCGCCAGCTTTCTCCAGCACTGAAGTGCTCTCTGAAATAAGCAGACTAAATGAGAAGAGTCCCCGCGAAAATGAGGATCGGGAGTCGGATGAGGGTCTCTACAGCTGTTTCTGGCACCGTACTCATTGGATGTAGTCCAAAGCATTATTGGCTGCTTATCTGATGATTTGGCTCCGGGATTACGTCTTTTCAGGCGTGTCAGGCTCTGTGAAGAGGGTGATCCGGAACCTAATCCTGCCAGCTGTGAAGTTGGTTTTTGGCCGTCGCTTGGCTCTACTTCCCCCGATGGTGTGTAACCTACTGCGAGGTTTACGAGAATTTGCGGGTAACGTCGTTCATGAACGGGGTAAGAATGGCAACTTTCCCCGTATCGAGCTGCAGTTTCATTATCTGATGGGGTGGTTGATTTTTCACCATCCCAACGTGATGAGTCCGGGCCAGGAAGAAGATCACGTGGCCGGAGATGCATTCCTCCGCCGCTTCTACCAGAGGAAATGGCTGCATACTAGCGTTCATGTTTGTAGGAAAGTTTTGTCCAACCTTCAGGGATGGAAGATCACTAAAGTTGATCCCATTTTTACAGGCTTCGAGGCTAATGAAGATTGAGCCGATTCGGGTGAAGACGCAACAACTCTGCCTCCGCAGGGATTCCGTTGGTTGCAAAGCATCCGGCCGTCCCATTTGGTGTACCGAAATAAGAACCAGTATTACTTGGAGCCGTACTTGCTGAGCCATTTTGCACGTCAATTCGGCTATGCTCAATTGATGTTGGGGAACCCAGTACTAGTCTGGGGTATACTGGGAGTCTGTTGGACGGGGCACGAACTTGGCATTACTACAATGCCTGATGCACCGGAGCTCACTTTACCATGCCAGTTCTGAATCCCCGGCCGCCGATTCTTTTCTCAGCCGCCAAATTTTGTTGTGCGATGAACACCGTATCCCCTGGATATGATAGGAAGACTAGTTTTATTATCGGCACCTGTCACTCCGATTTCCCGTTATACGTATTTTTCAGGATACGTATACGGATTTCTGACAATTTTCAGGTGGCTAGTATTTTGACATATCTTGCTTAGCTTAGCCTTGGTTTAAATCTTGACTTAATCGGTTCAACCTGGTTCAACATGACTTGGCTTGGCTTGGTTTGGTTTATTTTGGGTTGAGATGGGAGGGGTTGCTATATAAGTCAACTTCTTCTCTCTCCTCCATTATATACATTTACTTCTTCATCTTCTTCATTTACTCCTCCCACCTACCAAGCCTAGGCAAGTGCAACTTGCTTCATAATGGATCTCAAATTTTATTGTTCCATTTTCTTCTTTCCTTGATTCTAAGCCTCTTTAGAACTTGGAGTTTTTAGTTTCCATGGATAGATTCTTGTATATCTAGACTTAAAGTTTTTCTTGTTTTTCTTGTTTTCTTGGTTTTCTTGGTTTTAATCTCTAAAAACTTGGTATTTCTATAAACTAATGGTTCTATTTTGTAGAGAATTCAATTTCATACAGTTTTGGCATTTGTTTTGCATGATTTTGACTTCGGATGAGGAAGTTATGGCCATGGCAAGTTTTCAGAACTTTTATGGCTGAACTTGCTGTTGGGGACGATGACCCCCATGCGCCCGGGAGGCCATGCGCCGTAAAGTCCCGGCAACGCATTCTTTGACTCCGAGCGTGTCATGCGCGTAGTCTTCCTACGCGCATGTACTGAAGACGCAGCGTGAGTTCTGATGCGAGGATGTGCTGACGCGCGGATGCGCAGGAATTCTGATACGCGGATCCGCAGGAATACTGATGCGCGGATGCGTAGGAATTCTGATATGCGAATGCACAGAAATTCTAACGCACGGATGCACAGAAATTCTGATGCGCAGATGCGCTGATGTGCGGATCCGCAGGAATTTTGATGCGCAGATGTGCTGATGCAGGATGCACAGTAATTCTGACGCGCAAATGCGCAAGAATTCTGATGCGCGGATGTGCTGATGCGCAGGAATTCTGATGCGCAGATGCGCAGGAATTTGCATGCGCCGAAATTGCATTATTTTGCTATTTTTGCCTGTTTAAGCTGTTTTGTAACTAGAATCTCAAAAAAAAACTCAAAACATGAAAGTTGTAGATCTTTTCCTTGGCTTCAAGATTATGTCACTAGTTATTTTATGCAAGTTTCTCTCATTCATAATAATGTAAGAATAAAACTCTATAGTGGCCTGTTAGGGCGCACTCTTAACAAGTATCTAGTAACATGATAATTCTTAATAGTAACCGTCGTGATACACTCTTGACAAGTAACTTGACATGATAATTCTTGATGGTGGTCTGTTGTGACGCACTCTTGACTTGATAAAGTAACCTAACATGATAATCTCGATATACCTTGCTAAGTAAATCTTGTCTTGACACCGTGGGTGTTTGTGCTTGTATAAGCTACATGTCTCATCTTACATCATATCTAGGATATGAATTCCTGATTTCCACGGTCAGGGATTCACACTGAATCTGACTAGGATAATGTCTAGAGTGATCAAGTAGTTCATGAAGAGATTTTTCAGCTACAGGCAGTTCCGTTATCTGGGCGCTTTTAATTGGACTTGTAGCCTGCCGTCGAGTAGGGCACATTTCCAGCACACTGTCATGTGTTGCACCTCTAAGTCACCTAATCCAACTCTCTCAACTTGTGACCGGATAACCTGGATTAAGACTGCAGGGCTTGTGGCTGCTGGAACATCTCATTGCATCTTGCTAGTAACTAGGCTTGTGATAACCCTAGCTAGTTAAAGTATCAAGCCGTACTCATTGTTTGGCCGTGAATGATGAATAAAGTCCAGTCTAGTCTTATCTAAGCAATGTCAGTCTACAATTACTTTAGCACATACTTGCTTATACCTTACTCTTGTCGATAATTGGTTGGAGACTTAGCTCTGTTCAGGTGAAGGGTTACAACCCCGGTCCTTGTTTGGTTTACGGGTTGTAACTTGGCTACCGGAATAGTCCCTTAGTTGTCTTATCGTTTATCACGTTGTTTTTCGTAACTCCTGTCTTTTATTACCATTTATGTTCCCATGTGCTAATGTGCTGGTTTTAGCTCTTAAGTGAAGCCTCCCTTGTGGTACTTGCTCTTTCTGGGGCCTGACCTAGCTGATTTTGTATGGCCAAATTTTGGAGTAGCTCCTGAGGATCTCCCTATCTTCCAGCTAGATGGTGACCACTAGGCGCAACCCTGGCAACGAGTGGGTTCTTATTTTGCTCTTCCACTTCCTTGTAAAAATATTCTTGTGAGACGTTTAGCCGTCGAGCAAGTGTTAGCTCGTTTGTAACTTTACTTACTGTCTGCCTACGGGCTGTAACATGATTGACAAATCCTAGGGTTTATCATGTATTTTTGAAACTCTTGCTAGTCTTCACAATTTGTATGACTAGCTTCATGATCATCTGAATATGTGATGTTTGGGACGCCTTACTTTGTATATCTGATGATCTAACATCTTGTAACATTTACTTACTTGCTTGAAATTGAGACACTAGGCTTGTTCATGACCATAAGAGACTGTTGGCTTGTAGATAAACCCTCATGCATCTAGACAGTCGTGACCGTATATCGAGGTAGATTATACTTCAATGTACGTAGCTGGCAGTATCAGTCCCCTGCTCTCCAGTATTCTGGTTCTGGGGCGTGACACGGTTTAAGTGGTGGCCCATGCAGGTCTTGTAAATCAAGATGTGCGAGGGTTTACTGAATAGATGTCTCAATCAGCACTCGCTCTTGATCTCTACTCGTGTCTTCTAATCTTTTCGAAATCTTGACCTGTACATGTTTATATCCTCGATCTATTATGGTCCTTCCTTATTATTCCCCGTGTCGTTTCTTCAGTGGCATTGTAACCGGTCCTACCGATCAGTAAGACGGAGCACCTCCAGTGGACCAGCAACAACCTGGAGACCAAGTCCAACACTCTGGAGCGGCCTCCCGAGTCATGCATTTCGGGGATCCAGAGCCCCCAGTTCAGCCAGTCCAACCTGTAGAGCCTGATAATGGAATCCTGGTGGGTCTCATCAGGGAATTGCTTGTATCTCAAAATCGTCGGAGCGATGCCCTGCACCAGACAGTACAAGATGCCATGGGCAGAGTTGGTTACCAAGGGAACAATGCGGCCAACAGCTTTAAGCGCCTGAACCCTCCTTTCTTTGACGATACTGAAGATGCTATTGCTGCTGATGCATGGCTTCAGGACACAGAGGTTAACCTGGAAACAGCTAAGATTCCTGAGAATGAGAAGGTGGCCGTTGTGCGCTTGCAGTTATTAGACTTAGCCCGCAGCTGGTGGGCGATGCTAGCAGTTGGATTACCGACGCTTGTCTCATGGGTGGTATTCAGCAACAACTTCCAGACCAAGTACTTCGATGCAGTAGCTCGGTATGATCTGCAGACGAGATTCACCAATGTTAAGCAAATGGAAAGGACGGTCGATGGATATGCGGTCAAGTTTTCTAGACTTAGTCGGTTTGCTCCCACCTTGGTGGCAACCGAATTAGATCGAGCCCAACGATTCCAACAGGGGCTCCACCTAGAGACTATCATATCGGTGGAACAGTTTGAGCACCAGACGTTTGATGCCGTCCTGCAAGCAGCGAAGAGGCATGAGTATACTTCTTAGAGGATTGTAGATAGAAGCAGAGGACGGAAGAGGTCTTATGGGCAGATGTCCTATTCATCAGCACCAGCCTCGGCCGCTAGGGCTTTAACAATTGGAGCTCCTAGGAGGGCGACCACAGTTTCGTCGGTTCAACATTCGACGCCAACGTATCCTCAGCCACAAAAGCAGAAGTAGTCTTCCGTAATGGGCTGCACTCATTGTGGGAAGCCGGGACATGTAGTACCAGAGTGTCGTAGAGCATAGGGATTATGCTTGGCTTGTCGGGCACCGGATCACAAGATAGGGTCCTGTCCGAATAGAGCCAGTTCGTCGTCGTCAAACCTAACCAGTCCATCGGTAAGGGGTCCAGCACCAGTACAGCAGGCTCAGGCTCAGGCTCAGCAGTATGCCCAGGTTCAGATTCAGAACAGGCAGAGAGGTCACCAGCAGAGGGGACCAGCACCAAGAGGACAAGGTCAGGCAATGGCTCTGACCGTAGCAGAAGAGTTAGCTTCAGGTGAGGTGGTGGCAGGTACCATTCTCGTCAACTCTTTTCCAGCATCAGTATTATTTGATTCGGGTGCATCGCATTTATTTATGTCTAGGGGTGAGCATTCGGTTTATTCGTTTCAAAACGAACCGAATAACCGAAAACCGAATTGGACCGAAAACCGAATAAGCAAAACCGAAACCGAACCGAATTAATCCATAACCGAATCAAACCGAACCGAATTAAATCGGTTCGGTTTACGATTTATTCGGTTTATTCAATTTTTTGATTTATTTGCACTTTTTTTGTTAATATATATAATAACTAAATATACCTAAATTTATTTAGTATATACCTATAGTATATACATATGTATATTCGGTATATACCGATATATATTAATACATGTGTGTGTATATATAGTATATACATATATATATAGTAACTAATTTTTCTTATTCGGTTTTCGGTTTTGGACCAAAACCGAAACCCAAAACCGAAACCGAAACCGAATAAGAAAATTTAGTATTTTCAAAACTGAAACCGAACCGAATTTTTTTAAAACCGAACCGAATCTCTTATTCGGTTCGGTTCGGTTCGGTTCGGTTTTCGGTCCAAAACCGAATAATGCTCACCCCTATTTATGTCTGTACGATTCGTAACACGGATAGGACTGGAGCCCGAGTCATTATCAGTAAGACTCAATATACTTATTGGTAACGATCTTTTAGGGGTAGATAGAGTATATCCCTCGTGTCGAATCGTAGTTAGCGGTAGAGAGTTTTCCGCTATATTGATAGAATTTTCGATGGCCGACTATGATGTGCTCCTAGGAATGGATTGGTTGAAGGATCAATACGCAAGAATAGACTGCCATATTGGCAGGATTATTTTTGGTATTCCAGGCGAACCAAAGTTTTTATTTTCCAGAGGCGAAGTAGAACCTTTTCCACCAATATTTCGGATGGCAGTAGCAGAAGCAGTTCAATTTCCCAGAGTAGTAAAAGAGTTTCCTGATGTGTTTCCCGAAGAACTTCCAGGTATGCCACCGGATAGAGAGATAGAGTTCACTATCGAATTGATTCTAGGGACGGCACCAGTATCAGAGAGTCTACAGAATGGCACCTTCAGAATTAGAGAACTTATACAAGATGATTGAAGAACTCAGAACCAAGGGATTCATTCGTGCTAGTGGATCGCCTTGGGGAGCTCCGATGCTTCTTGTGGAAAAGAAGAATGGTACGTTAAGATTATGTGTTGATTATCGTACATTAAATTTTGTAATAATCAAGAACATATATCCTTTACTAAGGATAGATGATTTATTTGATCAGCTCAATGGGGCAGCAGTATTCTCGAAGATTGACTTGCGGTCAGGGTACCATCAGATCAGAGTCAGAGAGCAGGACATCCCGAAGACATCATTTAGATCTAGATATTGGCATTGGGAGTTCCTTGTTATGCCATTTGAAGCGACCAATACGCCGGCCGTATTCATGGATATCATGAATCGTATCTTCATGCCCTATTTGGATCAGTTTGTGATAGTGTTTATAGACGACATCTTAGTCTATAGCAAGAATAAGACAGAGCATGAGCAGCATCTTCGTGTAGTTCTTCAGATTCTCAGAGAGCAACAATTGTACGCGAAGTTCAGTAAGTGCAAATTTTGGCTTGATCGTATTTCGTACTTAGGTCACATCATCACCAGAGGTGGAGTGGAAGTGGACCCCCAGAAGATAGTGGCCATAGAGACATGGCCAGTACCTAGCACCGTCGTAGAAGTTCGGAGTTTCCTAGGATTTGCCAGCTATTACCGACGATTTGTGTCAGACTTTGCTCGGATTTCAGCACCATTGACGCAGTTGACCCGCAAGGATGTGCAGTTTGCTTGGATAGCAGAGTGTCAGAGTTCCTTGGAGAAGTTGAAGCGAAGATTGATGATGGCTCCTATTCTCACGCTTCCAGATGGGACTGGAGGATTTTTAGTTTATTGTGATGCTTTCGGTAGAGGATTGGGATGCGTCTGATGCAGCATGGTAAGGTAGTAGCTTATGTGTCATATCAGCTTTGTGATCATGAGAGGCATTATCCAACCCATGACTTGGAATTAGCAGCGGTGGTTTTCGCACTCAAGTTGTGGAGGCATTATTTGTATGGAGATCGGGTGGAGATTTTCACCGACCATAAGAGTCTTAAGTTTGTGTTTTCCCAGAAGGATCTCAATATGCGTCAGAGAAGATGGCTAGAGTTACTGGTGGATTATGACATCAACCTGCAGTATCATCCTGGAAAGGCCAATGTAGTTGCAGATGTATTGAGCAGAAGAGCAGGAGCTTATTTTCTAACAGCACAGCCAGAGTTATTAGCAGATCTTCAAAAGATGGGAATAGAAGTAGTTCTTCCTACTAATGTTGCATTGATGGCCAGCATGCAAGTTCAGTCCAGCATAGTTGAGAGGATCAAGATGGCACAATCAACAGATTCTAAGCTTCAGCAGCTTAGAGCAGAGTGTGAAGCAGGACGAAGACCAGAGTTATGCATTCACGAAGACGGTACACTCCGACATGGAAGGCGTCTTTGTGTACCTAGTGGTAATATCAGACATGAGATCATGGCAGAGGCTCACAGTTCTCAGTATTCAATTCATCTCGACGGTACGAAGATGTACCGAGACATCCGTCGGTATTTCTGGTGGAATGGCATGAAGAAGGAGATAGCCCGGTTTGTCTCTCGTTGTTTAGTTTGCCAACAAGTTAAAGCTGAACATCAGAGACCAACTGGACTTCTTTAACCTTTACCGATCTCAGAATAGAAATGGGAGCACATTACCATGGATTTTGTAACTGGGTTACCTAAATCCACAGCTGGGAGAGATGCTATATGGGTTATAGTTGACAGACTCACCAAGGTAGCTCATTTTCTTCCTTTCAGGATTCGTCAATCGACGGATCAGCTTGTAGAGATGTACCTCAGGCAGATTGTCAGATTACATGGAGTACCAGTCAGTATTGTATCCGACAGAGATTTAAATTCACATTGCACTTTTGGCGGAGTCTTCAAGAGAGCTTGGGGACTCGTCTCAAGTTCAGTTCAGCTTATCATCTGCAGACAGATGGTCAGTCAGAATGCACGATTCAGACTCATGAAGATATGTTGCGGTCATGTACACTCGACTTTGGTGGTTCGTGGGAAGATCACCTGCATCTCGTGGAGTTCTCCTATAACAATAGTTTCCAGGCCAGTATCCAGATGGCATCTTTGAGGCCTTGTACGGCAGAAAGTACAGATTCCCGTTAGCATGGGATGATATCGGCGAAAGACAGATGCTTGGTCCAGAGATGATTATGCAGACAATCGAGGTGGTCAGGCAAGTCAGATATCATCTTCGAGTTGCACAAGACCGTCTGTGCCATTGGGCTGATTCTTATCGACGCCCTCTTGAGTTTTCTATCGGCGACCATGTATTTCTTAGGATCTCGCCTACCCGTGGCGTCATTCGATTCGGCGTACGGGGAAAGCTTAGTCCTAGGTATATAGGACCGTTTGATATTCTCAAGCGAGTAGGTGATGTGTCCTATCGTCTCGCTCTTCCACCATCGTTACGTGAGGTACGTGACGTATTCCATGTATCCCAATTGCGATGGTACATCCCTGATCCGAACCATATCCTTGATCATTCGGAATTAAATGTTGGTACCAACCTTTCGTATGAGGAAAGGCCCGTATCCATGTTGGACCGAAGGGAGAAGATACTCAAGAATAAGACTATTTGTTTAGTCCGTGTTGCTTGGGGCCATCACTCTTTAGGTGAGTCAACGTAGGAACGTGAGGATGATATCCGCTCGCGATATCCACACTTGTTTGACTCATAAGGTATAATGTCTTTCTTATGCCTTATGCTTCTACTTTCTTACTTGCATGAATAATTGCTTGGTTGAATGCTAGTCGTAGATTGCCAGTATTGGTGTAGCTTGCTCCGACATCTCTAACCTCTTGATTAAATTCGGAGAACGGAATTCATTTAAGGTGGGTAGAGTTGTCACTCATGTTTCCCGTTATATGTATTTTTCAGGATACGTATACGAATTTCTGACAAATGTCAGGTGGCTCGTATTTTGACATATCTTGCTTAGCTTAGTCTTAGTTTAAATCTTGACTTAATTGGTTTAACTTGGTTCAACATGACTTGGCTTGGCTTGGCTTGGTTTGGTTTATTTTTGGTTGAGATGGGAGGGGTTGCTATATAAGTCAACTTCTTCTCTCTCCTCCATTATATGTATTTACTTCTTCATCTTCTTCATTTACTCCTCCCACCTACCAAGCCTAGGCAAGTACAACTTACTTCATGATGGATCTCAAGTTTTATTGTTCCATTTTCTTCTTTACTTGATTCTAAGCCTCTTTAGAACTTAGAGTTTTTAGTTTCCATGGATAAATTCTTGTATATCTAGACTTAAAGTTTTTTTTTGTTTTTCTTGGTTTTAATCTCTAAAAACTTGGTATTTCCAAAAACTAATGGTTCTATGTTGTAGAGAATTCAATTTCATACAGTTTTAGATTTGTTTCGCTTAATTTCGACTTCGGATGAGGAAGTTATTGCCATGGAAAGTTTTCAGAACTTTCATGACTGAACTTGCTGTTGGGGACGATGACCCCCATGCGCCCAGGAGGCCATGCCCCATGAAGTCCCGGCAATGCATTCTTTGACTCCTAGCGTGTCATGCGCGTAGTCTTCCTACGCGCATGTACTGAAGACGCAGCGTGAGTTCTGATGCGCGGATGTGCTGACGTGCGGATGCGCATGAATTCTGATGCGCGGATCCGCATGAATTATGATGTGCGGATGCGCAGGAATTCTGACGCGCGGATGCGCACAAATTCTGATGCGCGGATGTGCTGATGCACGGATCTGCAGAAATTCTGATGCACGAATGTGCTGATACGCGGATGCGCAGTAATTCTGACGCGTGAATGCACAAGAATTCTGATGCGCGGATGTGCTAATGCGCAGGAATTCTGATGCAAGGTGTAGGACCGTTGAGCACCTCTAGAGGTGGGGGGGTAAATAGAGTATGTGTGTGCAGCGGAAAATAATCACCAATTAAAAAATTAAACTATGGCAGTGATATAAGAGACAGTAAATAAAGAGAGAGAATTCAAACTCAGTGACACAGCGATATATACTGGTATCCCTCTGAGAGGACTAATCCAGTCTCGAGTACTCTTGCTCGATGTTAATCCACTATGGCACAAGCTTTAACTGAGAGCTTGCAGTCTCTTACAATACCGTGCTTGGTGACAAGCGTACGACCAGCTTCACAACACCGTGCTTGGTGACGAGCGCACGACCAGCTCCACAACAGGAAAGGTTGTTGAACTAGAACGACCTCTTTACAACTCTTGGAATACCAAAAGACTCTAAATCAACTCTGATAGTACTGGCTTTTGGCTAAGAGATGTATAGGTATGATTTGAAAATCTTAGATCGTTTGAAAACACTTGAGTAGTAGAGAAGAGAGAATGAAGAATGAATGAGTGATTTGAAATGAAAAGTTTTTCTCTATTTATAGGTGTTTTCTCCAACCAAACTCGGGCAGAACTCGGGCAGAGTTCGGATGCAAATATCTCGCAAAGAGACGTTGCTCGCTGATTTGGAGGCAACAGAAGTTTGAAACATTTTTGACCGAACTCAGTCAGAGTTCGGACCGAACTCGGGCCGAACTCGGTTACGAGTTCTGTCAGGAGATATTTGAAAATCTTTTGCAAAAACAGTTTTCAAACTATGTTTTTGGTTATTTGTAAAATCATTTGTAAAGGCTATTTTCAAAAAAATGTTTTTGAAATATTTTGTAAATAAAATACGAATAGGTAGGCTTTTGGAATGTGGACAGTTTTAACCCTAAGCCAGTATTACCAAAATTGATTTTACATAATAATTCCGAGACTTAATAAAATATAAAATGCATAATAAAATGAAAAATGAGTCTTCTGAAGATTTGATGATGTTGACGCTATGATTGATGCAGTACATTGTCCGTTGAATTTGATTTCATGTATCGTGAAATGATTAGCAGCATTTTCTATATTTTGTGTATTGACTTAAGTATGTGTTGATTATCGAAATCGGGTGTGACCATGGAATGGGCCAACAATCTCCCCCATTTTGATAATTGACAAACTTGAGTCTATACCAAAATATATTTATATGAAATAGAACAAAATACAAAAGTACCTGAAAAAAAAATAAAGTTTTGTTTTTGGATCTATTTTATATGCTTTGCTTTTTGGTATGGTACTCTTTTTCTCCCCCTTTGTCAAGTAGTAAAATGACTTGGCTCCCCCGTAATATGTGAAGCCAACAATAGACAAACACAAGACAAAGTGAAGCAAAAAGACATAATCACAGCATAAAACATATGGAAACAACTAATATAGAAGGAAACATCTCGTACTAAACTGAAATAGTCATGAAAATTTCCACTAATAATCCAAAAGTACAACTGAAAATGTCTAACTAATCAGTTTAGACATGAAAATAAAAAAAACTACATCAACTGATCATCATCTAATCAATGTCCACTAGCCCATAGCTGAATCCACGTCACATCGTGGGGTCATCCGTACCAGGAGTCTCATGAGGAAAGTAAGCTGTGGTCGGGTCGAAAAACTGAAAGGAAGCCTCATCAGTAAATCGAGGACCTGGAAATGTAGGGTGAGGTAAGATGGTGACTGGATAGACAGGATCATGAGCCAGGCTGTAGTGGAGGTCAGCAATGCTATTTCTCAGCACCTGGGCCTGAGAAATGCGCCGGAACTCCGAATCCTGATGACGTTGCGTAGGGACAGCAACAAAATCATCAAAACACTGATAGAACGTCGGATCAAATCCTGGGACAGGGGCTGGAGCAGGAGGAGCATCAGCAGGAGGGACCTCAGCATCAACAGCTGGAGCAGGATGAGCTCCAGGAGGCAGAGGTGGAGCAGGAAATCGACGAGATCTAGTCAGCTCGACAGGAGTGGAGGAGAAGGCACACGTCTCAAGATCAATCTCGAAACGTCGAAAGATAGATGCTAAGTGCATTGGATATACTAGATTCCTATCTGCATTTTTGCAGTTAAGCATCCAGGACATCACAGTTTTGGGAATAGAGAATGGGATGCCAAAGTGGATATGATATAAAGCAGATAGTTCCAAAAAGGTTACTTCATCAGTTGAACCTTTCTTTGGAAGAAGAACGGAGAAAACCATACGATGAAGTTCATAGAAAGTTTGATTCAAATGTTTGGCAAAAATTCTACGGGGAACAGGGTTAGGATGACAAATTAATTCCCTGAAGGAAGCAAGAGTGACATCAGCAGGAAATTGAATATGATAGATGTCAACCAAGGCATCACCAAGATCAGGAATATGGAAGAATTCGCTGATGTCGGTGGCGCTAAATTCTAACTCTTGTCCAGCAACGCAAGAATAGAAATTTCCATTTGGTTTTACCTGCTGATTGCAGTAAAACATACGGACGGCGTTATCAAAAATATTTTCTTGTACCTTGAAGAAATCTCGGTACCCAAGTTGGTCAAAAGTTGGAGCATACTCAAAGAAAGTAGAAAAATTCACAAAAGCTCCAGTACAAATACGACGACCAGAAAAAGAGTCGAACCAGAGATCCAAAAAATCTTTGTCCGAGAACAAAGTAGAGTCATATTCTTCGGGATCTCTAGGTCGTGCTGGACTGAATAAACTTGCAGGAGTGTATTCAGAGGAAGAGGAGGCACCTTGGGAAGTGGTTCCTCTTTGACGCTTGGGGGCCATAAGAAAGTAGAGAGAAAGTACCTTTTGAAGAAAAAGGAAGGAGGAACAAGATGAGCGCCCACTAGATCTCTTCGGAACCTTGCTAGGATGGAGGAGGAGAGGCTTCTTGGAAGAGAGGAGTGATTTTTACGAGTTGTTGTGTGGAAAAAGTGGAAGGAAAGATGGATTATATAGGAACTAGGGCCGGCTGTTCGTTTCTGGAACCATAACAGCGCCGACCGAACTCGGTCCGAATTCGGTCCGAACTCGGTCAGAGTTCGGGCCGAGTTCGGCCACTTGCATTCCCGAGACAGTCAATGCATTCTGGTAGGTTTAAAAGTAAAATTTAATAACTTTGACTGTAATATTAAATAACGAATGTTATTTTTGGGTTAACTGTAGGGGTTGTCCCAGCTAACGGAGGTTTACCGGGGAACTCTTAAATACCGCTTCGCTTCGGCCGTAGCCGTGGTGACAGACATACCATTTTTAAGTTTGTACCCAAAAACAATTTTCGTTAAATAAATAATAAAGTATCAAGTCATAAATTCAATTTTAATTACCATATACATTATGAGTCTGAGAATTTAAGAATGCCGAGCTCACGCCTCAAAATGTTAAAACGGTCTTCAGCCAATGGTTTAGTGAATATATCTGCTAGTTGATGATCAGTGTCAATAAATTCTAGACAGATATCCCCGTGTTGTTGATGATCACGAAGAAAATGATGTCTAATTTCTATGTACTTTGTGCGTAAATGACAAATAGGGTTCTTAGTTAGATTTATAGCACTAGTGTTGTCACAATAAATAGGAACATTTGTGTAGTGCAAATTGTAGTCCTCTAAGGTTTGCCTCATCCACAAAATCTGAACACAACAACGTCCTGCGGCGATATACTCAGCCTCAGTTGTTGATAATGCTACTGAATTTTGTTTCTTGCTAAACCAAGAGACTAAGGCCTTTCCTAAGAAATGACATGTGCCGCTGGTACTTTTACGGTCCACTTTGCATCCAGCAAAATCCGCATCCGAGTAACCTATCAGGTCAAAGGATTTGGTTTTGGGATACCATAAGCCAACTGTAGAAGTTCCTTTAAGGTATCGGAAGATACGCTTAACGGCACTCAGGTGTGATTCCTTAGGGTTTGCCTGATAACGTGCACAAATGCAAACGCTAAACATAATATCAGGGCGACTAGCAGTTAAGTATAATAAACTACCAATCATACCTCGATACTTACGCTGATCGACAGGTTTGCCACTTTCATCAGCATCAAGCTTTGTAGATGTAGCCATAGGCGTCCCGATTGGCTTTACATTCTCGAAGTCGTACTTTTTCAGTATATCCTTCGTATATTTAGCTTGGTTGATGAATGTTCCGTTCGAGTGCTGTTTGATTTGAAGTCCTAGGAAGAAGTTTAGCTCTCCCATCATACTCATCTCAAATTCACTCTGCATACACTTGGCAAAATCTTGACAGAGTTTTTCATTAGTAGAACCAAATATAATGTCGTCTACATAAATTTGCACTAGAAAAATGTCATCATTCATGGATTTAATAAATAAAGTAGTATCAATCTTTCCTTTTGAAAATCCATTATCAAGTAAGAAGGCACTTAGGCGTTCATACCAAGCACGAGGTGCTTGTTTGAGTCCATAAAGTGCTTTCTTAAGCTTGAAGACGTGATCAGGTTTTTGAAAATCTTCAAAACCAGGGGGTTGTTTCACAAAAACCTCTTCTTTCAAAAATCCATTTAAAAATACACTTTTTACGTCCATTTGAAAAAGTTTAAAATTATTAAAACATGCAAATGCACAAAACATGCGGATGGCTTCTAGTCTAGCAACAGGAGCATAGGTCTCATCATAATCAATTCCTTCTTCTTGATTATAACCTTGTGCCACTAGACGTGCTTTGTTGCGTAGAACTTGTCCATCTTCACTGAGTTTATTTCGGAACACCCATTTGGTACCAATTATCGATTGACCAATAGGTTTAGGAACAAGTTCCCAAACTTGGTTTCTCTCAAATTGATTAAGTTCCTCTTGCATGGCAGAAATCTAAAACTCATCAGTGAAAGCATCATCTACATTCTTAGGTTCTATTTGTGAAATAAATGCTATATTTGCTGCTATATCAGAATCCTTAAGAGATGAACGTGTACTTACACCTTTGGATACATCACCTATAATGAAAGTTTCTGGATGATCTGGCTTGAATCTCAATGATTCAAATCTTTGGGCCATACCTTTCATAAGGCTCTTCTCAGTTCCTGCATCTTCGAAACTTTTATCAGTCATTGCCTCTTGGGTCAGATCTTTCTCAGAACTCTTCTTAGTCTTTGTATGTGTATCTTCATCTTCACTGTCGCTAGATCTATGACTATTTAACTCATCAAAGGTAACATTAATAGTCTCTTCAACAATCATAGATCTTTTATTGAAAATTCTATATCCCTTACTCTTAGCAGCATATCCGAAAAATATCCCGTCATCTGCTTTGGAGTCAAACTTTCCCAAGTTATCCTTGGTGTTTAGGATAAAACAGCGACAACAAAAATTTTTGAAATAAGAAATGTTTGGAATTCTTCCAAACCAAAGCTCATATGGTGTTTTCTTCGAGATTGGTCGAATTAACACCCTATTTAAAATATGACAGGCTGTACTAACAGCTTCTGCCCAAAAATATTTAGGAAGATTATACTGATTCAGCATGACTCTAGCCATTTCGCTTAGAGTACGATTCTTCCGCTCCACAACACCATTCTGTTGGGGAGTTCTAGGACAAAAAAATTCATGGTAATATCCACTATCATCACAAAACTTTTTGAAATCAGAATTTTCGAATTCGCCACCATGATCACTTCGGATACGAGTAATCATGAAGCCTTTTTTGTTTTATACCTTTTTGCAAAATATTTGAAATTCAAAAATTGTATCACTTTTGTTTGATAAGAAATAAACCCAAGTAAATCGAGAGAAATCATCAACAATAACAAAAGCGTAGAGCTTACCGCCAAGACTAGCGACTCAACTAGGACCAAATAAATCCATATGAATTAACTGCAAAGGTCTCGAAGTGCTTACAACGTTGATAGATTTAAAAGTAGACCTATGTGCTTTGTTCTTTTCGCAGTCAGCACATACCATATCTCTCTTGAATAGAATTTCAGGGAGTCCTCTTACCAACTTCTTTGTATTTAGACGTGAGATAGTATCCATGTTTGCATGTCCTAGTCTCATATGCCATAGCCAGCTTTCATCTTGATTGTACTAGGCATCTTCCTGCATTATTAGTATTCTTCAAAAAGAAAACATAAATGTTTTCTTCTCTAATCCCTTTATATAAGGGATCACCAGATGACATATCATATCTGGTACATTTATCTTTCATAAAATTGATACCATAACCATTATCTGCCAAATAACTTATGCTCAGTAGGTTATGTTTCAATTCAGTTACTAGAAAAACATCCTTTATTATTGGATAAGGAGAAATACCTACAGTACCATTACCTATTATATCACCTCTCAAGTTATTTCCGAAGGAGACGTATCCTTCTTTCTTCATCGATAGCGTAGCGAATAAAGATGCATCACCAGTCATGTGTCGCGAACATCCGCTATCGAGGATCTATTTGCTTCTAGCATGAGAGGGTTGAGGGTCCACCTACAAAACAAGTAGATGAATCCTTTGGTATCCATTTTCTGAAGGGTCCATGCTGATTAGCTTTAGGTCTCCAGGCTAAAGTATGATTGTCAACAAGCTTTCTTGCTAAACAATACTGTAATATGTGTCCGTGCGTACCACAATAAGTGCAAGTCAGTTTAGAACCAGATGTGGTTGAAACTGTGTTTACATGCTTGTTTGGTTTCTTGGAGAACCTATAAGTGAAAGCATGATGATATTCGTGTTTCTTCTGTGCTTTCTTGTTTTTAGTCCTCTTAGGTGTATGCTTTGCATTAGGACTAAAATTAGGCTGTGTCACAGGTATTTCCTGTTTGCCTAACTTGATTTCTAACTTTTTAGAAATCGCAATAGACTCTTCATATTTAGCAGTCATAACTGAGAGTCTATGTTCTGTTACTAAGTGCATCTTCTTCTCTGTGTCATACAACTTTTGCTTTTTAACATAATCTCTTTCTTTCTTTTCAATTTTGAGGATAGCCTCATGATAGTCTACTTTGAGTTTGGCTATCTCTTCCGTGTTACCGGTAGTAGACGTTTCTTTAATATCTTCAATAAGATTGGACAGTCTAGCTAACTCGGTTGTGTATGCCTTAATCTCTTTTCGAGATTGCTTATACTTGTCAAGCACATTTTTGTGTTCTTCAAGTAAATCGCTAAAGGCATTTTCTAACTCATCGAAAGTAAAATCATCATATAGAGGGTTTGACGATACCTTATCAAAAGCCATAAGACAGGCATTTGCATTGCCGCAGGGTCTATCCTCTTCTTCAGAATCACTGGCATCACTTTCATGCCAGATGCTTGTGTTAGCATACTTTCGACCGGTTGTTGCTTTTCTGCTTGATCTTGATCTGTCATATGGACTGCTCTTCTTGGTGGTAGGACAGTCCTTCTTCATGTGCCCTGACTTCTTACATCCAAAGCATATGGTTTCATCTTCATTGCTTTCTTGGATATCTTTCTTCTTTCTGCTTGTAAACTTTAGGTACTTCCTGAAGTTCTTCACAAGTAGGGCTTGTTCATCACCACTTGACGATTCTTCATCGGAATCGTTGTACTTTGATTTTCTTGCTTGAGCTTTGAAGGCAATAGATTTCTCCTTTGGTGTTGCTTCTTCAAAATCTTGCAAGTCGAGTTCATGGGTCATGAGTTTGCCCATCAGCGTTTCCAGAATCATAGTGGTGAGATCGTTTCCTTCAATAATTGTTGTGGCTTTTGGATTCCAGTTCTTTGTTAGAGCCCACAGCACTTTTCTGATCTTCTCGTGATTGCTGTAATCCTTACCAAGAGATTGTAAAGGATTGTTATATCAAGGAAACGAGTAAACATCTGTGTAATTGACTCACCGGGTTTCATCTTAAAAGATTCATACTCCTGTGTCAGTCTACTAATTTTGGATTCCTTCACTTGGGAAGTCCCTTCATGGGTTACCTCAAGGAGTTTCCAAATTTCGTGAGACATCTTACAGGTTGAAACTCTGTTGAACTCGGTTTTGTCAATTGCACAGAATAGTGCATTGATGGCACGAGCATCTAGGCTAGTTTTAGCCTTTTCAGCTTCAGTGTACTTATCATGGGTCTTTTCCACCAGCTGGCCTTCAACCACTATTGGTGCTGGTTTCTTATAACCATCAATGACTATTGACCAAAGATCAAAGTCGAGAGACTTTAGAAAGAAAGTCATTCGTGTTTTCCAGTAGGTATAATTTGTTCCATCAAATAGGGGAGGTCTATTTGTGGATTGCCCTTCACCGTTGAATATTGTTTTCACGGCTGCCATATATACTCTCTAAGGTTTGTTATATAAGAATATAACCTGCTCTGATACCAATTGTAGGACCGTTGAGCACCTCTAGAGGGGGGGGTAAATAGAGTGTGTGTGTGCAGCGAAAAATAATCACCAATTAAAAAATTAAACTATGGCAGTGATATAAGAGACAGTAAATAAAGAGAGAGAATTCAAACTCAGTGACACAGCGATATATACTGGTATCCCTCTGAGAGGACTAATCCAGTCTCGAGTACTCTTGCTCGAAGTTAATCCACTATGGCACAAGATTTAACTGAGAGCTTGCAGTCTCTTACAACACCGTGCTTGGTGACAAGCGCACGACCAGCTTCACAACACCGTGCTTGGTGACGAGCGCACGACCAGCTCCACAACAGGAAAGGTTGTTGAACTAGAACGACCTCTTTACAACTCTTGGAATACCAAAAGACTCTAAATCAACTCTGATAGTACTGGCTTTTGGCTAAGAGATGTATAGGTATGATTTGAAAATCTTAGATCGTTTGAAAACACTTGAGTAGTAGAGAAGAGAGAATGAAGAATGAATGATATTGGCAGCGAATGATATTGGCAGCGAAGTTTGCTAGAGAGAATAGTGTACCCTATCTTGGGATTTGCTTGGGGTTGCAGATTTCTGTTATAGAATATTCCAGATATGTATGTGTATCTTCTGTTTTTTGCAGAACCTGCTGTTATGATGTAAAATTGCAGTCTTTTCCCTGAATGATATTTTATCTCCGTTTATTGTGTAATGATTAGGTTTTGGGATTGGAAAGGGCAAATAGTGAAGAATTCGACTCTCAAACACCACATCCTGTTGTTATTTTCATGCTTGAGGTATTTTGTTTATCAACACTGTTTACTTTGTGCTTCAACCACTAAAGATGGTAGTTCTTGACCACATCAATTTGTGAATGCAGGGATCAGGAACACATATGGGAAGTACAATGAGATTGGGGTCCCGGATAACATTTTTTAAAAATCCTGATTGTGTCACTTCAAAGCTGTAAGCTTTTTCTTCTACCTACTAATCTATTCTCATACAATTTAGTTTGAAAATTATAAAATTGATGGAGATATCCTTTAAGTTTGTAAATGCCATTCCTTTTTGTTCTGTCTTAATGTGTCGAGGAGATGAGTGTGATTCCATACACTTCATCTAAGGCCCTTTTTTAGACTACGGGAACTTTGAGAATGCTCCTAAATTGCACCAAATTACATTCAGGCCCTTTTATTACTACAGGTAGGTATTTTAATGCTTTTTACCCCTTGTTTCTTTCATGTCGATTTAATTTTAGATTCAATGTATATGAAAGTATTTTATTACATGATCCTCAATTGCTAGTTTCTTGTTGAAAACTTGGTACCAACTCTTAAGACATGAGGTGGTCTTTTGGTAATTTTTTTTTAATCTTTTTCAGGGTTTTGCTACGTGATGCCGACAGTTTTGATGTGCTCAAAGTTGAAGCCAATGTACTAATAGTTTTGAGGGTCTACTTACTAGTAGTAGTTGTAAATATATGTATTTGGATGTCCTATTTTGAAAAAAATGTAATGAAGATGGTGATATATATTATGCATATGTTTGTAAATGGATTAAATGGTACTCTATGACATTTAGATGCTTTCTTGTGAATATGGTTCAAAATGAATATTTTGAAATTGAATTGAGCAACATTGAGCATTGATCTATAATTTTTTGGAAAGTAATATATAAATGTGTAGAATTGAGCGTTATAAATGTGCTGAATTGAGTCTATAGAGATTATCTATTCATAACGCTTTCAAACTACGCTGAAAATAAGTGTAGCAGAAACTCATCATATTCATGACGTTTATTTTATGACGCTTTTAAAAAACATTTATAACACCCGTTTTTATCACGCTTTCTTTGGAAAAAAAGCGTCATAGTTGGTCATTAATGACGGTTTTTAGCCGTCATTAAAAGGTATTTCTGTTGTAGTGAGCTTCAAGCGCATGAACCCTCATTTCTTTGACGACACTGAAGATGCTATTGATGCTGATGCATGGCTTCAGAACACAGAGGTTATCCTGGAAGCAACTAGGATTCCTGAGAATGAGAAGGTGGCCGTTGTGCGCTTACAGTTAATAGACTTAGCCCGCAGCTTGTGGGCGATACTGGCAGTTGGATTACCGACGCCTGTATCATGGGCGGTATTCAGCAACAAGTTCTAAACCAAGTACTTCGATGCAGTAGCTCGGTATGATCTGCTGATAAGATTCACCAATCTTAAGCAGATGGGAAGGACGGTCGATGGATATACGGTCGAGTTTTCTAGACTTAGTCGGTTTGCTCCCACCTTGGTGGCAACCGAATTGGATCGAGCCCAGCGATTCCAACAGGGGCTCCACCTAGAGATTATCATATCGGTAGAACAGTTTGAGCACCAGACGTTTGATGCCGTCTTACGAGCAGCGAAGAGGCATGAATATACTTCTCAGAGGATTGTAGATAGAAGCGGAGGACGGAAGAGGTCTCATGGACAGATGTCCCAGTCATCAGCACCAGGCCCGGCCACTAGGGCTTTAACAATTGGAGCTCCTAGGAGGGCGACCACAGTTTTGTTGGTTCAACCTTCGATGCCGGCGTATCCTCGGCAACAGAAGCAGAAGTAGTCTTCCGCAAAAGGCTGCACTCATTGTGGAAAGCCAGGGCACGTAGTACCAGAGTGTCGTAGAGCACATGGATTGTGCTTGGCTTGTGGGATACCGGATCACAAGATAGGGTCCTATCCGAATAGAGCCAGTTCGTCGTCGTCAAACCTAACCAGTCCATCGGTAAGGGGTCCAGCACCAGTGCAACAGCAATACCAGCCTCCGAGGCTATTGCCGCCTCAGGCTCAGCAGTATGCCCAGGTTCAGATTCAGAACAGGCAGAGAGGTCACCAGCAGAGGGGACCAGCACCAAGAGGACAAGGTTAGGCAATAGCTCTGACCGTAGTAGAAGAGTTAGCTTCAGGTGAGGTGGTGGCAGGTACCATTCTCGTCAACTCTTTTCCAGCATTAATATTATTTGATTCGGGTGCATCGCATTCATTTTTGTCTAGGGATGAGCATTCGGTTTATTCGGTTCAAACCGAACCGAATAACCGAAAACCGAATTGGACCGAAAACCGAATAAGCAAAACCGAAGCCGAACCGAATTGATCCATAACCGAATCAAACCGAACCGAATTAAATCGGTTCGGTTTTTGGTTTATTCAGTTTATTCAATTTTTCGGTTTATTTGCACTTTTTTTGTTAATATATATAATAACTAAATATACCTAAATTATTTAGTATATACCTATAGTATATACATATGTATATTCGGTATATATCTATATATATTAATACATGTGTGTGTATATATAGTATATACATATATATATAGTAACTAATTTTTCTTATTCGGTTTTCGGTTTTGGACCGAAACCGAAACCCAAAACCGAAACCGAAAAATAAAATTTAGTATTTTCAAAACCAAAACCGAACCGAATTTTTTTGAAACCGAACCGAATCTCTTATTCGGTTCGGTTCGGTTCGGTTCGGTTCGGTTCGGTTTTCGGTCCAAAATCGAATAATGCTCACCCCTATTTATGTTTGCACGATTCGCAACACAGATAGGACTGGAGCCCGAGTCATTATTAGTAAGACTCAATATACTTACTGGTAACGATCTTTTAGGGGTAGAGAGTTTCCCGCTAGATTGATAGAATTTTCGATGGCCGACTATGATGTGGTCCTAGGAATGGATTGGTTGAAGGATCAATATGCAAGAATAGACTGCCATATTGGCAGGATTATTTTTGGTATTTCAGGCGAACCAAAGTTTTTATTTTCCAGAGGCGAAGTAGAACCTTCTCCACCAGTATTACGGATGGCAGTAGCAGAAGCAGTTCAATTTTCCAGAGTAGTAAAAGAGTTTCCTGATGTATTTCCCGAAGAGCTTCCAGGTATGCCACCGGATAGAGAGATAGAGTTCACTATCGAATTGATTCCAGGGACGGCACCAGTGTCAGAGAGAGTCTACAGAATGGCACCTTCAGAATTAGAGATCTTATACAAGATGATTGAAGAACTCAGAACCAAGGGATTCATTCGTGCTAGTGGGTCGCCTTGGGGAGCCCCGATGCTTCTTGTGAAAAAGAAGGATGGTACGTCAAGATTATGTGTTGATTATCGTACCTTAAATTTTGTAACAATCAAGAACATATATCCATTACCAAGGATAGATGATTTATTTGATCAGCTCAGTGGGGCAGCAGTATTCTCGAAGATTGACTTGCGGTCAGGGTACCATCATATCAGAGTCAGAGAGCAGGACATCCCGAAGACAGCATTCAGATCTAGATATGGGCATTGGGAGTTCCTTGTTATGCCATTTGGAGCGACCAATGCGTCGGCCGTATTCATGGATCTTATGCATCGTATCTTCATGCCCTATTTGGATCAGTTTGTGATAGTGTTTATAGACGACATCTTAGTCTATAGCAAGAATAAGACAAAGCATGAGCAACATCTTCGTGTAGTTCTTCAGATTCTCAGAGAGCAACAATTGTATGCGAAGTTCAGTAAGTGCAAATTTTGGCTTGATCGTATTTCGTACTTAGGTCACATCATCACCAGAGGTGGAGTAGAAGTGGACCCCCAGAAGATAGTGGCCATAGAGACATGGCCAGTACCTAGCACCGTCGTAGAAGTTCGAAGTTTCCTGGGATTGGCCAGCTATTACCGACGATTTGTGTCAGACTTTGCTCGGATTTCAGCACCATTGACGCAGTTGACCCGTAAGGATGTGCAGTTTGCTTGGATAGCAGAGTGTCAGAGTTCCTTCGAGAAGTTGAAGCGAAGATTGATGACGGCTCCTATTCTCACACTTCCAGATGGGACTGGAGGATTTTTAGTTTATTGTGATGCTTCCGGTAGAGGATTGGGATGCATCTTGATACAGCATGGTAAGGTAGTATCTTATGTGTCACGTCAGCTTCGTGATCATGGGATGCGTTACCCAACTCATGACTTGGAATTAGCAGCGGTGGTTTTCGCACTCAAGTTGTGGAGGCATTATTTGTATGGAGATCGGGTGGAGATTTTTATCGACCACAAGAGTCTTAAGTATGTGTTTACCCAGAAGGATCTCAAATGCGTCAGAGAAGATGGCTAGAGTTACTGGTGGATTATGACATCAACCTGCAGTATCATCCTGGAAAGGCCAATGTAGTTGCAGATGCATTGAACAGAAGAGCAGGAGCTTATTTTCTAACAGTACAGCCAGAGTTATTAGCAGATCTTCAAAAGATGGGAATAGAAGTAGTTCTTCCTACCAATATCGTACTGATGGCCAGCACGCAAGTTCAGTCCAGCATAGTTGAGAGGATCAAGATGGCACAATCAACATATTCTAAGCTTCAGCGGCTTAGAGCAGAGTATGAAGCAGGACGAAGACCAGAGTTATGCATTCACGAAGACGGTACACTCCGACATAGAAGGCATATTTGTGTACCTAGTGGTAATATCAGACAGAAGATCATGGCAGAGGCTCACAGTTCTCAGTATTCAATTCATCCCGACGGTACGAAGATGTACCGAGACATCCGTCAATATTTCTGGTGGAATGGCATGAAGAAAGAGATAGCCCGATTTGTCTCTCGTTGTTTAGTTTGCCAACAAGTTAAAGCTGAACATCAGAGACCAGCTGGACTTCTTCAACCTTTATCGATCCCAGAATGGAAATGGAAGCACATTACCATGGATTTTATAACTGGATTACCTAAATCCCCGGTTGGGAGAGATGCTATATGGGTTATAGTTGGCAGACTCACCAAGGTAGCTCATTTTCTCCCTTTCAGGATTCGTTAGTCGACGGATCAGCTTGTAGAGATGTACCTCAGGCAGATTGTCAGATTGCATGGAGTGCCAGTCAGTATTGTATCCGAAAGAGATTCAAGATTCACATCATACTTTTGGCGGAGTCTTCAAGAGAGCTTGGGGACTCGTCTCAAGTTCAGTTCAGCTTATCATCCGCAGACAGATGGTCAGTCAGCATGCACGATTCAGACTCTTGAAGATATGTTACGGTCATGTACACTCAACTTTGATGGTTCGTGGGAAGATCACCTGCATCTCGTGGAGTTCTCCTATAACAACAGTTTTCAGGCCAGTATCCAGATGGCACCCTTTGAGGACTTGTACAACAGAAAGCGCAGATCTCCGTTAGCATGGGATGATGTCGACGAAAGACAGATGCTTGGTCCAGAGATGATTACGCAGACAATCGAGGTGGTCAGACAAGTCAGAGATCATCTTCGAGTTGCACAAGACCGTCAGCGCCATTGGGTCGATTCTTATCGACGCCCTCTTGAGTTTTCTATCGGCGACCATGTATTTCTTAGGATCTCGCCTACCCGTGGCGTCATTCGATTCGGCGTACGGAGAAAGCTTAATCCTAGGTATATAGGACCGTTTGATATTCTCAAGCGAGTAGGTGATATGTCCTATCGTTTCGCTCTTCCACCGTCGTTACGTGAGGTACATGACGTATTCCATGTATCCCAATTGTGACGGTACATCCCGAATCCGAGCCATATCCTTGATCATTCAAAATTGGATGTTGGTACCAACCTTTCGTATAAGGAAAGGCTCGTATCCATATTGGACCGAAGGGAGAAGATACTCAAGAATAAAACTATTAGTTTAGTCCGTGTTGCTTGGGGCCATCACTCTTTAGGTGAGTCAACGTAGGAACGTGAGGATGATATCCGCTCGCGATATCCACACTTGTTTGACTCATAAGGTATAATGTCTTTCTTATGCCTTATGCTTCTACTTTCTTGTTTGCATGAATAATTGCTTGGTTAACTGCTAGTCGTAGATTGATAGTATTAGTGTAGCTTGCCCCGACATCTCTAGCCTCTTGATTAAATTACGAAGACGAAATTCATTTAAGATGGGTAGAGTTGTCACTCATGTTTCCCGTTATACGTATTTTTCAGGATACGTATACGAATTTCTGACAATTGTCAGGTGGCTCGTATTTTGACATATCTTGCTTAGCTTAGCCTTAGTTTAAATCTTGACTTAATTGGTTTAACTTGGTTCAACATGACTTGTCTTGGCTTGGCTTGGTTTGGTTTATTTTTGGTTGAGATGGGAGGGGTTGCTATATAAGTCAACTTCTTCTCTCTCCTCCATTATATGTATTTACTTCTTCATCTTCTTCATTTACTCCTCCCAACTACCAAGCCTAGGCAAGTACAACTTGCTTCATGATGGATCTCAAGTTTTATTATTCTATTTTCTTCTTTACTTGATTCTAAGCCTCTTTAGAACTTGAAGTTTTTAGTTTCCATGGATAGATTCTTGTATATCTAGACTTAAAGTTTTTCTTGTTTTTCTTGGTTTTAATCTCTAAAAACTTTGTATTTCCAAAAACTAATGGTTCTATGTTGTAGAGAATTCAATTTTATCCAGTTTTGGCTTTTGTTTTGCTTGATTTCGACTTCGGATGAGGAAGTTATGGACATGGAAAGTTTTCAGAACTTTCATGGCTGAACTTGCTGCTAGGGACGATGACCCCCATGCGCTCGGAAGGACATGCGCCGAGAGGCCATGCGCCATAGAGTCCCGGCAATGCATTCTTTGACTCCGAGCGTGTCATGCGCGTAGTCTTCCTACGCGCATGTACTGAAGATGCAGCGTGAGTTATGATGCACGGATGTGCTGACGTGCGGATGCGCAGGAATTCTGATGCACGAATCTGCATGAATTCTGATGTGCGGATGCGCAGGAATTCTGACGCGCGGATGCGCAGGAATTCTGATGCGCGGATGTGCTGATGCGCGGATCCGCAGGAATTCTGATACGCGGATGTGCTGATGCGCGGATGTGCAGTAATTCTGACGCGTGAATGCGCAAGAATTCTGATGTGCTGATGCGCAAAAATTCTGATGCACAGATGCGCAAAAATTTACATGCGTCGGAATTGCATTATTTTGCTGGTTTTGCCCGGTTAAGCTGTTTTGTAGCTAGAATCTCAAAAAAAACTCAAAGCATGAAAGTTGTAGATCTTTTCCTTGGCTTCAAGATTATGTCACTAGTTATTTTATGCAAGTTTCTCTCATTCATAATAATGTAAGAATAAAACACTATACTGGCCTGTTAGGGCGCACTCTTAACAAGTATCTAGTAACATGATAAATCTTAATAGTGACCGTCGTGGTACACTCTTGACAAGTAACTTGACATGATAATTCTTGATGGTGGTCCGTTGTGACGCACTATTGACTTGATAAAGTAACCTAACATGATAATCTCAATATGCTTTGCTAAGTAAATCTTGTCTTGACACCGTGGATGTTTGTACTTGTATAAGCTACATGTCTCGTCTTACATCATGTCTAGGATATGAATTCCTGATTTTTACGGTCAGGAATTCATACTGAATCTGACTAGGATAATGACTAGAGTGATCAAGTAGTTCATGAAGAGATTTTCCAGCTACAGGCAGTTCCGTTATCTGGGCGCTTTTAATTGGACTTGTAGCCTGCCGTCGAGTAGGGCACATTTCCAGCACACTGTCATGTGTTGCACCTATAAGTCATCTAATTCAACTCTCTCAACTTGTGACCGAATAAACTGGAATAAGACTGCAGGGCTTATGGCTGCTAGAACATCTCATTGTATCTTGCTAGTAACTAGGCTTATGATAACCCTAGCTAGTTAAAGTATCAAACCGTACTCATTGTTTGGCCGTGAATGATGAATGGAGTCCAGTCTAGTCTTATCTAAGCAATGCCAGTCTATGATTACTTTAGCACATACTTGCTTATGCCTTACTCTTGTCGATAATTGGTTGGAGACTAAGCTCTGTTCAGGTGAAGGATTACAACCCCGATCCTTGTTTGGTTTACGGGTTGTAACTTGGCTACCAGAATAGTCCCTTAGTTGTCTTATCGTTTATCACCTTGTTTTCCCTAACTCCTATCTTTTATTACCATTTATGTTCCCATGTGCTAATGTGCTGGTTTTAGTTCTTAAGTGAAGCCTCCCTTGTGGCACTTGCTCTTTCTGGGGTCTGACCCAGCTGGTTTTGTATGGCCAGATTTCGGAGTAGCTCCCGAGGATCTTCCCGTCTTCCAGCCAGATGGTGACCACTAGGCGCAACCCTGGCAACGAGTGGGTTCTTATTTTGCTCTCCCACTCCCTTATAAAAATATTCTTTTGAGGTGTTTAGCCGCCGAGCAAGTGTTAGCTCGTTTGTAACTTTACTTACTGTCTGTCTACGGGCTATAACATGATTGACAAATCCTAGGGTTGATCATGTATGACTGAAACTCTTGCTAGTCTTCATATTTTGTATGACTAGCTTCATGATCATCTGAATATGTGATATTTAGGATGCATTACTTTGTATGTCTGATGATCTAACATCTTGTAACATTTACTTACTTGCTTGAGATTGAGACACTAGGCTTGTTCATGACCATAAGAGACTGTTGGCTTGTAGATAAACCCTCATGCATCTAGACAGTCGTGACCGTATATCGAGGTAGATTATACTTTAATGTAAGTAGCTGGCTGTGTCTGTCCTCCGCTCTCCAGTATTCTGGTTCTGGGGTATGACCCAATTGGAGGCGACTGGGAACATGTTGGCGAAGGCTCGATTGTACCACCTGCCAGAGGTTGGTTACTAAGATACCCCTGCCATATCCACAGGGGGTACTCAGGCAGAGCCCTCGGCTGATCATCCGAAAAGACGTGCTGACACGGAGGCCGGTTCTTCTGCGCCGAAGAGGCAGAGAAAAGCAGTGCCACTGGTAGTGTCAAAAGAATCAGCTCCTGTAGAGGTAAGGATGTCCCACATTGTCTTGTTCATTCTACCATTTTTGTGACATATGCCTTCTTTTTGTAGGAGACGCTAAAGAGAAGACCCCGAGCTTCGAAATCGGGTGCTAGCAGACCAAAGTTGGTGGCAAGCACATCTGACGAGCGCATTCCGTCGGTTGTGGCGTCTCCCGTAGAGGATAACCCTGATGATCTCACTTCTGTGGAGATTTTAGTATCTCCAGACTATGCTGAAGGGGAAGTTGAAGGTGCATCAGTTATCGGGATAGTACAAGCTGTCGTGGAGGCCTCTGGTATCGAGGTCCCAACAGAAGCTGTGCTTCCGGATGAGGAAGATGAATGGAGTTCGTCTTCTTCGGATGACGTTCCTCCAGAGATCCCTGAGCCTGCAGTAGGGGCAATAGGCGCGGTTGTAACAGAGAAGAGGGCTGATTCCTCTCCTAGTCATGATGAAGGAAGGTCGGCTACACCGTTGCCGAGCGCTATCCAGACCCAGCAGTGGAAGCCGAGCTGGCTGTCGTCCAGGAGGTACTGGCAGACTCTATTCCTACGAAGGGATTTGATGAGGGAGGCGAGACTCGTCTGCCGAGCCCGACTCCAGAGGAAATACCGAGTCAGAAAACGGGTGCTGATCCTGCTGTCTTGCCAGAGAAGGAAGGCCCTGTGCTGGCTGCAGGTGGTGTTTTGGAGATGGAGGAGACAACCTCCGACGTCGGTGGTCCCTCCGAGATTGAAAAGGGAAAGGGTTTGCTGGTAAAAAAACCCTTTGTTGCTCCTCCTACTAGGGGCACGATATCGACACCCTATTCGGCTCCTTCTGCCCTCTTGGCTCCTCGGGCTAGCGGCGAAGTTCAAGTCTCCGATGAGGGAGGGTCCGCTGATGTTGAGGTTTCAGCCTTGCGGGTTGAGGTCGGTGGATCTTCTTCAGGTCCGTCGCCCATCACAGTAGATCCTCCAACTCCTGTTATAATGCCTCAAGTGTTGGCTGATGCGGATGAATATATGCAGTTTGCCGTTGAGGCGGTCTACAAGATGCTGCAAAAAGGGGTATCGACGATATTGAATGCGAACGGGAGTTTCGTGACGACAAAAGCCATGGCGCTCCCTTACATTGGTCTGATACGTTCCTACCGGGGCCATGATCATATGGCTTAGATTCTGGAGGCATCGGTGGCTGAGCTCGACCAGTATCTTTCCGAACTTTGGAGTATTCTGCAGAATGACTTTTTTGCTCTGATAGAAGCAGAAAAAAGAAATTGATAGCCGATGTTGAGTCGTCTTATCAGGCCACGGTGGCCATCTGGGACTGTGAGGTGGCCGAGGCTGAGGCTGCGACGGAGAGACTATCTCAGTCCACGCAGGAGAAGGTAGAGCTGCGGGCCTCATTAGATGCTAGTATAGCGGAGGTCACTGCCAAGATTCGCCTCCTTGAAGACCAGCGAGCCCAACTTTTGCTAGATACTGAGCGAGCCCAGGCTGAGCACGTAGCATCCAAGGAGGAAGAAGCAGCTTTTACCCATCATATTCTTTCTCTAACCTGCGCCAGCGGCAAGAGTTGACGCTAAGTACGAGAATGATACTGCTCCTGAGGCTGTGGAGGTGATGCGTCAAGAAGCTGAACGCCGAGTCTTGGCGACTGTGGGGACTCGGGCTGAAGACTTGAAGCATCAGATCGAAGAGCTTTCTGCCAATCCCAGTGATGCTTAGGGATTGTAGTCTCTTATTTTATTTTATTTTTTGTTTTTGTTTTGGACAACTTTGCTGGGGATATAATCCTTTACTTTTGAATGCAAAATAGAGAATTTTCTGGTGTGTTCATCTTTACTGTCATGAACTAGCGATTTGTGTGGACCTATTATCTTTTGTGCACCTTAGTTTTTAGGTACAGATAATAAGTTTGAGAGGACCGACATGTTTGCTCAAAGGTAATATGGACGTGGCAAATATGGGGTTCAAATGACGAAATCTTCCTACTTAGAGGTGTTATGGACGTGGTAGGAGTGACTCTAGGGGGATACACAGAACTACTCAGAGGTAATATGGACATGGAAGTTCTACGATCGATGTACGACAACGCAGGGGTTGTCTGTACGGGATATTTACTCAGAGATAATGTGGACATGGTAAACATGATAGGTAGCACAATCCTACGTAGTGTAAGATTCCGCCTTGCAGGGTGTAGAGGAGCAACTCAGAGAAAATGTGGACGTGGTTGTTCTTCTACTGAGGATAGAATGCCACGGAACAACTGGGTTCCGAAAGCATAGGATTTTGTGAAAGGGAGGTGTATGTGAGCTATGATGATCAGGTCCACTGATTCCCTTGCTGGGTAGAGATGGAAGTACATATCTGAAAGATGTCAAGAGTAGTACTTTTTTAGGAACTTGCCGTTGATGGGCATCATGAACAAGTCCCCGTTTGGTCGGGCGAGGCGGTAAGCACCGTTTGAGTATACCGTCTCTATGATGAAAGGTCCCTCCCACTTGGGCTTGAACTTTCCTGGTGTTTTGTGAGTCAACACCATCGGCCTCCTGACTTCCAGGACCAGGTCGCCTACTTGAAAAGTCCTCTGCTTGACCATTTTGTCGAAAGTCTGTGATATACGGGCTTGATAGAGTTCAATACGCTGTTGAGCTAGGAGACATTTTTCGTCAAGTGCCTCCAATTCTCGCAGACGACGACGCTGATTGTCTTCTTCTGTCAATTGGTTTATGATCGCTACACGGAGTGAGGGTATCTGGATCTCGAGATGCAGTACCGCTTCGCTCCCGTAGACTAAGAAGAATGGTGTGTTGCCCGTCGGAGTCCGTACCGTTGTACGGTAGGCCCAAAGGCATTCACCAAGCTTTTCGTCCCAGTCGCGTTTGTTGGATGACATGACCTTTTTGAGTAGCCTGACGATAGTCTTATTAAAAGCCTCGGCCAATCCGTTCGATGTCGGATTGTGGGCTGTTGATGCCACATTCTGAATACGATTCTTGTCACAGAATCTGCTGAAAGCATGGCTGATGAATTGTGGACCATTATTGTGGATAATCCTACGGGGTATCCCGAAACGGTAGATGACATGATGCTTGATGAAGATGATCACCCTAGAGCTTTTCACTTCCGTCAGTGGAACTATTTCTACCCATTTGGAGAAGTAGTCAGTGATGGCTAGGATGAAGCGGTGTCCCCTCGATGAAGGATTGTGAAACCCATATTCGCGTAATTAATTATTAAATAGTGTTTAGTGTTATTATTAGTATTTCTAAAATTATTGTTATTATTATTATTATTAAATATTTTGGAGTGCAAACGATTTCGAAAATAATGAATTAACATGGCTTTTGGATTTCAGACCCAGACCCGAGTCCGAACCCAGACCCAGGCCTGAGCCCGAACCCAATTTCATTATCCCTTCCTATTAAATCTGACTTGGTTAATGGTTTATAAAAAAATATATATATTATATTCTTTGAGCCGGTCCAATTTGGACCAGCAACTCACCCCCTCATTCCCGTAACTCCTCAAACCCCTCATTTCCGTAACTCCCCAATTTAACTCCTCCTTTAAAACACTACAATCTTTCACACCCCCACGACCGAGCCTGTTCCCATTTCCTAACAGTTACTTTCCCTCACCACCACTCTTTAATAAAATCCCCCACTCTCCATCTTCTCAGGAAGAGCAACTCCACATCCCACGTACAGAGAAGCCTCCTCCTTCTGCTTCTTAAACTCTTTCTTTCTCATTTGTTCTCCTCATAGAACAAAAACTCTCATCTCTTCAACAGAAGAGAAGTACTCACTCTCATCCCTCCCTCTGTTCTCAAAACCCACAACTTCTTCAACTCAAAACCCATTTTCCCCCTTCTCACCCGAGCCCTAGATCCGGCCGGAGCTCCCGCGCGCCGCCCACTCTCCGGCGCCCCTTCCACTCGCCATCGCCGCCTGAGCTCCCCTCGTGCCCCTGATCTGCGCGACCCCGATCCGAGCCCGCCGCCGCCTACCCGCGCCCATTTCCAGCACGCCACCCCCGCGCCTAGGGCTGTCGACCGCCGACCCTGTCGTCGTCCCCTCTCCCGCGGGTCCAGCGCTCTCCGGCGCACCCCCTTTGTCCGCGCCACCCTCCGGCGAGCTCGACCAGCGCCGAGCTTCTCTTACGCGCGGTCCCCGCTGTCCAGATCTACCGCCCCCGTGCGGCCTCACTCCGGTGCGCACCCCCGTGCGCCCCTTCCCGTCGGCTCTCCGACGACTGTTCCCCTTTACGCTGCCGACAGCGTCGCTGTCCGCCGACAGCGCTGCTCTTCGCAGCGTCTCTCTTCGGGCCAGCATGCCCTAGCTTTGGATTTCCGGCGTTCGTCGTCAACGTCGCTGCTGGATTATTATTTTCTTTCCATTATAACATCTGAGAGCTCTTGCCGAGCATCCCAAGGTATAAATTCTCTGCCCCGTTGCATTTTATTGGTAGTCGATGATGATAACGGTCCCCGGTTCCCCCTTCAAAAATCCGGTTAGCTACGCTGTAGTTCGGTTAGCTACGTTAGCATTTTGTTATTATTGTCTGCTGAGATTTTATGCTGTTGGTTTTGGTTGCGGAATTTCCGAGTATTTTGGGAAGGTTCTGTTGGTTGGAAAATAATTTCTGTGGTTATATTTTCGGTATAAATGGGTTATTCTTTGGTTGGGACAATTGCAGGATTTTGTTGGCGCATTTCCCAGTTTTGGGTTGTCCCGAAATAGAGGAAATGCTGCCCAAATTTTTACAAAACTTTATTTATTTTGATTTCAAATTGGTTTTCGAAAAATGAATTTAAAACTGATTTTCGGACGACGACAGTACCGGTCTGTGGGCCCTAGCGAAATGCAAACGCACCGGTCCGACCAGGCGTTGAGGTATTAGCTGGATGTGACGATGGACCGAGTCTGAGACTCCAAACTTTTGATTTAAATTATTTTATTTAATGTTTAAATTATTTATTATAGATAACTTTTTACTGCACATTTTATTTAGGAACTAAACATTTCCCTCTTATTTTTATGTAAAAGAATTGTAAAGGGCATAAGCCCATAACTCTAGGATGATTAGCTGTGCCCTGTATTGTAAAGTGTAGATTTTTTCTTTCTTTTCTGGGTGGTTGATGTTGATCTCTTTTGGGTGGTTTTGGATTGGACGTGTAACCGTGGTTAGAACGTAATCATTTCTCGTAGATAATTAATTAAGAACTTCCAAGTAAAATAAATAGATAAAATATTAGTAAGATAACTAGTTCATGATTTGTCACTGGAAGAAACTATTTTTATAGATATATTACAAAAGCACAAAGTTTTCCAAAGATAATTTGTTCTTGTTATTATTTCCCAAATAATCAAATTAACCGGTTAATCAACGCACATAGCTTGCGACGTAAACGTTAGTTGTAGCTTAATAACAACTTAAAACCTGACTAGGACTTGTTACTAGAGATTGCAACTAGCACACTTAGCTTGGTTATATAGCGGATCTAAGTCGAGTTCTCAACTGTAGGAACTCGAAGACATACCTAACGTTCCTCCTCGGTACCAACTCATCTCTCCAGTCATTTTCCTGAGGCAAGTATAGTTTGTGTTAGTTTTACAGTTATTTCTATAATCGTTTTACTGCATGTTTAAACCACGATGCAAACACAAAACACTCTCGGAGAGTACTGATTGTGACTACTGTACTAATTGGGGACTGGGGGAATAGAGTAATGATTATGACCAAAGCCAACTATAACTACTGTAACTGTATTAGCTTACCCCTCTTACACACGGGGATAAGCCATATCGTATCGCTAGGATACTACTGTACATCCCAAGCCGGTCATAATTCATTGCCTGTTCAAATCACACTGTTTTACCGCTGAAAACTATTCTTTCTTCAAACTGTTTAAAACTGCATGATTCTATTATTTATTTTAACTGTTTTAAATTAGCATGAATTATACTTTGCTCCCTCCTGACTGGAGAACCAACATTTTAGGTATTACTGATGAGGCTTTGTTCCGCGATCCCAAGACGAGGATTTCGAGACTGATGAGCTGTTTGCCTAGAGTTTTCTTTTCTTCTTGATGTATGTAGAAAATGGTTTAAGTTGTATTTTTCATTTCATTGTAAAAGTTTAATAAAGTTTTAAATTTTCCGATGTTGAGTTGTGACAAATATAGTGTTGTTGTATGGTTACCTGCTACTGAACAGCTTACTGCCGCCGTCTCAACAACGGTGCAGGCTGGGCATGATCCGGTTCGACCCCTTTAGTTGGGATCGGGTCGTGACAAGGAGGGGTGATAGGTCCCACAATGTCTATGCCCCAAGCTTCAAAGGGCCAGGAGGCGACCGTAGGATGTAGTTGTTCCGATGGTGTATGGATAAAGTCGGCGTGAAGCTGGCAAGCATGGCACTTTTTAGCATAGTCGACGGCGTCGGCTGCCATGGTTGGCCAGTAGTAACCCATGCATCACAGTCGATCCAGCAACTTAGGCCTGGGTTGATGAGCCCAGCAAGTTCCGTCATGAGCTTCCCGAAGGGCTTCGGCTGCTTCTTCGTTGGATAGACATCGAAGGAGAAGTCCATCGTAGGAACATCGGTACAGTATTTTAGTAGTTGTATCATAATAAAACTGAAGGGAACGCCTTCTGACCGAGACGGCTTCTTTCGGATCTTCTTGGAGAATTTCATAGACAGCGAAGTCGATAAATAGGAACCTCCAGTCTCGGACATTAACACCGGTACTTATCGTCATGGCATGGGCCATTTGTGTGCATAGGTTGTTTTTAGGACAGACCAAGTCTCGACCAACCACCATGACGTTGTGTTAAGTCCCGAGGGGTGCTGCTAATGAAGCTGCGAGGCCAGTCAGAGCGTCAGCCTCCAGGTTTTGTAGCCGAGGTACGTATTCTATGAAGAACTTGGTGAAGGTTGAGATAATATTTAATGCAACTTCATGGTAAGGAACCAGATCTTTATGACGAACTTCGTACTGCCCTCGGATCTGGTTAACGACGAGTTTTGAGTCACCATAAGCTTCCAGATGATCCACCCCCAGTTGTCGCGCCAACTGGAGTCCCATGATGAGAGCGTTGTACTCGGTAACATTGTTGGAGCACGACTTTGAATGGAAGTAAGCACGCTGGATGACCAGCTGATTGGGGGAGACTAAGACCACCCCCACTCCTGCGATGATTTGGCCTTTGGAGCCTGTTCTCGAAGCACCATCAAAAAACACCCGTCAGATGGAGTTTTCTTCGACGAGGTTTGATTCTTAGACCTCATCCGAGATGTCTTCATAGAGTCTGGAGGACTCTGGGATCGGGTGCACGGCTAAAAAGTCGGCTAGAGCTTGACCCTTGACGGCTTTTTATGGGACAAATACCATGTTATACGGTGTCAACAGGATTGCCCATATAGCTAGTCGGGAGTTCAATGATCCCGACTTCGTCATGAGAACCCTGAGTGGATTGACTCGGGAGATGACATGAATTATCTGGCCCGAAACATAATGGCGAGTTTTCTGGATGGTGAACACCAAAGCCAAACATTCCTTTTCGACGAGATTGTACTGGTGTTCAGCCCCAATCAGTATCCTACTAAAGTAGTAGATAGCTTGCTCGTAGCCTGTATCGTTGTTCTGAGCCAACAAAGCGCCGAAGGAATGATCCATGGCACGGACGTAGAGGAGAAATGGTTTGCCCACGACGGGTGCCACCAGGACTGGCGGGCTCGTCAGGTAAGCTTTGATATCATCGAAAGCTTTCTGGCATTCTTCTGTCCAGACATAGGAGACTCCCTTCTTCATGAGCCGGGTAAAGGGTTGACATTTTTTGAAAAGGTTTGCTATAAACCTTCGGATGTATGCAAGACGTCCTTGCAGGCCTCAAAGTTCTCGGAGGTTCTTCGGAGGGTTCATGTCAAGGATGGCTTTGGGCTTCTCGGGGTCGACATGAATGCCTTTCATCATGATAATAAAGCCCAAGAACTTTTCGCTAAAAATCCTAAGGAAGGATTTAGCGGGGTTCATCTTGAGTTGATGCGCTCGTATGAGATCAAAGACTGTCTTTAAGTCTTGTAAGTGATCACCTTTGAGACGGCTATTGACGGCGATATCATCAACATAGCATTCAACTGTTTTGCGTAGATGTTGATAGAAAATGGTACTCATAGCTCATTGGTACGTAGCACCAGCGTTCTTCAAACCAAAGGGCATTACTGTGTAGCAAAAAACTCCTTTCGGAGTCCTGAATGACGTGTGTTTTGCGTCATCGAAGAACATTTTAATCTGGTTATAGCCCGAGTACCCGTCCATGAAAGACATACGTTCGAAGCCACATGTATTGTCGATCATCATGTCAGTGATTGGAAGCGGGAATTCATCTTTCGGGCAAGCAGTATTGAGATCTCTGAAGTCGATGCAGACTCGTATCTTTCTATTCTTCTTGGTGACAGGAACGACATTGGCCACCCAATCCGGATGTTGCTCTTCACGAATGAATCCACTGCTCAGGTGTTTGTCCACCTCTTGATCGATAGCGTTCATGATGTCAGGACGAAAACGTTGTTATTGCTGCTTTATAGGCTTGGCATCAGATAAGATGTTAAGTCTATGCATCACGATCTGGGGATCAAGTCTCGACATATCTTCGTAGCTCCAGGCGAAGATGTCGATGTATTCTTTGGCCAATTGGACTAAAGACTCCCGGTCTCTTTCCTTTAGACTCTTGCTGATGAAGACAGGTTTGGAAGAAGACTCATCCCCAAGGTTGATCTGCTCGACTTCGTCTTCGGTAGGAGGTTCGTGTAATTCAAAACGAGACACCCACTGCGCTCCTAGGCGTTGAGCCCAAGGTTCTTTTTTGAAGAATTCCGGCGTTTGGTCATCGCCTTCATCCTCTCGAGATTGTGCAGATGCCATGTTGACTGATAGCACCTTCCTAAAGATTGGGCCGATACTGGTATCGGAATCCCAAGTTGATGCTTCAGATGAATGAGAGTGCTCCACTTCTTCCGCTTTCGAACTCTCTGGAGTTGCCGGCGGCGTGACATAGCCCACCCCCCCCAATCGAATACGATGATAGTAGTCATGCGGCTTTCCTTCAGGTATTGGGAGTCGGAGGGGAAGACGTCGGCCTTTGCCGTAGTTCAGGCCCTTGTTGCTTTTCAGATCGTAACCCATATTTTGGATGAGGTACTTTGCCTTGTCCGTGTACCGATAGACTTGTATTCTGTCGGTATCCGATTCTGGCTCGAGTGGCAGGAGGTCTTGATGACGCTCGACTTTGTCGAAGATGATGGGTTCTTCGTCCTGGTTCCACGGTGGGACTATAAAATAGACTCCTTGGGACGGGACTACTTAATTTACATGATTGACGGTCATTATTTGTGTTTGTAACGACCGCAGAGCGTTATCTAGTGTATACATGGCATTCTAATGTGGAAGACTAAAATAATTGAAAGACACTCTATTATTGATAAAACACAAGATTTTGTCGCGTGGGATTACATTGTCGAGAGAAGGTGCATCTATGTCAGCAGATATGTGTTCTCCTAACTCTTCATCTGTGAGCACTGGGGCTGGCTCGGGAGAACTCATCACAGACTTGACCTTGGGCTCTGAGAGGGCTATGTGGGTCTTCTCTTGCAGCTTGAGTGAGACTGAAGATTGCGGAGGTTTGCCTCTAAGACACACCTTCAGGGATACCTCAACTGCGCCTTCGGTGACCGGTGCCTTCCTCTGTAGTTCTGCCATAAGGGGAGCTGACATTTGAGGAGGTTTTCCTTTGAGCCGTATCTTCAAGGGAGCTTCGGTGGATGTTCAACCTAGAGAAGTCAGTACTTTTCCAGGTAACTTGATTGTCATGGGAGGCAGCGTTTGAGGCGGTCTTCCTTTGAGTCGAATTTTCAGAGGAGCGTTGGAAATCATCTCTGTCTCCACGTCCGTCTCCGCCGCCATTTCTGCTTCGTCATCAGCATCATTGGCTTCCCCTTAGTCGAGCGACTTATATAAGCTAGCATCAGAGAAGTAGGCTTCGACCCCTTTGAAGGGGTCAATGTCGACGAACTCTGTTCGGATAATGTTGTTAGGGGACACGTACTTCATGTATTGGTGGAGTATAGACGGCACCACCATGTACTCGTGCAGCCACGGCCGACCTAGCAGGAGGTTATAGTTGTCGTCGGCGTCTACGACATAGCAAGTCACTTCGGTTCGGAGGTTACCGATATGACATTTCAGTCGGATTTTGCCCAGCGGTTTACTTCTGTTGGCTTTGAAACCGCTGATTGTAGTGTTGGAAGGCACCAGACGGTGCATCGGGATTCCCAATATTGAAAGCAGAGTCCTAAGGATGATGCTGAGGTAAGACCCTGGATCAATCTGAATTCGTTTGACCTTGATGGAACCCACATACCCTGTGTAATACAGCGGCCTGTTGTGCCGGTTGTGCTTGAGCAGCATGTCTTGTTGGGTGAAGGTTATGTTGGGGATGACCTCCTTCGCACAATGGCAGTACACACATGTTGTTGGGATATCCTCAGGCTGCTTAACCTGACTGATGAAGGACTCAGCATCCTTCAAAGCTTCACAGAGAGCTTTGCAGGTGTCTTTGGAAAGACGAAGAAGCTCGAACAGAGATAAGCGAACATGAGTACCGGCAAGTTGCGCCAATATGTCAAAGTTATGGGGCTTAGCAAGCCCCGAAGCATTTTCTCTTCGCAAAGGCTTGTCTAAGCGGGACTCTACGTGCTTCTGTTTATTGGCTGTTGGAGGTCTGGATGGACCCCCTTCCTGGGCAGCAGGGGTGGCACAGGGAGGCACCACCTCGACGGCAGCTTCGTCAGGTTAGGCGTTCTGCTGCGAAGGTGTTTGTACAGGAAGTACCTCTTCCGTGGAGGAAGAGACCATATGGCAAGACTTGGCCTTCTTGCCCTTGGTTTTGGAAGCAGAGCGTACCCCCGGTTGAGTAACTTCAGAGACGAGGTCTGGGTGAACCCATACGATCTCTCCCCGAGATGTGGTGAGTGGGATGAGTCCACTCATGTTGTCATGGGTAGGTGGTAGGTTGACCACCTCCATTGTCGCCTTTGGGATGGGCACGATGCCATCTTGTGCTGTGGTTGGCGGCAAGGTACCGAATTGGAGCGACACCAGGTTGGCAGAGACTGTCTTCTCCTCGTAATCGACGGAGATGACATTCACATTTATCATGTCCTGGATGTAATTCTTGAGGACGTAGCAGTCCTGAGTTGGATGTCCGACAAACCGATGGTAGTGACAGTACCTCGGGTTGTCAACTCTTCCAACCTTGTCGGGACGCTTCAGGCTCGGTAATTTAATCTTATCACCCTGCTTCAACATCTCGAAGAGTTGCAAGGTGTCTTCATCATTGAAGGAGTAGACCTCCTTTGGCCTTGGTACAAGCAGAGGCTTTTGAGTAGGTACTTGTGCGCTTTTAGAAGTATTGATAGTCAATGCCTGCTTCCCCTTCGTCTCATGTCCAGGGTTGCTGGTAGCAGGTCATTTTCCCTTGTCCTCAAAGGCAGGGAAACTGACTCCCAGAAGACGAGCATTGCATGCTTTCTTTTCAGCTGCTTCGGCCTCAATAATCGATGAGCTCCAGTCGGAAGGAGGAGTAGAGTTGAGCCAGAGCTTAACCGCAGGAAGCATGTTCATGTTGCAGGAGGAGAGGAGTGCATGTTCTAGCATACCCGAGGGCATTCTCAAGCAGGCTTATCGGAATCGTTCGATGAATGCTCGAACGGTCTCTTTTTCCGTCTGACGTACTTCTATAAGGGACGCCATCGTCATGTCTTTCCTTCCATCGTAGAAACGATCGAGGAAGAGGCATGTCAAGTCATCAAAGGAGGATATGGAGTTGTCAGGAAGACTGCAGTACCAGTTGTAAGCCACTCCTTTCAATGCCCCGACAAACAGGCTGGTGAGTAGCGCATCTTCCTTCGAGAGATGTCCCATTTGAGACTGGAAGTACATCAGATAACGGCGTGGAGAGTCCTTTCCGTCATATGGCGTTAACGTTTGTGGTTTATACTTGGGAGGATAGACCACTTTGTTCCATTCGAGGGGGTATGGTTGCGGGATCCCTATCTTCTGGTGCTCCTCCTGTCTGTTCTTTGACTCGAAGCGTTCACGCAAGTCCCTGATCATCTCAACCACGTCTTTCGTGGAGCTGGGAGTCAGAGAAGGTGGAACAGTCTGGAGTTGTACATTCGAAGGTTCCGATACCTGAGGTGCTTCGCGGCAATCGATATTCAAAGATGCCCGTTGAACGGGTACACTTGATTCCCCGTTGGCTCCTGGGTCAGGATTGGGGGAAGGTGCCATGGCCAAAGTTAACCGTATCTCAAACACTGCTTGAGTCAGTATTTGCATAGAGGCAGAGAGGTTTTTGAGTCCCCCCTCCAAAGTATCCATGCGCTGAACGAGGTTTGGTGGTGGAGCATCTGACTCCGTATCACCACCTCCTGTCATGTATACTGTCATGACGTGACTAGAAGTGGATGGATCGGTTGAAGCTTCACTTTCAGCCTCGCTCTCCTGTAGAAGAGTCACTTCTCCTGGAGTTTTATCATGGCTACCTCCAGTTATGCTCTAGAGGATATCTTTGTCTTCGAGAGGAGGATCAACAAGGGCTTGACTACCCCCAGCTATTACTTCCTCTGATATCTTCTTTCTCGCCCGGGTGCCTTCAAACACTCCTGAGGACGGGACAGTCACCTTGGTCTTCCTCGGTTGGCTCTTGGATGAGGACGAGGTCGAGGAGTTGCTAGTCGCCTTTCGGATTGATGATGAGTTAGAGACTACGTTGCAAGAAGCAACCTTTAGTTCCGGCTCCTCTTCAATCGACACCTTCTTCCCGAGGCGCCGTCGGAGGGGTGTTGACGACTGCAGTCGCTGAAACACAGACTACCTTTGTGGTGGGACTACTGTCTTACAACAACAGTTGATGGTGACCACAGCACAGGTGTGCCTTTTGAGGGACGCATTGTGCTTGTCGATCGACTCTCCTAATCGGCATTTATGAATGATCACATTACACAAATCGTTAGAGGAGAGTGCCACCTTTACACCCCCATCTGGTACATGGCAAGGCCAAGCGCCGGGGTGATCAAGTGAATGTTGCACCCCATGATCCAGCACATAAGATGCGCCCAGATCAGAAGTAGGGGAACAACATTTAGGGTGGTTTGAACCAGCCTCAGACGCACAAACAATATAGGCGCAGGGGTTCAAAACCACAGAGTTTGCCTCGAACGGCTTGGTTAAAAGTGCAGCGGATGCGCCCAAGTGAAACGAGGTCTTTGAAGGTTGGCTCGTTCGCGGTACAAAAGCACCCGAGCCAACCTTGTACAGCTTACCATCGGCAGCGCGCATGATTGTGCACGCATGCCTCTGACTTACTGTCGGCATAGCACGTTCGTGGCGCGTAGCCCGTGCTGCCTTGGACTTTTTCGTACCAGCCCGCTGGGATGCATAGTACTCAAAGTCCAAATTATCCTCGCCATAACAGCGAGTGAGTCTGTCAAAGACAGAAGCCTTCCGCGGCGCATCAGAGTTAATGCGCAGGGCGTTAGAAGCGCCCCTGCCCCGTCGGCGCATCTTCCTTGACTGAGAAGGAGATGGTTGGGAAATGTGGTCAACCCCACGTTTCTTCGAGAGATGTGCTGCACCCGTGGGCGTATCCTGGCTGCTGAGGACATCAGTGGGAAGGGTAGGTAGCATCGACGCATCCCCTTCAGTGATGGTGCCAAGGGCGTCGACCTTGCATACGCAGGCTTGGCGAGTCTTCTTCGGCTTCGGCAGCCGCTTCGAAGGACTTGCTTTGCCTTCAGAGATGAACTCCTCATACGCCTGTTGATTGAGGCGTACGACTAATGTCTTGTGGGAGGAGCCCACCTTCACGTCGTCAGATTGTGACTCAACTTTCTCATCGGAGGAGAAAGAAGTCCCCAGCAGAGTCGCCAGCTTATTTGCCATTAAAATCTTTGATTGGAATTTTAATCACAAATAGAACAGTGTTACAATGTAGGACTTAGATGTAGTCCTAGGAGTACATTTTTGTTTTTATCTGGGTACTGTGTCGATGGAGCGAGTGGTAATACGTTGACTCCGTTGACGATCTGACGATGATTTCAGATTCTCTGAAGGTCTGGATTGCTCTGGATGCTGGAGCATTACGAGGAGAAACGGACGTTAAGTGTCTCTTCTGGCCTATGTGGAGGTGCTTCTCTCTGAGTATATATGTCTGTCTTTGTCTGTGTGTGTGTATGATGAAGGAATGATCCTTCTATTTATAGATTGCAGGCTGGCTGTTCATGCCTGCATATGTCGGATGCACCTGAACGTGGGAACGCCACGTGGCTGATGCTGGCGGGGGCGCATGGTTGATGCGCCCTGATTTGGGGATTAAATCCTTCCAGTTGCGCTTGTGGTCTGCGGAAGAGCCGACACGTGGCAGCTGAAAGGATTCTTCGGTTGTTGAGATCTTGGGTGGTTAGCACCCCTTCGTGGACTGAACTGAGTCGAAGGACACGTGGCGTATGTCCGTGGCTCAAAGATCTCAGATTTGGTGGAGAGTGATCTGACAGAATGTGCCTAGGATTGGGCACATGGAGAGGACTTTAGTTGTTGTCTTTAGGGATCAAGAGCGAGTCCAAGCGCATGGCTTTGAGGCGCATGCAAAGATTTGGGCACATGGCTATGGTGGCACATACGCTTTGGTTGGCCATGTGGCAAGGCAGCTCGACCGAATAACTCTGAAGGGTTGGAGACTCTTCGGGGGACGTATTGCCGCCTCTATCATGCGGCATTAAATGCTCGATGTGACTGGCACATGGGCTTTTGTCCAGCCTGTCACTCAGCATTAAATGCTCGGATCGTGAGCGCATGGGCTCGATCTCTGTTTTGGGCGCATCAGAAGGAGGCGCAGGGATTTGCCATATGGCGCATCCACCTAGGCCCGACTGTTGGGTTCCCAATGTTTTGATTGTGCATGTTGACTGGACTGATTTCGAAAAGACAGATTCATTCCATAAATGTACATTCATTACACGGACTTCGGAAAGTCTGCCACTTGGTGCATGGGTCTGATTTGTCCAAGCTATAAATAGCAGCAAGGAGAGGGTTTTGTTCCCCATTTTCTTCCGTTTACTCAGTATAGTGATGCGCCTCTTTGCCCGAGTACGTTCTGTCGACGAGATGCTCCCGAAGGTGAAGATGCGTCAAGTTGTCTTTGTACGCACTCGTGAAGGTGACTGTTATATCCAAAAGTAGGGATCGCAGGGTCCCGATGCAGGCCGAAGGTGCCTGTTGCATCCAAAGATCGGGACATTCGCGTCCCGTCTTCGTTATGCTGGAAGAGCCCCAGATCGGAATTGTGGTGATCCTATCTTCCTTGGTCTTTGGAGAGCTCTTCCTTCTGCTAGAGTGGGGTTGATTGTCCACCCTTGTTATGCTCAATAACTGCTTCATTAGCCGAAGCACTTGATCGGGTTGAAGTAGAGCACATATGCTGAGACTTCATGATGCGCCTGACTGAGATGCTGAAGAGATGCGCCTAGCTGAGACGCTGAAGAGATGCGCCTGACTGAGATGCGGAAGAGATGCGCCTAACTGAGACGTCGAAGAAATGCACCTAGCTGAGACGCCGAAGAAATACGCCTAGCTGAGACGTGCCTGGATGAAGCGTAGCTTTAGGCTTTTTTTTGATTTCTTCTTCGTAAAAAGAGTCTTCTATGTATAAAGAGTCTTCTATGTAAAAAGAATCTTTAGTCATGTAACAGACTTGTATGAAATAAAAAGCCTATTTATGCTGCTACTCTTTTACTGTTTTATGATATTTTTGGCACATGTTTGTTTTAGGGTGCATAGTAGATGCGCCAGAGATTCCATGCTTCTACAAGACCCCCTTCAAAGTTTTCAAAACTTTTCGTCAAGTTTTGGAATACTTTGAATAAGAAGCATGGTGGGCGCATGTCTTCGATGGAGCGCATGACTGTTCTGGGCACATGACTGCTCCGCGCATGATATGATGAGGCGCATGCTTCCTTTAAATACAAATGATAACGCCTCAGCAGATGACGGTGGCGAGTCGGGATGAGAAGGAGACATGGTTATCGAAGGTGGCCGCAGCTCTCACGATTTAGAGCGTGGTGGGGCAGGAAAGCCCGCTGATGGCACAGTAGTTGGCTATTGCTCGTAGGCTCACGACGTGAAGTCCAGGAGGATGGTGGTGGGCTGGTTATCGTGAGGGTTTGACATCGTGTATGGTGGCTGTCACGACGAAGCACACCGGAGCACGACATGCAGCGGTCTCTAGACGTGGGGGACGTGCTGTCGGCAGCGTGTGGCTGCGGCAGGGTGGTCGGCTCGTGCAGCACGAGGAGGAGTGCGTGGATGACGGCTACGTCGAACGTCGGGGTTCACGCGGTGTCGCAATGGTCTTAGGCGTCCATGGCCACGGAAGGAGATCACGACCAACAGGATTGGAGTGGTAGGGGATGAATAGTTGGGTTCTTCCTAGAGGCGGGGGTAGAAGAAACTGGATGGGAAATATTTGTGCAGCTAGGGTTTCTTCATATTAGTATAGGTTATATATAAAGAGGTTTAAGAGCTGGGCTTGGGCTTCTCATCTTAATAAGTTAGAAACATATGATTTGATATTATTGGACTTAGGATTTAGGAAAATGAATAAGGAAAACACTTGGAGTACTAGGCTTTGGAGAAATGCTGCACGTGGGGGTGGGGGTGTTTTGGCTGGGTTGGTTTCTCTCTCTCTTCTAAAGTTTGATTTAAGTACAAACCATAGATACCCTTTCTAACTAAACTAAGGTATATACGTACCATAATATTTATTTCATAAATAATATAGAATATTAAATAATATATTTTAATATTATAAACCTAATAACAATATAAATAACAATAATAATGACGACTAATAAGGAAAATCTATAATAAGTGTACATCCAAAATATGTAGTCTAAATATCCCAACATGCATAAGGGTAATTAGGAAGGTATTTATTCTATTTCTAAAAATAGAATATCAATTCAGTAATATATATATATATATATATATATATATATATATATATATATATATATATATATATATATATATATATATATATTTTTATATATATATATATATATATTATATATATATATATATATATATATATATATATATATATATATATATATATATATATGTATATGTATAATCCTTTATATATGAAATGCCTATTTGGACATCAAAAATAATAAATGTAATATGTACGTCTATATGGACGTCTTTGGTCTCACTACAAGATTACATGGGTTCGATTTCGGTTTGGGTCTAGTCCGAGCTAAATCGACACAAACCGGGTCTCCTACAAGTCAATAATATAATTAATAAATAATTTAAAAAGTCTTTAGAGGTTTGTTTGCCATTAAAATCTTTGATTGGAATTTCAATCACAAACAGAACAGTGCTACAATGTAGGACTTAGATGTAGTCCTAGGAGTACACTTTTGTTTTTATCTGGGTACTGTGTCGATGGAGAAAGTAGTAATACGTTGACTCCGTTGACGATTTGACGATGATTTCAGATTCTCTGAAGGTCTGGGTTGCTCTGGATGTCAGAGCGTTGCAAGGAGAAGCGGACGTTAAGTGTCTCTTCTGGCCTCTGTGGAGGTGCTTCTATCTGAGTATGTATGTCTGTCTTTGTCTGTGTGTGTGTATGATGAAGGAATGATCCTTCTATTTATAGATTGCAGGCTGGCTGTTCATGCACGCATATGTCGGATGCGCCTGAACGTGGGAACGCCACGTGGCTGATGTTGGCGGGGGCGCAGGGTTGATGCACCCTGATTTAGGGATTGAATCTTTTCTGTTGCGCCTGTGGGCTGCGGAAGAGCCGACATGTGGCAGCTGAGAGGATTCTTTGGTTGCTGAGTTCTTGGGAGGTTAACACCCCTTCGTGGACTGAACTGAGTCGAAGGACATGTAGCGTATGTCCGTGGCTCAAAGATCTCGGATTTGGTGGAGAGTGATCTGACAGGATGCGCCAAGGATTGGACGCATAGAGAGGACTTTAGCTGTTGTCTTTAGGGATCAAGAGCGAGTCCAAGCGTATGGGTTTGAGGCGCATGCAAAGATTTGGGCGCATGGCTCTGGTGGCACATACGCTTTGATTGGCACGTGGCAAGGCAGCTCGACCGAATAACTCTGAAAGGTTTGAGACTCTTCAGGGGACGTGTTGCCGCCTCTGTCATGTGGTATTAAATGCTCGATGTGACAGGCGCATGGGCTTCTGTCCAGCCTGTCACTCAGTATTAAATGCTCGGATCGTGAGTGCATGGGCTCGATCTCTGTTTTGGGTGCATCAGAAGGAGGCGCAGGGATTTGCCATACGGTGCATCCACCTAGGCCCGATTGTTGGGTTCCTAATGTTTTGATTGTGCATGTTGACTGTGCTGATTTCGAAAAGACAGATTCATTCCATAAATGTACATTCATTGCACGGACTTCGGAGAGTCTGCCACTTGGCGCATGGGTCTGATTTGTCCAAGCTATAAATAGCAGCAAGAAGAGGGTTTTGTTCCCCATTTTCTCCCGTTTACTCAGTGTAGAGATGCGCCTCTTTGCCCGAGTACGTTCTGTCGACGAGATGCTCCCGAAGGTGAAAATGCGTCGAGTTGTCTTCGTACGCACTCGTGAAGGTGACTGTTACATCCAAAAGTCAGGATGGCAGGGTCCCGATGCAGGCCGAAGGTGCCTGTTGCATCCAAAGATCGGGACATTCGCGTCCCGTCTTCGTTATGCTGGAAGAGCCCCAGATCGGAATTGTGGTGCTCCCATCTTCCTTAGGCTTTGGAGAGCTCTTCCTCCTGCTAGAGTAGGGTTGGCTGCCCACCCTTGTTATGCTCAATAACTGCTTCATTAGCCGAAACACTTGATCGGGTCGAAGTAGAGCGCATATGCTGAGACTTCATGATGTGCCTGACTGAGACGCTGAAGAGATGCGCCTAGCTGAGACGCTGAAGAGATGTGCCTGACTGAGACGCCGAAGAAATGCGCCTAGCTGAGACGCCGAAGAAATACGCCTAGCTGAGACACGCCTGGATGAAGCGTAGCTTTAGGCTTTCTTGATTTCTTCTTCGTAAAAAGAGTCTTCTATGTAAAAAGAGTCTTCTATGTAAAAAGAGTCTTTAATCATGTAACAGACTTTTATGAAATAAAAAGCCTATTTATGTTGCTACTCTTTTACTGTTTTATGATATTTTCGGCGTATGTTTGTTTTAGGGCGCATAGTAGATGCGCCAGAGATTCCATGCTTCTACAAGGTTAAGTCGCAACTTGGCTTGGTTTTCCTAGTTAGGACACACTTATGGCTAGGTCTTCCTTGGCATGGCTAATACACTAGTCAAGGTACGCCACTGCACTATCCGTACCATGATTCCTAGTCGTCTGGTACTTAAAAACTCAACCATGGCTAAAGTCATCTACCGTAATAATTAACTAAATAATTATTTATAAAAATCAAAAAATTGCCATTTAAATCAAATAAATAATAAATTGCCATTTAAATCAAATAAATAATAAAAAAATATTTTAAAATTTCTGGGAAGAGGAGTTACACTTCTCGAAGCCACGGCCGGAGCTATTTTCCACCAGATCCGCTGACGACGTCTCGCCACCCCGGATCTCCACCACCGGTCACATCAAGGTGAGTTTCGCCTCGATCTCTCGAACCCCCTCTCTTTGCTTCAGTGTTAGAATTTAGATTAGGGTTTTATTTGGGGATTAGGGTTTCGTAGAAGCTGAGAAGAGATGGAGAAGAAAACCTAGGCTAGGATTTCGTATATGCTGGAGGAGGAAGGCGAAGATGATGGTGGGGTTCCTGGCTTCAGATCTAGGGCTAGGGTTTACATATTGGAAGAAGAAGGGAAGAAAAAGCTTGGGTTGTCGGCTGATTAAGAGAATGTGATAAGAGAGAGATATATCTTAGGGTTAGGGTTTGCATAGATTGAGAAGGAAGAAGAGTGGGGATTCTTTTGTATAGGCTAGGAATAGAAGAAATAATGTGGAAGCATGTGAAGAGAGAGAGTGTGAGAGTTTTATGTACTGTTGTTATTGTAACTCCACTTTCCGGTTTTAAAATAAATAATTAGATTTCTAAAAATTTTATACTTGTTATTATTAGCTTTAAATAATAAATGGTTTTAAATAATAAATTTTGGATGATATATTTTTGGAGGGAATTTATTTTGGGCTACTTTTCAAATTTGAAAAGTTGTTGTAACAACTTTGGGCCCCATGTGAATTCTTAACTGATTTTTATCCATTCTCAAATTAATGAAAAGGGGGAGGGGGTTTTTGTAAAAATCATTAGAGTGGAAGGGTCGGGCTGTAATTTATAGAAAGGGGAAGGGGTAGTTGCAAGTTTGCCTTTAGCGGAGGGGCTGAATTGCAAAACTGTAATTTTTCTTTTAAAACTCGAGCAGAGAGAGAGAGAGAGCAGAGCATTCATTTCTTTCCTCGTTCTCAACGTTCTCTCAAATTCTCCATTCTTTTTTAGAGTCCTCCACCGACCTCTCGAGTTCCCCAGCCCCGCCGGCGGCGACTTCGATGGTGACGGCGACGACCTGAGCGGGAGCAGCGACTTCAACCGACGGGCGGCGATGACCTGAGCGGGAGCAGCGACTTCAACCGACGGGCGGCTTGACGACGACCACGACTTCGGCATTTTTCTTCGACGACCACGACGACGGGATTTCTTCTCCGGTGAGCTTCCTGAACCGACTTCGACGGTTCTCCGTCTCCATAGTTTCCTTCTCTCCTTGAATTATTTTTTTTGATTTAGGTTCGAATGATGAGTGGATCTGCTAATTTCTTTAGATCGGTCAATTTCGAGCTAGAGCTGAGAGGATCGATCGGAGATCCTTCATCTCGGTCAAGTTTTCGTTAGATCTGGTGAGTTGTCGATGGGTTTTCCTTTCGTGCCATTTTAATTCAGTTGATGGAAATTCTTTTCCAATAACTTCAATTCTTCTCTTCTCTTGCTTGTTGTGTTTTCGAGATGTTGCAGAGAACTTGAGTTCAGTCGATCGAGGGACGTATTATTTCTGTGTCTTCTTAATCAGAACTTTCTTAGGTAAATTCTTATCAGATTGTTGTTTATACAATATTTTTGGGTTGTGCTCAATTATATTCGTGTTTGTTTCATGTGTCTTGATTCGTACCTGGAATGGCGTCGGTTCGTGTACGAGTTGGGTGCGTGTCTAAGGATGGATCAAAGTTGCTGTTGTGTTGGCTCGTGTCGACTTTAGATCGTGTCCAATTCTGGCTCGGTGTCCGATTTTGATTATCGTGTTGAAGAGTCAGTTGAGATTGATGTTGCAGTAGCTCCATAGAAGAGAACCAAGGCTTTGCCAACCTCTACTTGGTGTCGTTCGTGTCCTTGCAGTATCCAGCAAATGGTGTATAGCATTTGGCAGGATTAGTATTTGATTTACAATTCTTTGATTTTGATAATTGTATTTGTATAATTTTCCCTTGAGGTTTTCTGATAGAGTATTCTTTGGAGATTGGTTGCTGTTATATTTTTCTTTTAGATTTTAAGTTTAACTTGAGATGGTATTGATCTGTCGAGTAATTGCAGTTGCAAGGAAGGCTGGACTGATAGTAGCATAAATTTTCTTATTGATTTATATTTGCAAATTCTATTTTTTGAATTAATATTCTAAATGTCGGGTGGGGAAATATTATAAAGTAGAACTATAATACCAATTTAGAGATTATGTTTAGTTCATAACCAACTTGTACAAATTATAAATACAGGAAGACATCCAGTTCCTGATTACCAGTACTTTCCGGAGCCAGGCAAGTACTTTTCTACGGTCTTGTACATTTACATTTCTGTACCCTTTCTTGTGACACGTCATAGCACGATATCATGTATTCCTGTATTCTCGTACTCTTGCTCTTGTACTTGTTAGTGTCGGGTGGGAAAATACACTAGCCATGTGACCAATCCCGGTTACTATATATTCATGTGCCTAGCTTAGGCCTCGCACTGTGCACGCGGGTCCTAAGTCGTACCTTATTCATGTACTCCTGTACATGTTCTCACCCCAGCCGGTCACATGGACTAGATGTATTTCGATATGGTACACTTATCATGTCTGGTACTACAGGATTATAGTTTCATTCTTGTACATTATATTTCCTGTACTTTATTTATTCCTGTACTTTACATTCATGTACTATATCTCTTGTACTCAGTTTTCTGTACTATTTTCATGTATTTACCTGTGCATTCCTGTATTTCATTTCCTGTACCCATGTACCCCTTTCATGTTCATGTTTCATTACCTAGAACTGTACTTTGCTTCGCTCCTGACTGGATAAGTTGCAGGTGAGATGGAGGCCATTTGCGACACCTTCTATGGACGGGATGTTGCCATTATTGCTGAGCCAGCTGGAGCTGTGTTGGACTTAGAGGCCGCAGAGGCCTAGTACCTTACCTTTATGCCATTTTACTATTTTGAGACTTAGTCAGACATTTGACATTTCTGGATGAATGTAATAAAAATACATAGACTTGTACTATTTCTGGGATTTCGTTTATAGATGCTGTGATGTTACCTTATTTTCCTGATTACTTGTTAGTTTCCCTAGTATTGGTACAGCTTACTTCGTCGTGTCTAACGACGAAGGCTGGGCGTGTCCGACTCGTGTCCGATTATTCGGGAGCTGGTCGTGACAGTTATGGAGAGAGAAGGAAGCCTATACATTTATTTCTCTGTAACCCACTTGCCCCTTCGGAAACCGAAGGGTTAGCCTAGGTGTCATTTCGAGAATTGATGAGTCATACTGTAGGTTCCTCATTCAAACCTACAGTTGTCCAACTGTGATGAAATGTGAGGATGAGAGAGAAGTAGTCTGTGTATTTTGCTTAGGGCTTGAGTGGGCCGAGTGAGTTACAGTCAGTGATTGGGTTTTAATCTTTGTGCAAAGCCATTAAGAAATATTACATTAGCAGTAGCAATGTATAGATTGGGTCAGAGTAGGCCAGTGGGTTCTGGGGCTTGGATAGCTGGGCTGTTGTTGAAGAATATATAGCAGCAGCAGATTTGGACCAGTGAATTGGTTTGAAATTGTATTAGAGTTGGGCTTGGGCTAATTCAGTATTAGGACTGGGTTAGTTATTGTTAGTATTATATTGTCCTTCTATTATCATTGTTGTCACTTACATTATCATCAACTTATTTATCTTTTTGTACTATCTTACCTTAATTTAAATATCTAAAGTATTTAGTTATATACTTTATTGGAAATTGTTTGTTAAGTATTATTTTGATACTAAATATATTTCTAAAAAAATTGTAATTTGAATACTAAGTATTCCAACTCATATCTTGGTAGTATAATTCTAGTATATCAAAAATGTATCTATTTCTAAAATGTTATATAGTTATAATTATTTTGCTAGTAAAATGTTTCTAAAATTCTCTAAGAACATTTAAAAGTATTTACTAGTATTTATCTTGATCAATTATATTATAAATATTTTCCAAAATTTTGGTTAGCTAGTAAAAGAATACAGTTAGCAATAAATTAGTTAATCCTAACCAATATTGTACCAAAACCAGGTGGACATTCAAACTTATGCTCCACTACTCTCGTGCTTCCAAAGCAAAGCAAGTACACCGACTCGATCTTTTACTGTGTCTTTCTATTATATTCATGTACCATGTTCATATCGGACATGTGATACACACGATTATATCGTCCTTGTTCGTCATTGTATTGTGAGTCATTGTTATTGCAGGATTGGGGGAAATATTGACTAGTGTGTGACCATACCCAACCTAGGTATTGTGAATAGCCTAACCGTACACCTCACGTACGATTAAGCCTAACCTTGTAGAATTGATTGATTGTGGATTGTGGTCCTTAGCCGATCACACATTAGGTTAATATTTCAAAAGGTCACACTTGCATTGATTGTCGTGTTCATTGTCTTGATCATTGATTGTCGTGTTCATTGTCGTGTGCATATTGATTGTCGTGTTCATTTATTATTGTACTTCAGTTTTGCATTCCACTTCTGGTACCGTAGTTTCACATTCATTTCTTATACTCTAGTTTTATCTTGTATTCTGTATTTCAGATTACATTGTATATTGTTTCTTATCGGGGTTGTGCTTTGCTCTTTTCCTGACAGGATATGTTGCAGGTAAGCTTGAGGCCATATTGAGCGAGACGCTATCATTGGATTGCATGATTCAGCTATTGTTTAGTTTACATTTCTGGATTGTATTTGAGATTGTATAATTGTATATTTTATCCTTTTACCGGATTTGTCTCCGGATGATATTGTAAAGACTTGGATGATTATTGGTGATGCTTCTGGGAATGATATATAGAAGCTGTGAATGTTTACATTTTATTGTGACTTGGAGTTTTCCTTAGTATTGTACAGCTTACTTCGTCATGTCCATCGACGAAGGCTGGGCGTGTCCGACTCGTGTCCGATTATCCGGGAGCGGGTCGTGACATAGACGCCCCATCTTTGTACCGCAGACCCATCATCATCCGGATCAGGAACAACTTGTTTACCCGGTCTTCTTCGCATAAAAAGATTCCAGCTTATCCCATAATGTCTTCGCGTGCTCAATATTGAAACGTAGTTTTACACGTTCTCGTCAACGAACTGCCTGATATATCAGCACACCTGTATGTGCTCGAAATTCCAGTCCTCTTCGGATTTATCAACTGGTCGCCAGAAGCAAATACGGGCAGATGCAGCTTCTTGACAAACAAAAAATCTTTCATCTTGCTCCGCCAATAATGATAGTTGGTGTCGTTTAGGTTTACCATGCGCACCGGCTTCGCGTCCATCTCTCCTCTCTAGTTTTCCTGTCAACTCCTCACACCCTTCTGAATTCCAGAACCTGGCTCTGATACCACTTTGTTGGAAAAGAAGCATGAAAACCTTTCCCCAAACTAGAGGGTACCTGCGAGAGAACCGAACAATACAATGCACGAACCAAACACCAAACACAATCCACGTAGACAAAGAGAATTTTTGACGTGGAAAACCCTTGCGGAAAAAAAATCACGGGACGATCAGAGTCCAACCCTTGAGAAGCCTTCTCTAATGAAATAAAGGAGTACACCCTCTACAAACTTCTTTCGATCCAATACGGATCCCCACAACACTTGAAAGCAAGAATAATTGATTACAAGGCTACGAAGAACAAAGACGACGAGTAGAGATTACCTGAACACGATCCTCCTTCGAAAATGGCCTTCAATCCTCTTTCTTCTCTCCCAAAGTTGCAATGGCACTCTTGCCTCTTTTCTCTCTATTTTTCTCAATGTTGTGTTGTGATTAGGGTTAGAAAAAATCATGTATAAACCTCCTAATCTGCAGCAAAACCTGGACCGTAGGATACAATCCAATGGTATAAAAATACCCTGAAATCAGCCTCAGCCCGTCGACACAGAGTTCGGCCAGAATTCTATATTTTCGTGACAGAACAGTTCTGGAACCAAGGGGGCAGAGTTCGGCCAGAACTCTGCCTCCCATATTCCAGAAAGTACTCTGGTAGCTCCCGAGCTTCTTCTTCATCTCCGAATGGCCTCATCATCTCTCCGAACTTTTCTGACTCACAGATGGCGTTCGTTGCACTCCGGGGTCTTCTCCACATAGGTTGGGAACCCCACCCACTCCAACATTAATCACTAGTCGACAACCTTGACAAGGCAGAGGTAAGAAGCCTACATCTTATTAACATTAATTGTTTAAGTTATATTATCAAGAATTACTCTGTGTGATCCTATATATTGTTCTCCAGCTCCCAACGAACAACAGAGGAGCACGCCATTGTGGGCCAGGTGCGGGCCTTCGGGCAAGGTGTAGGCCTTCGGACTGGAGCAGGGGCTATGGGCTGGATTGTAGCCTTCAGACTCCTTCGGTACTGAGGTGAGTGAGTTGTAAGTCCTTCAAAACTGAGTTACCAAGTTTCATATATATATATATATATATATATATATATATATATATATATATATATATATATATATATATATATATGGTGGAAGTTGCGTCATGGGAAGGGTCTTTGGGTGGAGTTCCTTAAATCGAAATATTTTCGTAAGCGTCATCCATGCGATGCGTTTATGACTTCCAAGTGTTCTCTCATTTGGCGACGAATTTTACGGGGGAGGAAATTGGCGGAGCCGCAAATTTTTTCCAGACTTGGACGTAGTGAGGGCTCAGCGAGGTGCGAAGCGTGGATTCCGGGGGGTCCTCGGTTGGGTAGCGTTGCTGTTCCGCCGGTCGAGGGTGCGGCTACTGGGACCAGGCGCGGAACGGGGAGACGGACTCGGGTGCGGTTGCGGGCACAAGCGATGGCACCTGCAGCCTCCGGCCAGGCGGGTCAATCTTCGGCCAGCATGGGGGACCGAGTTGGGGGGGCGAGCGCTGACTCGGCGGTTCTTTCGCAGCGTCGGGTGCTCCCCTCGGGGCGGGTCCCGCCGGGTGGTGGCACCGGGGAGCTACGGAGGTCGGCCAGATTGGCCGAGAGGATGGTGCTTCACCCTCATCGACCGGTGACTGTGAGGGCTCTATCGGATAGGGGAAGGAAGATCCGAGATTCTAGGGCGAGGAACTCTGACAATGGTGGTCATGCTATCCGATCGTTTTGGACAGCCGCTGGTTGGAATTTGCCTATGATCTCGGAGCAGTTTGGGGTTGAGGCAGCGCGGCGTCTCAGTGTGGCAAATCTGGCTTGCACTTCGGTTCCTGATTCCTTGGTCTGGGGTGAGCGGAAAGGATCTTTCTCTCTGGCATCGGCATGGTGGTTTTGTCGGATCTCCCATCCAACCTCCTCTTTATTTTCTAATATATGGGACAAGTGTATTCCGTCGAAGTGGAGCATTTTGATGTGGCGGGTCTGCCACAACCGGCTACCCACTGATGACAACATTCAAAAGATTGGCTTCCATCTGGCTTCCAGGTGTCGTTGCTGTCAGGCTGGGCACGGGGAGACTCTTCAGCATATTTTCTTCCACGGGGATCTTGCTTTGGAGGTATGGTCTGTCTTCCGGGGCCTCTACAAGGCACGGATGCATCGCAATTTTTTGGCCTTTCTTCAAAGGTGGTGGTGGGGCCCGGACAGTCACCATCGGAGATCCTTGGCCGTTGCGATCATATGGGTGCTGTGGAAGAACCGGAACAAGCATCGCTATGAGGGGCGTAGTGCTAGTGCTGCTTTCTTGGTTCGGGAGATGAAACGACAGTTTCGGAAGTCGCTTTCGGGTTGTCGTCACCTTCCGCCTATTCCGCATTGGGCGTTGGAGTAGTGCTTTGCTAGTTTTTTATTTTATTTGTTTTATGTTGCCTATGAGGTCGGATGTACTCATTACCCTCTTTTTCCAATAAAGATAACGGTTCCATAAATATATATATATATATATATATATATATATATATATATATATATATATAAAGCTAAGAAGGAAACAATCCAAGGTTACACGAACATAAACAAACTGAAACCAAGTTTCTAATGTTAAAGAAGAAATCTAAGATCCTAGAATAAATCAAGGAACTCTAGTAATACAAAATTTGAGTTTTAAGAAAAAGGATATAAACTTGAATCAAAAACTCCCAGAATTGGATTTCGACACGCTAGAGGGTCACTAGGCACTTAGTGCCAAGCGAAGTCTAGAGTTTAGCCTTACTAATTTACACCAGGACGCTCACCTACAAAGGGGCATAGTGCTGAACTTTTGTATAACTTGAATTTCTGTATATATATATATATATATATATATATATATATATATATATATATATATATATATATATATATATATATATAGTTGACTACAAATAGAAGTCTTATTAAGACTAGTAACATGCATATGATAGAAATTCAAAAATAAGAATAACCATTGAAAAAAAAAAAAACCCTTATGTTTATATGTGCGCAAAACAGCACTAATGCCTTCAGCTGAAACAGGTATGTCAAGTGGGGAATCTGCTTATCTTGGTCTTTCTTTGGATCATCTTAATTTTCCTCAGGTCACACCACTTCCCTAAGTTGTTTCTGCAGCCAATCGGAACATTAAAAAAATGTTTACTATGGTTTCTTTGTTGTATGAAGAAAAGTGTACAAAATCTCAAGTGTCAAATTCTTTCTTTTCTCATTTTTTCACAGATTCGTTCCAAATATCTGGACAATGTTAAGTTTGGATCATTCTCTTGAAGTTGTGTGCAATGACGAAAAGTCGATAGCACGTATTTTATCACTAGAAGAATTTGAGACACGTTTAGACATAGATCTCGGATCAACTCTTGAGGACACTGCGTAGTGCACGAATTTTCCAAAGGCCGATAACACTAAACTTTCTTTAATTTTTGTTTACAAGATAAAGGAATAAAGACATTTTACTAACAATCTAAGACTTTGAAAATAACATATATATTATGGACATAAAAAAAAAAAACCCACGTAGATCGACTATTATGGAGTTGTGGGAGGTTCCATATCATTTTGGCTTTTTTTTTATTTTTTATTCCCACCATTGTATTAATCAAAAAGAACCGGAGCTCAATTGGCGTTGGGAGATGGCCCAAGACGCCTACAGATATGAACAACCAAAAGATCTGAAAATACAAAATGCAAGCCCCAAACTATAAAATCTATGTGTCGGCCGTCTGATCTGCCGTAATGGCCTGTCTAATCGTCATGGGAAGATCCTCGGTGTGGGAGAAGAGTGGAGGAGGTTGGGATTTTGCTGGAAGAGACTCCTAGAGTAGGAGGAGCATGAAGTAATTGGGGGCAAGGCAATTGGCATTGGAAGGATCTCCCTATATAGTAAGGACGGAATTAGGAATTCGAGTCTGAAATAAAAATACTTTATACTTAATCAAAATAAAAAAGTTGACATTATAAGACAATGGATTGTTGTATGGGGACGGGATAGTTGGACTAGGCTAAGACAGAAATTAGACTAGATTATAATAAGTTTGGGTTACGCTAAGGCCTCGTTTGGTTCGCGAAATCTTTCGGTTGGGAAAGGAAAGTGATTACTTTTCTATGTTTGGATGTCCAAGGAATTGAGGAGGAAAGGAAAGTGATTCCCAATGGAAGGAAAATTAGGGGGGAAAGTGATTCCATCCATCCAAGGAAGGAATCACTTTCCCACATTGAAGTATTCACTTTCCTTTCCAAATTTCTTGGCATTGCCAAACATCGGAAAGGAAAATCAATAGGAATTAAAGTTTCCCAAAGGAAAGGAAATGACAAGGAATTGATTTCCTTTCCCTTCCATTCCGCGAACCAAACGAGGCCTAAAATTTAAGCTGAATTGTGGATTGGTTTCATTTCTTTTTTTAATTTCGATTGGATTGGAGTCACTAGGTCCGTCCTTGTTCCCATCTATCTATAATATAAAGCACAGTGGGTTTTTGGTCCGACCCATGTGCTTTGGTTCAACGATGATGAAAGGACTAAATTGTCCCTCTCTATAAGAGAGGAGGAGGTCCCATGTTGGGTGCGGAGCAATCGGTTGTTCCAACGGCACTCCTGTCTCCAGCTCCTCTTGCACCGTCCCTCCCTCCGCCGCCTCCGCTCCATCCTCGTCCAGGCCGTCGTCGCCGGCCTCTTCCGCAACCCCTTCGTCGCAAGCAACCTCCTCCACCGGACCGCCGACGCCGACACTTCCTTCGCCGCCTCCCTCTTCTCCGCCATAACCAACCCCAACCCCTTCTCCTTCAACACCGCCATCGCCATCTCCGTCGACCCACTCTCCATCTACTCCCAAATGCTCCGCCGCCGCGTCCCTCCCGACTTCCACAACTTCTCTTCCTTGCTCAACACCACCGCCGTCGCCGCCGCCACCAGGTCGCTCCATGCACACGCCCTCCTCCTCGGATTCCGGTCCGACCCCTTCGTGCAGACCGTCCTGCTCACAGCCTACTCCCGACGCGGCTCCGCCGACCACGTCCTGCGGGTGTTCGACGGAATGCCGCACAGGAACGTCGTCTTCTGGACCGCCGCCGTCTCGGGTCTCGCCGCCCTCGGACGCCCCGTGACAGCCCTGCGCGTCTTCGCCTCCATGAGGCCCCACGCCACCCCGAACGCCGCCACCATGATCTTTGCCGTGTCCGTCTCCGCCGGGCTCGGGTCCCTGGCGCTGGCTCGGTGCCTGCACGCCTACGTTGAAAAGGCCGAATTCGGAGGCCGCGTCTCCGTCCGGAACTCCCTGACGCTGGCCCGGTGTCTGCACGCCTACGTCGAGTGTCACCCTCATTTCCCGTATTTTCCGTATTTTTCTGTATTTCGTATTTTTACTCGTATTTGGATTTTGGCATGTATTTTTATTTTTCTCAACTTGTGGGATTTTAGTATTTCTCGTATTTTGAGTTTTGGCATGGCTCGATTTTAATTGGTTTGGCTCGGTTTTATTGGGTTGGTTCGGTTTGGTTTGGTTTGATTTATAGGTGTTGGATCACCTTAACCTATGCTACCCCTCAACCCACCACAACTCACCCTCTTTATAACCCCCACCTACCACTCTCTCTCCTCATAACTTTCACCATTAATTTTCTTCTTCTTCTTCTTCTCCTTCCTCCACAACTCTCCTAACCCTAGGCAAGTGCACCTTGCCACTTCATGAGAACACTATTTTCTTGGTTCATTAGCTAGCTTAGGACATGGTGATCAACATTAGAACTTGCTATTTCATGATTTGGAGCTTCCTTTGTTCTAGATCTAGGTTTAGTTATTTTCGGATTTTGTATGGTTTGATCTACTTTGGTTGGATTTTCATGGGTTTTGATGCTTCCATGTGGGAGAACATTCAGTTTCACCCAAGTTGGAGCTTTGGAAATCCGGATTTGGAGTTTGGATGACCAAGTTATGAACTTTTGAAGCTTGGTTCTGCCATGGTGTTCTTGCTGTTTGGAGAAGACAGTGAGCAGTGTGCAGAGCTGTTTAGCTTACGCACCCTGAGCTACGCGCTCTCTTTAGCGCTGCGTACGCAGCCTTGAGTACGCTTCCTGTTGGAAGCGTGTCTCCCCTTGAGCGTGCGTGACTTTTCACGTACACTGCTCCCCTTGAGCGTGCGTGACTTTTCACGTACGCTGCCTTGAGTGAGCCTGCATGACTTTTCACGTACGCCGCCTTGAGTGAGCCTGCATGACTTTTCACGTACGCTGCCTTGAGTAAGCATGCGTGACTTTTCACGTACGCTGCCTTGAGTGAGCCTGCGTGACTTTTCACGTACGCTGCCTTGAGTGAGCCTGCGTGACTTTTCACGTACGCCGCCTTGAGTGAGCCTGCGTGACTTTTCACGTACGCCGCCTTGAGTGAGCCTGCGTGACTTTTCACGTACGCCGCCTTGAGTGAGCCTGCGTAACTTTTCACGTACGCCGCCTTGAGTGAGCCTGCGTGACTTTTTACGTACGCCGCCTTGAGTGAGCCTGCGTGACTTTTCACGTACGCCGCCTTGAGTGAGCCTGCGTGACTTTTCACGTACGCCGCCTTGAGTGAGCCTGCGTGACTTTTCACGTACGCCGCCTTGAGTGAGCCTGCGTGACTTTTCACGTACGCTGCCTTGAGTGAGCCTGCGTGACTTTTCACGTACGCTGCCTTGAGTGAGCCTGCGTGACTTTTCAGGTACGCAGACTTGAGTGTGCCTTGGTACGCAGACTTGAGCGAGCCTTGCGTGCTTTTGCACGTATGCTGCCCCCTGACCCCTTGCTTAATCCATTGGCTTCTGGAGGATTGGTTTTATTTCTCGAATTGGTTTCTCTTTGTGGATTGGGTTTTCTTGAGATCTGTTCAACACAGCACGACTATCTTGACCTGACACGGCCCGACACGATTTTCCAGTAATTGTTTATGATTAGTACGGTTTTCGGATTTTCTGTGAATTATGACCCTGGTATTTTTTTGAGCTCCTTGCTAGTGACCCAGTGGGGTGCACGCCTGACTTGTAACTTATCCTTGTGACTTGATAACTTGATAACGGCCCGTCGTGGCGCACTCCTGACTAGTACACTTGACATGATAACCTGGCATGATTTTCTTGAACAGCTGTTGTGACGGCTACCTGGCATGACATGAATTGTATTGATTACCTGGACCACCGTGGGCGATTGTGTTTGTATAAATGAACCGTCTTGTCTTGCATCATGTCTAGGACAGGGACCCCTCAGTACCACGGTCAGGGGTACCCACTAAATTTTACTAAGGCTAATAACTAGAATAATTCAGTAGTCATGAGAGATTTCTCCAGTTACAGGCAATCCCGTTATCTCGGCCGCAATCGTTTGGACTTGTAGCCTGCCGTCGAGTAGGGCACATTTCCAGCCCACCGTCGTGTGGGGCACATAATTATTGATAACTGCTTAATGAATCCAAATCGCCTGGATAACCTGGATTAGCTACAGGGCTTGTGGCTGAGGAACATCTCGCTGCATCTTGCTAGTAACTAGGCCTGTGATAACCCTAGTTAGTTAAAGTATCAAGCCGTACTTATTGCTTGGCCGTGAATGTTGGATGAAGTTCAATCAGTCTAGCCTTGTCTTGATCATGTACAAGATTGTTTCATGTCCTGATTTCTTATATTATCTTGCCGATAAATGGTGGGAGGAACCAAGTTCTGTTCAGACGAAGGGTTACAACCCCGGTCCTTGTTTGGTTTACGGGTTGTAACCTGGCTATCTGAATAGTCCCATGGTTATCTCATCGTATATCATCCTGTCATGCTTTTCCATATGTTCTGTCTTTTATCGATTCTGTACAAGATTTGTCTTTGATATTTACCTATCATGCCTTTTTCTTAAATTACTGTCTCTTATTATGTAATTATATTATTGTGCTGATTGCTGGCTTTTGTTCTTATTTTGTGGCCTCCTTTGTGGCACTTGCTCTTTCTAGGGTCTGACCCAGCTGGTTTTGTATGGCCAGATACCAGAGCAGCTCCAGAGGATCTACCTGTCTTCCAGCCCGATGGTGAACACCAGGCGTAACCAGGGCAACGAGTGGGTTTATTTTTTGCTCTCCCACTCTATTGTAAAATTATTCTTTTTGAGGCGTTTAGCCGCCGAGCAAGTGTTAGCTCGTGTACATTTTACTTACTGTCTGCCTACGGGCTGTAACATGATTGGCAACCTAGGGTTGATCATGTATGACTGAAACTCTTGCTAGTCCTGATATTTTGTAACGACTAGCTTCATGATCATCTGGATATGTAATGTTTGGGACGCCTTACAATTGTATATTTGGTGGTCTGACATCTTATAATTATTATTTGGTTGAGATTGAGACAATAGGATAATTTATGACCCTAAGAGACTGATAGCTTGTAGATAAACCCTCACATATCTAGACAGCCGTGACCGTATGGTGAGATGGATTCCATCTCATTATACTTAGCTGGCTATGTCTACCCCCGCTCTCCAGTATTCTGGTTCTGGGGCGTGACATGGTTTAAGTGGTGGCCCATGCAGGTCTTGTAAATCAAGATGTGTGGGAGTTTACCAGATAGATGTCTCAATCTGTACTCGCCTTTGATCTCCACTCGTATCTTCTTATCTCCTTGGATCCCTGACTTGATAATATGCTTGCATCATTGTTCTATCCTGGTCCTTCCTTAATATCCCTGATGTCATTGCTTCAGTGGCATCATTCCTGTTGATCAGCCGGAAGGAGCTCAGCCAGCAGCCCAGCAACAGCAAGAAGATCAAGATCAGTCCTCAGAAGCCGCCTCTCGAGCCATGCCTTCTGGAGAATCAGTGCCCCCAGTCCAGCCAGTAGAGCCTGATGATGGCACTTTGGAAGGTCTCATCAGATCATTGTTAGCTTCTCAAGATCGCCGAGGTGATGCATTGCACCAGGCAGTACAAGATGCTCTGAACAGAGGCGGTCATCCGAGAAACAGTGCAGCCAACAGTTTCAAGCGCCTGAACCCTCCATTCTTCGACGGCACCGAGGATGCCATTACCGCAGATGCTTGGCTCCAGGATACAGAAGTTATTCTAGAGGCCGCGAAGACTCCAGAAGACAAGAAGGTGGCGGTGGTGCGCCTGCAGTTATTAGATCTAGCCCGCAACTGGTGGGCCATGCAAGCGATGGGATTGACAGCACCTGTTCCCTGGGCAGTGTTTAGCGAAAGATTCCAGACCAAGTATTTCGACGTGGTGGCTCGATATGACTTGCAGACCAAGTTTAGCAACCTGAAGCAAGGAGGCAGGTCGGTCGACGGATATGCGGCCGAGTTTTCCAGACTTAGTCGGTTTGCTCTCACCTTGGTGGCGACTGAGTTTGATAGGGCCCAGCAGTTCCAGTAGGGGCTCCACTTGGAGATCTTGTTGGCAGTAGAACAGTTTGAACACCAGACGTTTGATGCAGTATTGAGAGCAGCTAGGAGGCACGAGTGTACCTCCCAGAGGATTGTGGATAAGACCGGAGGACGGAAGCGATCCCACAGCCAAATGAATCAGTCTTCAGCACCAGCCCCGGCAGCTAGGGCTTTGACTATTGGAGCTCCGAGGCGAGCAACCTCAGTTACGTCGGTCCAGTACTCGACCCCGACGTACCCTCCACAGAAACAAGCAAGCGCAGCCTTCCGCCGTGGGCTGTTCTTATTGTGGGAAGCCTGGACACGTTGTGTCAGAGTGTCGCAAGGCACTGGGATTATGCTTGTTGTGTGGGGCACCGGACCATAGGGTAGGGTCCTGTCCATTCAGAGTCGATTCAGCACCGACAGTATCTAGTCCCTCGGTTAGGGGACCAGCACCAGCTCCAGTACCAGTCCAGCAGCAGCAACAGTACCCAGTGCCGAGGCCCTTGCCGCCTCAGGCCCAAGTGTTCCAGCAGCAGTACCAGCCTCCGAGGCCATTGCCGACTCAGGCCCAGGCCTTCCAGCAGCAGAGGCCTCAGCAGTTCGTCCTGGCCCAGGCCTAGATCCAGAATCGGCAGAGAGGTATCTGTGTCCTATTGTCTTGCTTTCCGCCGTTGTTATGCAGGACACGTGTCATGTTTCATGTGTCCTAATTACAACGGTACATCCCGGGCCCGAGCCATGTCCTAGATCATTCGAAAACGGTTATTGGTACCAACCTTTTCGTATGAGGAGAGGCCCGTGTCCCTGTTTGACCAAGGGAGAGACCTCAAGCGCAAGACTAGCAGTTTAGTTCATGTTGCTTGAGTTCATCGCTCCTTGGAGAGTCAAACATGGGAGTGTGAGGATGATATCCGAACACGTTATCCCTACCTGTTTGACTCGTGAGGTATAATGTCTTTCTTATGCCTTACGTTTTCCCTTCCTTGCTTGTATTGTATGATTGTATGATTGGATTGCTTAGTGTAGTTGCCTGTGCTTAGTGTAGCTTGTTGTGGCAATCTCTAGCTCCTTGATTAAATTTCGAGGACGGAATTCTTTTAAGGTGGGTAGAGTTGTCACCCTCATTTTCCGTATTTCTCGTATTTTTTCGTATTTCGTATTTTTACTCGTATTTGGATTTTGGCATGTATTTTTATTTTTCTCAACTTGTGAGATTTCGGTATTTCTCGTATTTTGGGTTTTGGCATGGCTCGATTTAAATTGGTTTGGCTCGGTTTTATTGGGTTGGTTCGGTTTGGTTTGGTTTATAGGTGTTGGATCACCTTAACCTATGCTACCCCTCAACCCACCACAACTCACCCTCTTTATAACCCCCACCTACCACTCTCTCTCCTCATAACTTCCACCATTAATTTCCTTCTTCTTCTTCTTCTCCTTCCGCCACAACTCTCCTAACCCTAGGCAAGTGCACATTGCCACTTCATGAGAACACTATTTTCTTGGTTCATTAGCTAGCTTAGGACATGGTGATCAACATTAGAACTTGCTATTTCATGATTTGGAGCTTCCTTTGTTCTAGATCTAGGTTTAGTTATTTTCGGATTTTGCATGGTTTGATCAACTTTGGTTGGATTTTCATGGGTTTTGATGCTTCCATGTGGGAGAACATTCAGTTTCACCCAAGCTGGAGCTTTGAAAATTCGGATTTGGAGTTCGGATGACCAAGTTATAAACTTTTGAAGCTTGGTTCTGCCATGGTGTTCTTGCTGTTTGGAGAAGACAGTGAGCAGTGTGCAGAGCTGTTTAGCTTACGCACCCTGAGGTACGCGCGCTCTTTAGCGCTGCGTACGCAGCCTTGAGTACACTTCCTGTTGGAAGCGTGTCTCCCCTTGAGCGTGCGTGACTTTTCACGTACACTGCTCCCCTTGAGCGTGCGTGACTTTTCACGTACGCTGCCTTGAGTGAGCCTGCGTGACTTTTCACGTACGCCGCCTTGAGTGAGCCTGCGTGACTTTTTACGTACGCCGCCTTGAGTGAGCCTGCGTGACTTTTCACGTACGCTGCCTTGAGTGAGCCTGCGTGACTTTTCACGTACGCTGCCTTGAGTGAACCTGCGTGACTTTTCACGTATGCCGCCTTGAGTGAGCCTGCGTGACTTTTCACGTACGCTGCCTTGAGTGAGCCTGCATGACTTTTCACGTACGCTGCCTTGAGTGAGCCTGCGTGACTTTTCACGTACGCGGCCTTGAGTGAGCCTGCGTGACTTTTCACGTACGCCGCCTTGAGTGAGCCTGCGTGACTTTTCACGTACGCTGCCTTGAGTGAGCCTGCGTGACTTTTCACGTACGCTGCCTTGAGTGAGCCTGCGTGACTTTTCAGGTACGCAGATTTGAGTGTGCCTTGGTACGCAGACTTGAGCGAGCCTTGCGTGCTTTTGCACGTATGCTGCCCCCTGACCCCTTGCTTAATCCATTGGCTTCTGGAGGATTGGTTTTATTTCTCGAATTGGTTTCTCTTTGTGGATTGGGTTTTCTTGAGATCTGTTCAACACAGCACGACTATCTTGACCCGACACGGCCCGACACGATTTTCCAGTAATTGTTTATGATTAGTACGGTTTTCGGATTTTCTGTGAATTATGACCCTGGTATTTTTCTGAGCTCCTTGCTAGTGACCCAGTGGGGTGCACGCCTGACTTGTAACTTATCCTTGTGACTTGATAACTTGATAACGGCCCGTCGTGGCGCACTCCTGACTAGTACACTTGACATGATAACCTGGCATGATTTCCTTGAACAGCTGTTGTGACGGCTACCTGGCATGACATGAATTGTATTGATTACCTGGACCACCGTGGGCGATTGTGTTTGTATAAATGAACCGTCTTGTCTTGCATCATGTCTAGGACAGGGACCCCTGAGTACCACGGTCAGGGGTACCCACTAAAATTTACTAAGGCTAATAACTAGAATAATTCAGTAGTCATGAGAGATTTTCCCAGTTACAGGCAATCCCGTTATCTCGGCCGCAATCGTTTGGACTTGTAGCCTACCGTCGAGTAGGGCACATATCCAGCCCACCGTCGTGTGGGGCACATAATTATTGATAACTGCTTAATGAATCCAAATCGCCTGGATAACCTGGATTAGCTACAGGGCTTGTGGCTGAGGAACATCTCGCTGCATCTTGCTAGTAACTAGGCCTGTGATAACCCTAGTTAGTTAAAGTATCAAGCCGTACTTATTGCTTGGCCGTGAATGTTGGATGAAGTTCAATCAGTCTAGCCTTCTCTTGTTCATGTACAAGATTGTTTCATGTCCTGATTTCTTATATTATCTTGCCGATAAATGGTGGGAGGAACCAAGTTCTGTTCAGACGAAGGGTTACAACCCCGGTCCTTGTTTGGTTTACGGGTTGTAACCTGGCTATCTGAATAGTCCCATAGTTATCTCATCGTATATCATCCTGTCATGCTTTTCCATATGTTCTGTCTTTTATCGATTCTGTACAAGATTTGTCTTTGATATTTACCTATCATGTCTTTTTCTTAAATTATTGTCTCTTATTATGTAATTATATTATTGTGCTGATTGCTGGCTTTTGTTCTTATTTCGTGGCCTCCTTTGTGGCACTTGCTCTTTCTGGGGTCTGACCCAGCTGGTTTTGTATGGCCAGATACCAGAGCAGCTCCAGAGGATCTACCTGTCTTCCAGCCCGATGGTGAACACCAGGCGTAACCAGGACAACGAGTGGGTTTATTTTTTGCTCTCCCACTCTATTGTAAAATTATTCATTTTGAGGCGTTTAGCCGCCGAACAAGTGTTAGCTCGTGTACATTTTACTTACTGTCTGCATACGGACTGTAACATGATTGGCAACCTAGGGTTGATCATGTATGACTGAAACTCTTGCTAGTCCTCACATTTTGTAATGACTAGCTTCATGATCATCTGGATATGTAATGTTTGGGACGCCTTACAATTGTATATTTGGTGGTCTGACATCTTGTAATTATTATTAGTTGGTTGAGATTGAGACAATAGGATAATTTATGACCCTAAGAGACTGATGGCTTGTAGATAAACTCTCACATATCTAGACAGCCGTGACCGTATGGTGAGATGGATTCCATTTCATTATACGTAGCTGGCTATGTCTGTCCCCGCTCTCCAGTATTCTGGTTCTGGGACGTGACATCGAGAAAGTCGTGTCCGTGTCATTATGACACGGATTATCCACTAGTATTTAGATAAATGGCTCTGTTGTCATCCCCGTGGCAATTGACTAGTCTAGTATCTTTTGATTGTGACCGATATGAAGTTTGTGTACACACCTAAGAAGCTTGCAAGTGACCGATATGAAGTTTGTGTACAAACGTCAATCACCTATAGCATTTGTCCCATTTATTCGGGTTCGAATTTGGGTACATAAAATATAGTGTGCACAAAATTTTGAAAGTTATGCTGGATTTTATGCCGGATATTCCGGGTTATATGCCGGATATCGAAAAAAATAAAATAATGCAAACATAGTAAATAAATGCGCAAGCATCTCATGCTGGAACTGGACCCGCTCTATCTAACCTTGAGTTGGACCACATTATCCTTTGAACACATGAAAGGTTGTATGCCTTCCTAACTTTTTTCAAATCTAATGTGTTAATTTCTTTAGGATTGTATGATTTTGGACTTGAACTCTTGTCCAGAATAAAATGAAATAGGGGCAAGCATTCCGTTAAATTGGTTCAAACCGAATCGAATAACCAAAAATTGAATTAGGCCGAAAATCGAATAAGAAAAATCGAATCCGAACCGAAATAGTCCATAACCGAATCAAACCGAACTGAATTAAATCGGTTCCGGTTTTTTATTCGATTTTTTGGTTCATTTGCACATTTTTTTGTTTATATATATATATATATATATATATATATATATATATATATATATATATATATATATATATATATATGCAAATGACCTCTAGCCTAGTGGTTAAGAGAGATGCATGCGGCCCAAGTGGTCGGGAGTTCGAGCCTCAGTGGAGGCGAGTTCGCCACAAGGACCCATTGCTTCAAAAAAAATAAAATAAAATAATATATATATATATATATATATATATATATATATATATATGCAAATGACCTCTAGCCTAGTGGTTAAGAGAGATGCATGCGGCCCAAGTGGTCGGGAGTTCGAGCCCCAGTGGAAGCGAGTTCACCACAATTAACCATTGCTTCAAATATATATATATATATATATAAAAAAAAAAAATATATATATATATATATATATATATATATATATATATGAAGCAATCAAGTTGTATATATATATATCCTCAACTTGATGCTGTCCTCTTCTTCTGATGCAGCCTTGCGTAGCCGGCATTCCTGGACTTGGCAAGCCTGCCTTCTCGATTGTGTTCGTCATGCATGGGCTGCAACTCACTCCTTCCTTTGTTGCTTCCCTGCTCCTTCCTGTGAATCATCTTCCCATGAACGATGATGATGAAGAAATGATTCCGTGAGGATTCATGCATGCCATTTTGCCTAGGCTTCCTCAAATTTGCAACCAAATACAGAAATTAAGGGTTGAAATTATTTGAGTTTAGTAGTGTCCTGACCCTAGTTGCCGTTTTGACGCGACACGGTTTGTAAAGTTTGTTGTTTGTATCGTGGAGGATATAAGTGAGTTAAGAAAATAGGTTTTTCATAATATATGAGGTAAGACCGGATACAACTTAATTCGCCCAACGTCTTATCAACAAATTATTTTATATGTCGAGCTCATCGTACATCTTCTTTGTCAACTTTTAAATTGCATGGAGATGTGTACAGCTGACATCAAAGATGTACTGTGAATTCGACACATAGAATCTACATCTTATGTAAACAAAACCTATCTACTAGGAAGCCCTTTTTAGTCATAACCTTACATCCATTAATAATAATAATAATAATAATTAATGTATATGATATATTATCAGAATGTTGGTAGGAACTGATCGTGAATTGTTTGGAGTCAACCGCATGCTGCAAGTAGGTGGTAAAATTTCATCGCGTGTCCAGAATTAGCAAAAAATATATAAATAAGGTTCCGAATGACCTTTTTGTCCTTCCTTCTAATTTATTGAAAACACCCACGAAACTACTCTTAAAATAATGTTTCGCTACTTCATCTTCTTCCATACGCTGCTCACTTTCGAATCTAGGTTTTCTCCTCAAAAATCTTCAAAAACTCGTCGGAAAATTTTGGAAACACCGAAACAAACGACAAAAGTGCTAAAACGGAGGTCAAAACATCATTTTTTTGCGATTCTAAAATTTTACAAGATCGTCTAACGAAAATACTGTTACTTTCAGGCTCCTCGAAGATACGCTCGTTTTGGGACAAACCGGGCCTCGTTTCGACCTCCCTATCAAAAGTTATGGCCCTTCAAAGTTTCAACTGACCATAAAATGCAGAAGAATGGTCATTCTTCGTGTTAGAACACGAAAAATGTTAATTTTGCATGAGGGTTGTCATTCTTCGTGTTAGTAACACGGAGAATGTCATTCTCCGTCTTAATTTACACAGAGAATAGTCATTCTCTGTGTTAGTAACACGGAGAATGGCATTCTTCGTCATAATTTACACGGAGAATGGCTATTATTCGTGCTAAATTACACGGATAATGGTCATTCTCCGTCTTAATTTACACGAAGAATGGTCATTACAGTGTTAAAACGCAGGAGAATGACCATTCTCTGTATTAGAAACACGGAGAATGCCATTCTCCGTGTTAAATAAAACGGAGAGTGGCCATTCTCCGTGTAATTTATCAAGAAGAATGGTCATTCCAGTGTTAAAACGCAGGAGAATGATCATTCTCCGTATTAGAAACATGGAGAATGTCATTCTCCGTGTTAAATAAAACGGAGAATGCCATTCTCCGTGTTAAATAAAACGAAGAATGACATTCTCCGTCTTAATTAAAACGGAGAATGACATTCTCCGTGTTAATTTACACAGAAAATGGTTATTTCCAGTGTTAAAACGTAGGAGAATGACCATTCTTCGTGTAATTTAGTACGGAGAATGGCATTCTCCGTTTCTAAATTACACGGAGAATGACCATTCTCCGTGCTAAATAACACGGAGAATGACATTCTCCGTGTTAAATGACACGGAGAATGGTCATTCAAATTTTAAAACACAGGAGAATGTACATTCTCCGTGTTAGAAACACGGAGAATGTCATTCAACACGGAGAATGACATTCTCCTTGTTAAAAATGCAGGAGAATGACTATTCTTCGTGTGATATCGACGGAGAACAGTTGACAGAAACTAATTTTTTTATTTTTTTTGTTTTGTGGAAAAAAATTTACATGAATAAAGATTCAAGAGTTTTCGTTTTTCTTTCAAAACGATGCTAACTCTTATGAAAAAGAAGAAGAAGATCTTCTCTCCATAATTGACATAATTGTCGGAGAAGAAGAAGAAGAAGAAGAAGAAGAAGAAGAAGATGAGCGATGATCGGAGTTCGACTGAAAAAAAAAGCATGGTGAACAACGAACGATCTTTGCGATCTCTGCTGAAGATGAGAGCAATGGAATTCAGATCTCTCGTGAAGAAGAAGAAGAAGAAGAGAATCGTAATCCAGATCTGAGTTTGTGCGGAGGGGTAGTTATGGTATTAATTTTGTAAATACAGAACGTCTAAAGGGAATCTTTGAATATTTGACGTGGAATTATATAATTCTGGGCATTTCATAAAACCCATCCTGCGGGTGAATTTTTCATACAACCCAATTCCGAAATTGGGTTTCTCAGCAATTTCCATAATTAAATTTGGTACTTTATTGTTTTCCGTTTAGAGTTAGGGTAAGGATTAATTTCATCCTTATTGTCACATATTTCATCCTTAGGGTTAGAAAGTGAGCAGGAACATGCATGATAGGATGCACACGCGGGATATAGTTGTGTGTGCTTGCAGGCTTTGGGATTGATAAATTGCGAAAACTCTATTGAAATTTGGTCTGAAATGGATGTGTTTGGTTTCAATCACAGAAGTTACTTTTTTCATTTGATTGCAATTCCAAACATGCCCAAAATATAATCACCTGTAAAGTTATAGAAATTTCCTTTCGGGTCAATGAGTTTAGTGATGTTATTCCTACGTTGACGTGTCTGAATTATATTCCAGTGTTAGATATGTTTGGTCATTGATCCGTCTTTAAAGGATAAATACGCCAAATGAGACACAAGATCCATCGCAAATCCATTGCTAGGACGTTGTTATAATGTTGCAATTTTGACTATAATGTGTATGAAATAGAAGTCATACTTATCCAGTCGCTAGGTTCGTCGATGCAGTTATTTGTCGTGTCGCCGGGTTATTTAATTTTTCGTTGCTAATATTCATCGATGTATAGTTTTCTGTAGCTAAACCATCGCTATTTTGGTTGGCGACGGAACTAGAGATGAATTTTTTTTCATCTATTTACGTACATAGGGAGAGAGGTTCAATTATCGTGCATTTCACTAACTTCTCTTTCTCGTTCCTAGAAACCATGTTTAGCTATTCCTGTTGTTTCAGAGAAGGCAAATGTCCAGAATTATATATTTTCACGTTAAATATTCTAAGATTCCCTTTAGATGTTATGTATTTACAAAATTGCCATCTTTATAATACCAAAACTACCCTTCTCACAAACTCAGATTTGGATTGCGATTTTCATCTTCTTCTTCTTCACGAGAGATCTGAATTCCATTGCTCTTATCTTCAGCAGAGATCGCAAAGATCGTTCGTAGTTCACTATGCTTTTCTTCAGTCGAACTTCGATCATCGCTCATCATCATCATCGTGGAGAGATTTGAAGTTTTCCGACGATTAGATCAATTGTGGAGAGAAGTCTTCTGATCTTCTTTTCCATAAGAGTTAGCATCATTTTGAAAGAAGAACAAAAACTCTTGAATTTTTGTTCCTGACAAATTTTTTTCCACAAAAAAAATAGGTTTTAGGTTTCTGTCGACTGTTCTCCATCATTCTCCGTGATTTTAACACGGAGAATAACCACTCTCCGTATTAAAATGATGGAGAATGACCATTCTCCGTGTTAAAATCACGGACGGAGAATGACCTTATCCATGTCAAAATGATAGAGAATTGCCATTCTCCGTGTCAAAATGACGGAGAATGACCATTCTCCGTGTTAAAATGACGGAGAATGGTCATTCTCCGTGTTAAAACCACGAAGAATGGTCATTCTTCGTGTTAAAATGGCGGAGAATGACCATTCTCTTTGTTAAATTGACGGAGAATGGCCATTCTCTGCGTCATTTTAACACAAAAATTGTCATTCTTTGTCAATTTAACAAGAAAAATGGTCATTCTCCGTGTTAAATTAACGAAGAATGGTCATTCTCCGTGTTAAAATGACGGAAAATGACCATTCTCCTTGTTAAATTGACGGAGAATGACTATTCTCCGTTATTTTAACATGGAGAATGGTTATTCTTTGTCAATTTAACAAGGTGAATGGCTATTCTCCATGGTTTTAGCACTAAGAATGGTCATTCTTCGTGCTAAAACCACGAAGAATGGCCATTCTTCTTATTAAATTGACGGAGAATGTCCATTCTTCGTCATTCTAACACGAAGAATAGTTATTCTTTGTCAATTTAACAAGGAGAATGACCATTCTTCGTGGTTTTAGTACGGAGAATGGCCATTCTTCGTGGTTTTAGCACGAAGAATGGCCATTCTCCGTGATATTACCACGGAGAATGATCATTCTCCTGCATTTTATGTCTAGTTGGAACTTTGAAGGGCCATAACTTTTGACTGGGAGGTCGAAACGAGGTCCAGTTTGTCGTAAAATGAGCGTATTTCTGAGGAGCCGGAGATTAACCGTTTCTTTGTTAGTGGGTCTTCTAAAATTTTAGAATTGCAAAAAAAATGATGTTTGGACCTCTGTTTTAACAGTTTTACAGTTTGTCCGTCTTTCCGAAATTTTTTGACGATTTTTTGAAGTAAGGTTTGAAGATTTTGAAGAGAAAAAACCTAGATTCGAAATTGAGCGGCGTATGGAAGAAGAGGAAGTATCGAAATATTTTTTTTGAAGAGCAGGCTTCGGGGGTATTTTCAATAAATTAGAAGGACAAAAAGGTCATTCAGAACCCCCTTTATATATTTTACGCTAATTCTGGACACGCGATGAAATATTATTTTGCGGTAGATTTTTCATAAAACTTTTACAATTTTTGGACATTTTATAAAATTTTCATATATATATATATATATATATATATATATATATATATATATATATATATATATATATATATATATTGAAGCAATGGGTAATTATGGCGAACTTGCCTCCACTAATTAATACAATCTACTATTAATTAGCATGCATATCAAATTTGACTTCCAAGCATGTAAATTTGGTATGCATTTAAATATGAACCATTCATTTCAATTGATGTGCGGTTGAGATCATGTATTTTTTTAGATGTCAATTTGTGTGTGTCATATGATCCCCACCATATATATATATATATATATATATATATATATATATATATATATATATATATATATATATATATATATATATATATATATATATATATATGAAGCGGATCAAAAGCCCCCTTAGATAATTTAATGTTAATATTAATGTTAATATTAATGTTAATGTTAATACTAATGTTAATATTAACATTAAATACTAAAATTAACATTAAACTTAACATTAAAATTAATATTAACATTAACATTAATATTAACATTAACATTAAAAATTAAAATTAATATAAAAAAATATAAAAAAAAATTAACATTAACATTAATATTAACATTAACATTAATAGTAACATTAATATTAACATTAACATTAATAGTAACATTAATATTAACATTAATATTACGAATTAGAGTGAGGGGTTTTTTTAGGAGGTTTTCTAAGGGGGGCTTTTGATCCGCTCCCATATATATATATATATATATATATATATATATATATATATATATATATATATATATATATATATATATATATATATATATATATTTATTGTCCGGCGGTCCTAGCTCTATTGGTTAGGACGAGTGGCTCCCAGTGGGGAGGTCGCGAGTTCGAGCCCCTTTGCGGGTTTATGCTCCTACTCACTCCACTCGGGGTGGCTCGGCGGCAATTTGGCCGCGGCCTCGAGGGGGGACGCTGGACAGGGCAATGATGAATTGGCACCTGTGATGCGGGACATCCGCAACGTCGGAGGCCTGTCGACATTGTGCTACGAACTGAGCCCGGTAGTTAAAAAAAAGAAAAAAAGAAAAATAAAAAGATATATATATATATATATATATATATATATATATATATATATATATATATATATATATATATATATATATATATATTCCAGAAGCCCCATTTTATTCCGTAAAGGCTCAAAATGTCGAAGCCTGTACAAGTATACCCTTAGGCACAAAATACCGACGCCTATACAAGTATACCAACAAAACACAAAATCTAAGTTAGGACCTTAGCTGAAGATCGACATCCAAAAACTAGTCTGGCCGTGAGAGCAGAAGTTCCTGACCTTACGGCACTGCCTGAGCACCTCCCGAATGAGCATGTCGGCATTGTATTGGTGTTCTTCATATCTTGTCTTATTGCGATTCTTCCATAAAACCTATGTAGCTGCAGCCGCAACGATCTGGTGTCCGTGGGAAGCGGATCCCCACCCGGCTAATAGATCGATAAGGCTCCCGCCCTCCTGATCCTGTCTGCAGCGCTGGGACAGCGCTGTCCAGACCTAAACGGCAAGATCCCCCTGGCAGAAGATGTGATCGATGGTTTCCATCGATCTGACGCTCGGAGCAACAATTGCATGCAGAGGCTAAGTTGAATCCAATAGAGTACATAACATTCTCAGTCGGTAGCTTCTTTTTAATGGCTCTCCAGATAAGGATGGACCACTTCTTAGGGATGCAAGTCTGCCAGAACACAGCGGTGATCGGGGCCGGCGTACCTCGACCGCGAGCCACATGTTTGGACGAGCATACAGAGAATTTGCCTGCCAGACTGGCCGACCATCGTAGCTCGTCAGCATCTGTGTTGATCTTCAGAGCTTGCCGACGGATGTACTCTTCCGCTTCATCTCCGATCCATTCACGAATCTTGTCCCAATCCCAGTCATTCCCGGTCGCATCCTATAGGTCCCTGATTCTGCTGTTCCACGGAGCATCCGGAAGGCAGGTAAGCAATGTTTCTCCTGCCCAGCGTTCTATGAAGGTGGAGGATTCGTCGTCACCCAGATGAAGGCTAATAATCGGTTCGGTGAGAGTGCACCCGGTGAGAATACGCCGCCAAGCCACGGAGGATCTGCAGTTAGCGATCGCCTGCGTCGGATGAATGTGCATGAAGTATCTGGCCTTCATGAATCTCATCTATAAATTTGTTCTCGTCCGAATCTTCCCCCACAACTTCATCGAGAAGGCATCAGCGATGTTAGAAAGTTTGGTGAAGCTCAAGCCCCCTTCCTCTGTAGGCTTATCCATGGTGTCCCAGCTCGCCCAAATATGCTTGACATGGCCGCCGCTGTGCCCCCAAAAGATGTTGTTGAGGATGTTCTCGATCGACGTGAGCACCTGCTTGGGAGGAGAGCAAGCGACCAGGGTAAATATGGGGATGGATGTGAGAACGTGTTTCATGAGGGTCATCTTGCCACCCGGAGATAGCGTGGCCTTGTGCCACCCCTCAAGTTTCTTTCTGATTTTGTTGATGAGGTCTTCGAAGATGCCAACGTTTGTTCTGCCGTACACCATGGGGCATCCGAGATACTGGAAAGGGGATGGCTAATGGTAAACGAGGTGATGTTGGAGATACTTGCCGCATTCTCTGTCTTGATGTTGTGGTGGGCGTAGATCACTACCAGAATAAGTTGTTTTAGCGACGCCTAAAGACGTCGCTAAAACGACATTTTTCGTCGCTAAAAATATTTAGCGACAAAATTACCGACGTTTTGGGCTGGTCGCGGAAATGTAAGTCGCTGATCTTCTAAACGTCGCCAAACGTCGCAATTATCGACGTTTGCCGACGTATTTATATGTCGGTCTATTGCCGACGTCTACCGTCGTGTCGTCGGTGGCTTAGCGACGTATTACTTCGTGTCGCTACTCGTCGGTAACTTTACCGACGAATTACCGTCGAGTCGTCGGTGGAGTGACATGTTCAAAGTCGCTAAACGTCGGTAAATCCTGGGAATTCCTGGGATGATTACCGACGTGCACCGACGTTTACCGACGTTCTCCGACATATATTTACATCGCTAAACATCGGTACCCTGGATAATATCACATATCTACCAACGTTTACCGACGCAAACTTACGTCGGAGGACGTCGGTAAACGTCGGTAAACGTCGCTAAATCTGCAAAAAAAATAAAAACAAATAAAATACAAAATGTCCATTTCTCCCTGCAGTTTAAAAAGCTAACCATTTCTCACTGTAGAATAGGATCCAAACAATCACAGAATGTCCATTTCTCACTGTACACAGGTTTCAGTCCCTATAACCAAGTCTACAACAATCACACAATGTCCAGTTCTCAGAATGTCCATTTCTCACTGTACACAGATTTCAGTCCCTATAAGCAGGTCTACAACAATATCACTTCACAATACGAAGCATTGTCAACTACTTTCCGACGATACTAATCTGAAATGGTATATAATAATCCAACACGACCGATACCTATCGGATATGACCGATACCAAATCGATAAGGCCAATATGAATCCTAGCTATACGGCCGATACATATCGGATAGAACGATACCAATTCGCTAAGACCAATACCAACCGATACGGCCCATACCAAAATGATAGATCGATACTAATCCGATACGGTCAATACTTATAAGTACCTATAGTCCAGGAGGTTGATCCGCTAGTTCATCCATGTACGATCAACGAAGTAACGATCCATTTCAATTTGGATGTGAAAATCTGTATCGAAAGACAAACTAAACATAATCAGTTCTATTTTACATGCTTAATTGCCAAGTATGGGAACGAATGGCTCAGAACACAACCCAAAATTCATTCTAGCATACATTAGTGTGAATTATCTATGTTCTGTACATATGGTGTAGTATATGTTCTTATCGTATCTAGTATCTGAAGGATATAACAGAATCAAGATAAACTCACATAATGTAATACTAAGACATCATCTACTACTATATAAGATATAGTGATAGGTTGTCGTATCATCATTGCCGAGGGATGAGGGTCAGAGGACGTCGGTAAACGTCGCTACAAAAAAAATAAAAAAATAAAATACAGAATATCCATTTCTCCCTACAGTTTAAAAAGATAACTATTTCTCACTGTAGAATAGGATCCAAACAATCACAGAATGTCCATTTCTCACTGTACACAGGTTTCAGTCCCTATAACCAAGTCTACAACAATCACATAAAATATGGGAATGAATGGCTCAGAACACAACCCAAAATTCATTCTAGCATACATTAGTGTGAATCATCTATGTTCTGTACATATGGTATAGTATATGTTCTTATCGTATCTAGTATCTGAAGAATGTAACAGAATCAAGATGAACTCACATAATGTAATACTAAGACATCATCTACTACTATATAAGATATAGTGATAGGTTGTCGTATCATCATTGCCGAGGGATGAGGGTCGGAGGACAAATACCGCTCGACTGAGCCAAAGGCATACAACCACTTCCTTCCCTCCATTCACCCTCTCCCTCTCTCACGCTATCAACGTCATAACTTTTCCACCTCAAGTTCTGATCAAGCATTTTCCTTCTCCTCTCCTCCACCATGGCTCTGAACCCATCTGCTCTTCCCTACTTCCCTTCTTCTTATTTGATTCTCTCAGCCACATATGATATCCAGCTCAAGTGTAGAGTCGGGGGAGAAGAAGTGGGCAGGAAGAGGAGGGAGAAGCAGCACAGCCGGCGGCATGATCCGGAGGAATTACAGAGGTTTTCTTCAAATTCGTAGGAGAACTATAAGGATATATCTTTTCACAACATGTCACCTTATCAAAGACCCTTAATGTGAATATCATGTTACCGTGGTGTCGGAAGACTAACATGTCATAATTTTCTAAGCCGTGTGTTTTGACATAATCCTCCAAACTCTTTCTTGCTATGTAGTAATGCAAGATTACTATATAGGAGGAAAGAGTTGGGAGGATTATGTCAAAACACACGGCTTAAAAAATTATGACATGTTAGTCTTCCGACACCGCGGTAACATGATATTCACATTAAGGGTCTTTGACAAGGTGACATGTTGTGAAAAGATATATCCTTATAGTTCTCCTACGGATTTGAAGAAAACATCTGTACTTCCTTCGGGTAATGCCGTCGGCTGTGCTGCTTCCCCCTCCTCTTCATGTCCACTTCTTCTCCCCTGACTCTACACTTGAGGTGGATATCATATATGGCTGAGAGAGTCAAATAAGAAGAAGGGAAGTAGGGAGGAGCAGATGGGTCCAGAGCCATGGTGGAGGAGAGGAGAAGGAAGATGCTTGATCAGCATTGTCTTCCGGATCGTCCTCATCAAGGCATAACGGGCTGCTCAGCGTGCCCAGCTTCTTCAACTTCTCGCTGGCTGTAGAGTCGAAATGGAAACGGGTCCTCTTTGCCGGCCCGGAGCTCTGACTCGCACTCGTCGTCGCGCTACCGGTTTTTTCTCTTCCTCTGACGTGGGTCATAAGAAAAGAAATTTCGTACCTCTTCTTCACACAAATATCATTGCCGCCTTGTACTCGAGCCTCCTCGTCTGTGACGCTATCCAACTTCTCGGTGCCTACATTGTCACTCGAATCTTCCCTTCGATTCGTATCGTCCTCTTCTTCGCCTGTCTTTTCGCTCTCTGTCTTGCAATCATCTGCTATCACTGCCGACTCATTCGACTCCTTCTCCGAGTCTTCCTCCTCCTCCTCCTCCTCCTCCTCCTCCTCCTCTTCAGAGTCATCGGAGAAGGAGTCGAATGAGTCAGCGGTGATAGCAGATGATTGCAAGACAGGGTATGAAAAGACAGGCGAAGAAGTGGACGATACGAGTCGAATGAGAGATTCGAGTGACAATGTAGGCACCGAGAAGTTGGATAGCATCACAGACGAGGAGGCTCGCGTACAAGGCGGCAATGATGTTTATGTGAAGAAGAGGTACGAAATTTCTTTTCTTATGACCCGCATCAGAGGAGGAGAGAAAACCGGTAGCGCGGCGATGAGTGCGAGTCAGAGCTCCGGGCCGACAAAGAGGATCCGTTCCCATTTCGACTCTACAGCCAGCGAGAAGTTGAAGAAGCTGGGCACGCTGAGCAGCCCGTTATGCCTTGATGAGGACGATCCGGAAGACAATGCTGATTAAGTTTTGCCTTCCTTGGATGGTATTGCTTCTGTAGATCCGTGTATAAAAGAAAAAGATATTGGGAGTAGAGTGGACCCGGAGGAAAATGAGAGATTAGAAGCTGGGTCAATATCCAAGAAGCGAAACAGAGTCGAGGATTCTGATAGGTTGTCGTATCATCATTGCCGAGGGATGAGGGTTGGAGGACAGTCAACTTTATCTACGGCTATATAGTTTCTGCCTCGCCAGTCGAATGGCTGCAGGGACTATGTCCTGATCACCATGTCGTACCGTAGATTAATGCAAATAGAGCTGGAGCTGGAGCCAAAATACAGAAACCAAAATACAAAATACAGAATCCAAAATACAAAATACAAAATACAGAAACCAAAATACAAAATACAAAATCGAATCCCTGGGTTCGTCGAAAATACAAAATACTATAAGAACGGATGGCTCATAACATAACCCAACCGGAGAGGATACTCTGAGAGATCCATCTGAGTAGGACGTATACTTTGAGAGATCACCTTTACAAGAATGATATCAGTAGTGGGATTGAGTGCTGGAGGAGATATTATCAGAGTATACGTCCTACTCATATGGGTCTCTCACCGTTACTATTTTTTCTGATAGCATGGTGGATGTGCTCCGTCAACAGATTCTTGCTCCGAGCCAAAAATTTGTCCCGGAGCTCAAGTGGACATCCTTCGTGTAGAGCTCGAGTGAGAGGTTCCTGACAGCATGGTGGTCTCCTTTGTTAAAGTATCCGTGCTCGTCCCACAACCAATATGGGATGAGCACGGATACTTTTAAAAAGGAGACCACCATACTGTCAGGAACCTCTCACTCGAGCTCTACACGAAGGATGTCCACTTGAGCTCCGAGGCAAAGTTTTAGCTCGGAGCAAAAATCTGTTGAGGGAGCACATCCACCATGCCGTCAGAAAAAAATAGTAACAGTGAGAGACCCATCTGAGTAGGATGTATACTCTGATAATATCTCCTCCAACACTCAATTCCACTACTGATATCATTCTTGTAAAGGTGATCTCTCAGAGTATACGTCCTACTCAGATGGATCTCTCAGATTATCCTCTCTGGTTGGTTGTCGTATCATCATTGCCGAGGGATGAGGGTCGGAGGACAGTCAACTTTATCTACGGCTACATAGTTTCTGCCTCCCCAGTCGAATGGCTGCAGGGACTATGTCTTGATCACCATGTCGTACCGTAGATTAATAAAAATGGAGCTGGAGTTGGAGCCAAAATATAGAAACCAAAATACAAAATATAGAATCTAAAATACAAAATACAAAATACAAAATACAGAAACCAAAATACAAAATACAGAAACCAAAATACAAAATACAGAATCCAATTCCTGGGTTCGCCAAAAATACAAAACACTGTGAGAACGGATGGCTCAGAATACAACCCAACCGGAGAGGATACTCTGAGAGATCCATCTGAGTAGGACGTATACTCTGAGAGATCACCTTTACAAGAATGATATCAGTAGTGGGATTGAGTGCTGGAGGAGATATTATCAGAGTATACGTCCTACTCAGATGGGTCTCTCACCTTTACTATTTTTTCTGACAGCATGGTGGATATGCTCTGTCAACAGATTCTTGCTCCGAGCCAAAACTTTGTCCCAAAGCTCAAGTGGACATCCTTCGTGTAGAGCTCGAGTGAGAGGTTCCTGACAGTATGGTGGTCTCCTTTGTTAAAGTATCCGTGCTCGTCCCACAACCAATGTGGGATGAGCACGGAGACTTTGACAAATGAGACCACCATGCTGTCAGGAACCTCTCACTCGAGCTCTATACGAAGGATGTCCACTTGAGCTCCGGGGTAAAGTTTTGTCTCGGAGCAAGAATTTGTTGAGGGATCACATCTACCATGCCGTCAGAAAAAAATAGTAACGGTGAGAGACCCATCTGAGTAGGATGTATACTCTGATAATATCTCCTCCAATACTCAATCCCACTACTGATATCATTCTTGTAAAGGTGATCTCTCAGAGTATACGTCCTACTCAGATGGATCTCTCAAAGTATCCTCTCTGGTTGGTTGTCGTATCATTATTGCCGAGGGATGAGGGCCGGAGGACAGTCAACTTTATCTACGGCTACATAGTTTCTGCCTCGCCAGTCGAATGGCTGCAGGGACTATGTCCTGATCACCATGTCGTAGTCCAATACAATCCAGAGATTGACACAGTACTAATTCATATATGTAGTCCAATACAAATAGTCTAATACAAAAACAACCCAATACAAATAGTCCAATACAAATAAGTACTAATAGCTAATGAGAACCACGCTGCTCACGCAAACGCTCAGTGATACGATCACGCAACCACCTCAAAAAAGTGAGATCTTTGGCGTGAAGAGAGATGTCATCCCTTGCAAGTGTTGCATGAATAGAACTCCCGGTCTCACTAGCTACCGGTGCTGGATGAATAGAACTTCCGGTCTCACTAGCAACCGGTGCCACTTCCTCCTTAACTGTAGGAGGAGCCACCTCAGCATTCACTGTTTTCCTCAAACGACGTGCTGCTCCTCGGGTCATGGGTGCCATCTGGTAAGATCGATAGTCACAAATAATATAATTGTAACATAAGCAAGCTAAAGGAACCATCATGTAATTTGAGTACATTTTCGAAAGCAGAGGGATGAGGGTCGGATGACAGTCAACTTTATCTACGACTACATAGTTTCTGCCTCGCCAGTCGAATGGCTGCAGGGTCTATGTCATGATCACCATGTCGTACCGTAGATTAATGCAAATGGAGCTGGAGCTGGAGCCAAAATACAGTTGGTACTAACCTCAATAGAACAAACACTCTCACACTCAAAATACTAACACATGCTCACGCCTTACTCTTGTGACACTCCCTTTCAAACACAAACATACACCTATATGATCCCTTACACATGTTGCCATATTACCTGTAAAAATAGGAAACCCTTGTTGTCTAAAATAAGACACAATTCTACAAAGAGAACCATAATATAGAACTCACACTTTAAGACAATAGATGAAGGAAGACTTGTATGGAGGATCGATAGGGTTGAGCGATGTCATTTTATTCTACAAAGAGAACCATACTGTAGAACTCATACTGTAGAACTCACACTTTAACACAATTCTACAAAGAGTTGTCATAGGGTGTTGAGCGATGTCATTTTATTCTTTTCTTCTTAGAATTTTTGAGTATTGGATCTTGAGACATATATAGCTAGAACTTACGAAGAATGGAGTACCATACTTCAACAAATAGATGTTGACTAATTGGTTCATATACTTGTTGTCTAAAATAAGTGTAGGAATGTTGCAAGGTGAAATAATGTATCAAACACTATATCGAAATCCAAACCCAATATGCAAATCCAAATTAATACAAAAATACACAAGTGTATGTAGGGGATTAAGTGTACAGAGGTGAAATACATATATATGCATGCTTGGGGGTGTCCACGTGTCCAACAAATGGACACAAAGTATCCAAAATCTCACGAACACACTGTATCAGTGAACACATGGTCGTAATGTGTCTCCGTGTCCATTTTGGACACGAAAACACCTCAATTAGGGTTAGGGTTTACCTTCAGTCTCCTCGCGGTGGTGGAGGAGGAGAAGGAGGACAAGTTCGGTGGTGGAGGAGGAGGGGATTAAGTGTACAGAGGTGAAATACATATATATATATATATATATATATATATATATATATATATATATATATACATGCTTGGGGGTGTCCACATATCCAACAAATGGACACAAAGTGTCCAAAATCTCACGAACACACTGTATCAGTGAACACATGGTCGTAATGTGTCTCCGTGTCCATTTTGGACACGAAAAATACCTCAATTAGGGTTAGGGTTTACCTTCAGTCTCCTCGCGGTGGTGGAGGAGGAGGAGGAGGATAAGTTCGGTGGTGGAGGAGGAGGATCTCGCGGTGGAGGAGGAGAAGGGAATCGCGGTGGAGGAGGAGGGGGAGAAGGGGCTCGCCGGAGGGAGGAGAAGGGGCTCGCGGTGGAGGAGGAGGATGAGCGGCGCCGGAGGGAAAGGGGTCGGGCTGTCGTCGAGGTCGGGAGAAGAGGGGCGGGAACAAAAAAATTGGGGAGAGGGAGAAATGAAAAGTCGAACCGAGGAAACCCTATTTAGCAGAATTTAGCGACGTCTGTAAATACGTCGCAAAGCGTCGACTTTCCTTTAATATTCGGCGATGTCTTAGTCTTTGCGACGCTAAACGTCGCTGAACAAATAAAACTGGCGACGTTTTTCGACAAATCAATGACGTTGGTTTTTATTACACTAAAGGTAGTCGCAATATGTCGCTGTTTGTCGCTATCAGCGACGTATTGTGACGCATACTTTTGGAGTCGCTAAATCCAAAAATATTAGCGACGTTTTAAGTCGGCGTCGCTAATTTCGTCGCTGATATGACTTATTTTGGTAGTGGATGACGCTCTTTTTTGGGGTGATCTTCTGGCCGGAGCAAGGGGCGTATCTTTTCAGGGTATTTGTAACGTCCCAGTCCCAAAATACATAGGACTAGAAACGTAGACATGCCAGCCGTATAATAAATATACGTAAGCTGTAAAATATAGTAGAACCATAACCAATCTCATCCACACAAAATAAATGAATAAAAGATATCATATAATGATAATAAATTGTCTTGATACAATATGTTGGGCGGAGACAAATCTACTACCAACAAGTAAAGGAAAAATACATGAGAAAAGAAATAATTTTGGCGAGCGAAGCGAAGACGATCCAAGCGCAATCATCCTCGAAGAAATGGAGATGGTCACGGCTAGAGCTAGAATACCTGCGAAAGACAAGAGCACACACCTGGCGAGATAACCAGGTCCTCAGAGGGACGTAATAAGCCACATAATATCATGCCATATAAACTGAATAAATACTGCTCAAATAAATAAGTCAATTGAATTATAATTTCGAGGAATTTGTCACCCCCAGTTTTCAGGAACATGAGTATTTTTGTCATTTTGTATTTTTGAAATATTTTTGAAATTTATTTTATTATTTATGATATTGTTTTGGGGTTATTTGAGTCGGGTTCGAATTTCAGCTCAATCCGACTTGAAACGGGGACCCGGGGGTAGTGTTGACTATAGTGGACCCACACATTAGTTAGCCATGGCCCACATGATAGAAATATTTTAGTTAGAGGTTAGACTAATTATTATGGATAAGGTTAGTATGATTATAGACTTTAGAATGACTAATTTAGCCCCAATCAATTAGCCCTTTCCTAAAACTAATAGAATAGGTTAGTGGGAGCATTTTGGACCTTACCATAATAGGACAAATAGCCTCATATGTCCAGCCACTTTGGGAAAGGATAGGCTCAAGTTCATTTCATTATTCTCATCCACACTCTCTCTCTTGTTCTTCCCCAAATTCCTAGAGAGCAATTCCTAGCAATTTTTTTACCAAATCCTTCCATTTTGCCACCAAATCTTCTTTTTTCCTTCTCCATTCTAGCCAAGGAGGAAGCTACCAAAGTTTGGGAGGATTCGGAGCTCGTTCGTGTTCTTTTGGAATCTCTACGTGTCGGTGTCGCTCCGGAAAGGCTTTTCTTCGATTCGATCTACCGGGAGTAATAAATCCCTTCTCCTTTTCATTTCCTCATGCATATAGGTCTACTTTGAACCCATAGGAATGACCCCCATGGTTGTATCTCCATTTGTGTCCATTTTGTGTCCATTTGGTGGTCATAGGAGTGTCCTTTGTGTTGTTGTTGTGTCCATGTGGGAAAACCCCAAATTTGGACACTCTATGTGTTGTTATTATGTATGAATGAATTATTACATGTTTAATCTCATATTTTTGTATTGGAGATGTGTTCTATAGTGTCTCATATATATATATTAGTGTAGAGAGTGAGTTCTTGATATATTATGTTATATACTTGTGTTCTTTTGTCTCAAACTACCCAAATTTGTCATAATTTTTATCCACGTTTTTAGTAGCAATAGCAACTTAGAAATGTCATAACTTTTAGCTTAAAACTCCAATTTATCTTCTTTTTTTTTAAAAGAACCGTATCGAAGTTGGCTTTCAAAATATATATTTTAATAAGCCAAATTCTTTCTGTAACTTTCTGTTGAATTATTTGAGTGTCAGCTGTACGAAAGACGAACGTGTTTCAGTATTTTCGCGATTCCGGGAGCTTCTGGACACAAAAATGCGATCCGTTTGAAGTTTCGAAAAGCTAACATAAAGTACTACAACATACTTTACTCCTAGAATTTAGTGAATGCCCAATTGGTACAGTATTGGTTTTAAGTAAAAGAGTGACTATACGATATATGCATTTTGTGTAACCTATGAGCCTATGTAGTATGGATATTAAATGAATATAGAGTATGTAATGCATGATATGTTAGATGAATGAAATGATATATATATGATATATATCCTATTTACATTAATGTATATATATGGTTGAATTCAAGCATGTAGGAATGCAATTAATGTAATATATGTAAGCAATGCATAAATGCATGAATGAAAGAATGATATACAATGCATGCATGAAAGTATATAATGAATGCTAGATATAAATGCAAGGTATATATGTAATGAGAGATATGAATGCATAATGTATAAATATTGTAAATGCAATATCAGATTTCATATGTAGACATAGAACCAATGCATAGCTGATATTTAGATTGAATGTTAGTTCATTTTAGGTTGTTCGAACACTGAACAGTCCATGTAAGCATATATACCTTCCTTTTTCTATTGCCAAGCCAATTTTAGCTTTCAATATAGTGGAATGTCTATGAATGTAATGTTAACCTTCAACCCCTTAATTCAAAATTTTAGTTAATTTCAGTATTAGATAATACATGAGCTGTATGCATATGGAATGTTGGCTTAATGGCATATTTCAGATAACATGGTTCATTTTATGTGGTTAGTTACACCAGTTTATGGGATAGCTCACTTTAGTTTATATATAAATGTGGAACTAAACTGAGAATGAACTTCACCCTCTGCATAAGGACACCCCACTCTATATCAATCACCATGCCATGTAACCCTTTTCTAAATGATTGCTATAATATATATAGATTTATGTAAAGTACAGATGCATGTTAGTTATAACTTAAATAGTCTCTACTCTAATGTATATAGATGTACACTTGTAGCCATGCATGTTAAGTATAATACATGTGTAATGTAGATGGGTTAGCTTTGTGCCATGTGTAGTGTAAACTTATAACTAGTGTTGATTTCTCTTTTCATGTACACCTCCATGTTCACACACACACACAGCTTTACATGTTAGTTCTTTTCTCTTATATATATATATATATATATATATATATATATATATATATATATATATATATATATATATAATGTTGAATGTCCATGAATGTGATGTATCTTGATATATGACTTGTGTTGGCTTGTATAGCCTTGGATTTGTATGGTGTGTACTAGCTAGGGTAGACTGGTTAGGCCTAGTGAGACTTCATTGAGTCTATGTTGACCCAGTTGACCTAGCTTTGACTAGATAGTTGACTAGAGTTGACCAAGTGTTGACTTTAGCCTAGTTTGACCTAGATAGCATGTAGATGCATTGTAGCAGTCTATTTCCTTATTTTAGACATGTTGTAATTTGTGTTGCTCTGATTAGGAGACAGACACCTCTCCTCAGGTAGTACATTTACTTCAGACATTCAGATACGAGACGAGTACATTCTCTGACCGTTTCATACTTGCCTGGATTTACATTCTTGCTCTAGATTACTGTACTTGATGCTGACACGATTGTTATCACGGATTAGTACTATAAGGATCTTCTTTTGGGATGTTATCCCCTTGTATTCACTAGATATATATTGTGATGTGTGTTTCACTTCCATATTGTATTTACTGAATACCTATATCCTTGTACACTCATTATGCATATTGTACTCTCATTATCATATGAGTTCCAGGGATAGACCATTGTACACTATTGTATAACATTGTATAACTATTGTATAACATTGTACACCTATTGTATAATATTGTACATCCATTGTATAATATTGTACACTATTGTGCAAGATAACATAACTGGAGTGGATCCTTGTGTATTGATTGGGGAGGGAGAGTAGAATTGGTTATATAATCAAATCCTCTTGTACAAGATTGTATAACTATTGTATATGTCTATTGTACACCCACGTACAATGGAGTTACCATTGCATTTTCCTAGACCGTTTACATAACCATATTGTACTCTAAATCACAGTAGGCTTACAGTTCTTACTTATCATATTTAGATATTTCCTGTTATCAAATCTCTACTGTTTTTCATACACTTCTTTCTTTCAGCGTTTCATGTACCTTACTCTATTGCATGCTTTATATTTCCTAACATGATATGAACTGCGTGAGATATTTTGTGCTCGCTTCCGTCCTGACCGGACCTGTTGAAAATTTTACAGAGGATGATGAGGAACCCTGCACCCTTACTTGGAGTTTGCCTAGTTGACACTCGCGACCTGGACCCCTGGGGAGGTTCAGGCAGCTGCTCAGGATGATATCTTGTATAGTGTAGATAGCTTAGACTGTTCCTTCTTTTCATGCTTAGCTGTTGTCTTTATTTTTAGAGTTGTACATTTTAGAGATGATGAGACTTGTATTCCATTTCTGCTGTACCTCAGTTGAGGATTTCTTATCTATTTCCATCGTGCTACATTCTACCTTAGATTGTGATTGAGTTGTACCTCGGTGTTGGCCTCCTTATGGAGAGTATATTTTATGTTATGTAGTTATAGTTTATGACCTAGAACAGCATTCTACCGCCGACACTGCGGCGTAGGCTGGGCGTTGTTACGTTCTCGTACCCTCACGGTGGGTGCGGGTCGTGACACGTTTTTAGTGGTGGCCCATGCAGGTCGAGTTTATGTAGTGGTATTCAAACTAGAGTATCACTACTGCCTGTAGTAGGATTAGGATATTTTGGAGGTACTCAATCACATTAGGAAAAACTCTTAATCAGATTCCTTTTTGTCAAAAATTGTTGCTTATTGACTTTCCTTGAATATAAACTGTCCTCCTTTGAATTTTTCGCTTCATTCTCAGAAATTGCTTCTTGTTTGATCAGTTTTCATGATGGTTATGAAGACACGATCTCATCGCTTCGGTTCGGGGGATACTATCGAGAGGCTGGCCACCTCTCGTCCTGTTCATCAGGGCCTCGAGACCGCAGCTTCTGTTGTGCCGACTCAGGTTGGTATTTCTGCTACATTGGAGGTGCACCTCTATCTGTACAGAGATTTTCTCCCGTTATTTTTGATTTCTCTCAGCATCGGTGATTCATGCAGCATCAGCAGCAGACCAGGGAAAACTAGCAGGACGAGCTATCGTCTGGACAGTCAAGGATGTGTAGACCATTGGAGATCTTGCTGCAAGTTCCGTTCTTCTCAATTCCATTCCCACAATTGTCTTTTATAATTACCTTGAAATCCGATTCCATCTGTTCCTTGTTGATTGATTAATTTTGTCATGTTACTCTTTTGTTGTGTTTATTTTTTCTTCTGAGAAAATCATATGGGCTAGGTCGCCTAAATCATGGAATCTAGAATCCTCGATAGTCGTGTTAGTTGGCATAGTGAGGACATGTAGTCAGATTTTGGATGTATTCTCGGGTATAGAAATTTAAGGTTTTCGCCGTCGCATGCGATAGTGCAAAAATTTTAAATACCATGAACCTAGAGGTACGTACCTTAGTCAAGGACTCTGTGATTATTGTAGCCTTCCTCACTAGCATGATGAAGACTCTAGACAACATGATTTTGGACAGACGCATATGATTAACAGATTGTATCTTGAGAAGGTTTAAACATCATACCCTTTGGATTGTTATAAATGACTTAGGAGTAGGGATATTTAGTTTTGTATAGCTTATTCATAGGTAGTTCCTTCATAGTATAATGGTATGATGACTTGTAGAGTGTCTGTACCCTAGAGGTGATAGTTAGAATTGGTATTAGAATAGTAACCCATTGTAGATAATTCTCCTGTTATCTATAATACAAACCAGTTACACATAGGATGTTAGTATGCCTTACATCCTTGATAATTATTACTACTTTCCCTTATCTTTTCCAGTGAGGCACCCATGACCAGAGCCTACCTTTAAGTATAGTTGTAGTTTCACCTAAGACCGAGAGGTCTATTTGCATAGATAGATTACAGATGATATTGTCATATGGGATATAGGTTAGTTGGTATCTATAGGCCATTGTTGTATAGGGTTATAAACATGTTGTTTAGCCTATACTTGGTTCAGTTTTCCATTTTAGTTAAGTTTCCTTCGTGTTGAGTTCCTTTGTGTTGATCACCTTTATAGGCAGTGTGCAGACCCTTCACTAGATACCATGTCCCTTTGATTCAGACCATTCATCCTTAGCCTAGTTCTAAGCATTGTTTCAGACCCTTATAAGTTTAGTCTGCCTTAACCCTTGGTTGATCAGTCATGTATATATATAGATGATATACTTAGGATATATGTGATGGGTTGTTGTTCTTGAGCATATATATATATGTGGTATTTGGTATTTATGTGCTTAGCTTGTAGGTATTTAGTTATAGGTGACTTGATAGGATTGGGAAGTTAAGAGCAAGTCTATTATAGAGTTTCTCTTTTGCTAGATTCTAGTTGCCAACACCTAAATAGCTAGCATAGGTAAAACCCTAAGAAGTTGACCAGTTGATGACCAAGTACTTGGATGTTGAGAAATTGACTAGTGATTGACCCTTGACTATGTTTGACCTAGAAGGGGGTGCGATCATCTTAATTTCGAGGACGAAATTTTTATAAGGTGGGTAGGATTGTAACACCCAGTTTTTCATATGAGGGTAATTTTGAAATTTTGTAATTATAATTATTATTTATTGATAATTATTTCATATTATGATTTTTGGTGATTTTTAATCATTTTTAAACTATTTAAAATTATGACTTGTGATTTTGACATTTTACTATTGTTTGGTTTTAATTTTGAGGAATTTGTCACCCCCAGTTTTCAGGAACAGGAGTATTTTTGTCATTTTGTATTTTTAAAATATTTTGAAATTTATTTTATTATTTATGATATTGTTTTGGGGTTATTTTAGTCGGGTTCGAATTTCAGCTCAATCCGACTTGAAACGGGAACCCGGGGGTAGTGTTGACTTTAGTGGACCCACACATTAGTTAGCCATGGCCCACATGATAGAAATATTTTAGTTAGAGGTTAGACTAATTATTATGGATAAGGTTAATGTGATTAGAGACTTTAGAATGACTAATTTAGCCCCAATCAATTAGCCCTTTCCTAATACTAATAGAATCGGTTAGTGGGGGCATTTTGGACCTTACCATAATAGGACAAATAGCCCCATATGGCCAGCCACTTTGGGAGATGATAGGCTCAAGTTCATTTCATTATTCTCATCCACACTCTCTCTCTTGTTCTTCCCCAAATTCCTAGAGAGCAATCCCTAGCAATTTCTCCACCAAATCCTTCCATTTTGCCACCAAATCTTCTTCTTTCCTTCTCCATTCTAGCCAAGGAGGAAGCTACCCAAGTTTGGGAGGATTCGGAGCTCGTTCGTGTTCTTTTGGAATCTCTACGTGTCGGTGTCGCTCCGGGAAAGCTTTTCTTCGATTCGATCTACCGGGAGGTATAAATCCCTTCTCCTTTTTATTTCCTCATGCATATAGGTCTACTTTGAACCCATAGGAATGACCCCCATGGTTGTATCTCCATTTGTGTCCATTTCGTGTCCATTTGGAGGTCATAGGAGTGTCCTTTGTGTTGTGGTTGTGTCCATGTGGAAAAACCCCAAATTTGGACACTCTATGTGTTGTTGTTATGTATGAATGAATTATTACATGTTTAATCTCATATTTTTGTATTGGAGATGTGTTTTATAGTGTCTCATATATATATTAGTGTAGAGAGTGAGTTCTTGATATATTATGTTATATACTTGTGTTCTTTTGTCTCAAACTACCCAAATTCGTCATAATTTTTATCCACGTTTTTAGTAGCAATAGCAACTTAGAAATGTCATAACTTTTAGCTTAAAACTCCAATTTATCTTCCATTTTTTTTAAAAGAACCGTATCGAAGTTAGATTTCCAAATATATATTTTAATAAGCCAAATTCTTTCTGTAACTTTCTGTAGAATTATTTGAGTGTCAGCTGTACGAAAGACGAACGCGTTTCGGTATTTTCGCGATTTCGGGAGCTTCTGGACACGAAAATGCGATCTGTTTGAAGTTTCGGAAAGCTAACATAAAGTACTACAACATACTTTACTCCTAGAATTTAGTGAATGTCCAATTGGTACAGTATTGGTTTTAAGTAAAAGAGTGACTATACGATATATGCATTTTGTGTAACCTATGAGCCTATGTAGTATGGATATTAAATAAATATAGAGTATGTAATGCATGATATGTTAGATGAATGAAATAATATATATATGATATATATCCTATTTATATTAATGTATATATATGGTTGAATTCAAGCATGTAGGAATGCAATTAATGTAATATATGTAAGCAATGCATAAATGCATGAATGAAAGAATAATATACAATGCATGCATGAAAGTATATAATGAATGCTAGATATAAATGCAAGGTATATATGTAATGATAGATATGAATGCATAATGTATAAATATTGTAAATGCAATATCAGATTTCATATGTAGACATAGAACCAATGCATAGCTGATATTTAGATTGAATGTTAGTTCATTTTAGGTTGTTCGAACACTGAACTGTCCATGTAAGCATATATACCTTCCTTTTCCTATTGTCAAGCCAATTTTAGCTTTCAATATAGTAGAATGTCTATGAATGTAATGTTAACCTTCAACCCCTTAATTCGAAATTTTAGTTAATTTTAGTATTAGATAATGCATGAGCTATATGCATATGGGATGTTGGCTTAATGGCAGATTTCAGATAACATGGTTCATTTTATGTGGTTAGTTACACCAGTTTATGGGATAGCTCACTTTAGTTTATATAGAAATGTGAAACTAAACTGAGAATGAACTTCACCCTCTGCACAAGGACACCCCACTCTATATCAACCACCATGCCATGTAACCCTTCTCTAAATGATTGCTATAATATATATAGATTTATGTAAAGTATAGATGCATGTTAGTTATAACTTAAATAGTCTCTACTCTAATGTATATAGATGTATACTTGTAGCCATGCATGTTAAGTATAATACATGTGTAATATAGATGGGTTAGCTTTGTGCCATGTGTAGTGTAAACTCATAACTAGTGTTGATTTCTCTTTTCATGTACACCTCCATGTTCGCATACACACATATAGCTTTACATGTTAGTTCTTTTCTCTTATATATATATATATATATATATATATATATATATATATATATATATATATAATGTTGAATATGCATGAATGTGATGTATCTTGATATGTGACTTGTGTTGGCTTGTATAGCCTTGGATTTGTATAGTGTGTACTAGCTAGGGTAGACTGGTTAGGCCTAGTGAGACTTTATTGAGTCTATGTTGACCCAGTTGACCTAGCTTTGACTAGATAGTTGACTAGAGTTGACCAAGTGTTGACTTTAGCCTAGTTTGACCTAAACAGCATGTAGATGCATTGTAGCAGTCTATTTTCTTATTTTAGACATGTTGTAACTTGTGTTGCTCTGATTTGGAGACAGACACCTCTCTTCAGGCAGTACATTTACTTCAGACATTCAGATACGAGGCGAGTACATTCTCTGACCGTTTCATACTTGCCTGGATTTACATTTTTGCTCTAGATTACTGTACTTGATGCTGACACGATTGTTATCACGGATTGGTAATATAAGGATCTTCTTTTGGGATGTTATCCCCTTGTATTCACTAGATACATATTGTGATGTACGTTTCACTTCCATATTGTATTTACTGAATACCTATATCCTTGTACACTCATTGTGCATATTGTACTCTCATTATCACATGAGTTCCAGGGGTAGACCATTGTTCACTATTGTATAACATTATATAACTATTGTATAACATTGTACACCTATTGTATAATATTGTACATCTATTATATAACATTGTACACTATTGTGCAAGATAACATAACTAGAGTGGATCCTTGTGTATTGATTGGGGAGGGGGAGTAGAATTGGTTATGTAATCAAATCCTATTGTACAAGATTGTATAACTATTGTATATGTCTATTGTACACCCACGTACAATGGAGTTACCATTGCATTTTTCTAGACCGTTTACATAACCATATTGTACTCTAAATCACAGTAGGCTTACAGTTCTTACTTATCATATTTAGATATTTTCTGTTATCAAATCTCTACTATTTTTTATACACTTCTTTCTTTCAGCGTTTCATGTACCTTACTCTATTGTATGCTTTATATTTTCTAACATGATATGAATTGCGTAAGATGTTTTGTGCTCGCTCCCGTCCTGACTAGACCTGTTGAAAATTTTACAGAGGATGATGAGGAACCCTACACCCTTACTTGGAGTTTGCCTAGTTGACACTCGCGACCTGGACCCCTGGGGAGGTTCAAACAGCTGCTCAGGATGATACCTTGTATAATGTAGATAGCTTAGACTGTTCCTTCTTTTCATGCTTAGCTGTTGTCTTTATTTTCAGAGTTGTACATTTTGGAGATGATGAGACTTGTATTCCATTTCTGCTGTACCTCAGTTGAGAATTTCTTATCTATTTCCATCGTGCTACATTCTACCTTAGATTGTGATTAAGTTGTACCTCGGTGTTGGCCTCCTTCTGGAGAGTATATTTCATGTTATGTAGTTATAGTTCATGACCTAGAACAGCGTTCTACAGCCGACACTGCGGCGTAGGCTGGGCGTTGTTACGTTCTCGTACCCTCACGGTGGGTGCGGGTCGTGACACTTTCCATGTTATGAATCCAATATGGTATCCGGACCCCAACAAGGTTCAATATCTTCTCATCGAAGTAGTAAGCCACACCTACAACCAAACAAGGACAAGCTGTGGCAAACTAATATGCGACAAGTTATTGTTCCAAGCCACGGTCAGATACAAGTACCCAATCCAAAAGTACTCATACCTAACGGATAAATGTGCCTAACCGTTCTAAGTGAAATATAGTTAAGAACAATCCTTCCTATGCATGGGCCCTGTCCAAATAGGATCTGCATAGTCCTCCCTTGGGCACCAGAGGCCCCATCAGTAAGAGCATAACGTTCCGCAGAACGTCAGTGGCCGTCAGTAATCATAGGTAATCTAACCCGCGTCTCTGGCGGAGCTCACAGGTTACAAAAGGGAAAGTACATCGAAGTCCATACGCTAAGGAATTGTCCTCCCCGCCCAATGCCTACTGTGTTGTATCCACAACACAAAACAACTATTAACCGCTAAGTCAAGCTAAGCATGCAATCTCTATTAACGGTTATTCCTATCGCACGATTTATACGCACTGGTGGCCAGCCAGTCACGCATATCCGTATTCTACATGCGACACACCACTTCGTGTTACAACGTGTCAAGGCTAATGAATGCAACACACAAGGTGGTCCCTTAAATCTAGGTTTAATGTGTAAGAAAAATAATACATAGCAGCAAATATAACTGAATAGTAAGTTCTAATAGGTTATGCCATGTATCACAGTTTATTTTGCATAAAGAAAATAAATAATGCATGAAATATGAGCTAAAATAAATAAACAACAAATGGCAAGGTGTCTTGTCTGGTAGGACGTCTGGTGTGCTGCGATGATCAAGGTGGCACGAACTGCAATTTCGGTGCAACAACTATGCAAGGTGACCTCGGGTGGTAGCACGGACAGTTCCATTGGGTCCAGAAGGGTCAATTTAGCTATGGTCGATAAGGGAAAGGTATGGTATTGGCATGGAATAGGAATAATGGGCTAAATTACGAGATAGAGAAAATCGAAGGGAGTCAAATATTATATATAATTTTAGAAAATATTTGATAATATTTGAAATATAAATTATTAGCCAAAATATGCTCTCAAACAAATACTAAAAAAATCGAAAGTCATTTTAGGACGAACTCTAAGTTTTGTCAAAGTAGTATTTTAGTTTGAAACCTATATCCCTATAAATCAAAAATATTATTAGTTAAGGCTAAGACCCATATTTTATAAAAATAAAGCTACGCTTTTTATTGACTATCAAGAAATATTTAATAACATTTTAAAACTATATTATATTATATATATATGACTCTTCAAAAATAATAATAGTGTTAACAATCACACTAATAATATTAAGACCAAATTACTCATAATAATATCACAAAAATGATAATAATAATAATTATTATTATACACCATGTGAAATATATATATAACTAGTTTTCTAAAAACAACAATAAAGTAATAAGAATCACATTATAAAAATAATAATAATAATAATAATAATAATAATAATAATAATAATAATAATAATAATAATGATAATGATAATAATAATACTAATATTGATAATAATAAAAATAATAATTATAATAATAATGACGATAATAATAATAATAGATACACACAAAAACAAACCACAACCAAAGACAATTAAATAAATAATTAATAAAATAAATAAATAAAAAATCCAGTGCAACAGTCAATTGACTGCTGCTGCTCCCGAGTAAAAGAAGAAAGGAGAGAGAGAAGAAGAAAATTTTTAGAAATTTGAGAAGACAGGAGAGAGAAAGTTGGAGAGGGAAAGAGGAAGAGAGGGGAGCGGAGGGGTCGTAGGCGCCCAGTCGAGGCGGTTCGCGGAGTGGGCGGTCGACGAGTCCAGGCAAATTCGGTCACGGCGGCTCAACGTCGAGCGCAGAGGGCGGCGAGGGTTTCATGGTCTTCGGAAAGGAGCACGTCGGACCCGTGCGACGCTGATCTGGCCGCGAAAGAAATCGAGGCGGAGGAGGGCGCCTGAGATGGAGGTTAGGGTGGCGGCGCGCCGGTCGGAAGGGTGAGGCGGTGGCACGAGCAGGTGGTCGTCTGGACCGGTGACGGCGGCTCGCGGCGAAGGAAAGACGGCGCAAAGGAAGGAGCGGTTCGGTGGACGCGGTGGTGGAGCTCCGAATCCAGCGGTGAGCAACACGGAGAGGTAGTCAAAACGGCGAGTCGTAGCGCTCGAGGGTTGCAGATCCGATTCGGGGGTCACCGGAGCTAGGTTTCAGGTGAGGGAGGTTCTTCTTCCTTTTTGGCTTTCTCTTTTTGGGTTGTTGTCGGTGGTGGCGTGGTGATGATGATGGTGGTGGTTTTGGTTGTGATGATGGTGATGGGAGTCAGCGGCCACGGGGGTGATTAGGGCGAGGCTGGCCGAAGCCGGGGGGTCAGCGAAGTTGGGTTGTGGCTGCAATCGCGGGTTGGAGGCAGGGAGGAGGTGCTGGTGGCGGTATGGTGAAGGAGGCCGGAGTCTGGGTACGGTGGGTGGCTTTGGTTGGAGGTCGGGTGTGGCAGAGGTGGTCAGAAATCCGAGTTGGGGAAGAGGCTGTGGTGGCGACAGCGGGTTGCGACTGAAGGGAGGAGGAAGGAGGCTGCGGGAGTAGGCTGATGGGCTATCAACAGGAGGGCTAGGGTTAGGAGGTTGATGAATCGTGTCGGGAGACGGTCAGGGAGGAAGAACATGTTAGGTTTAGGTTTTCGATATTTGGTTCGTGTTGGGGGTTGTGTGCGACAGAGAAATTTATGTAAATGTAAAAAGATTGGAATAAGAATTGGACGGGAAATACGGACACGATGCGCTCACGTTTGGTTGTGGAATTTTGGAGTTGGAATTTATGGATGAGTACCTGCCTATTTATAGGATGTGGGAATTCCCAGTTGGATAATGATTAGAAAGATTTAAAACCCAATTAGATAATTCATCTATTAATTTAAATTAATTCAATAAATTTAAATCCAAATCAAAATCCAATTTAAATCTAACTTAAATTCATCTTTTATTTTAAAATCAAATAAGATAACTCAACTTTCAAACGTAGATATTAATTTAATTATTTAAATAGATCCATAAAATCAAATCAAAATTTAAATTGTCACAATAATTTAAAAATATGTTTTCCAAAAATACGATAATAATAATTTCGAAAATACATTATTATTTAAAAATAAAATTAATAAAATATTTATGAAATATATATATATATATATGTAAGCACGAATAATGTATACATGATTATGCTTTTCCTAGTATACAATAAAATATTATTTATGATTAATAACTGCTAAAAACAAAAGGCTTTTTATAGCAAGAATAATAATTATATATACTATTTTGAAAGTATATAATAAAATAGAAAAATATTTTTCTAAAATATGTACGCTCGCACATATTCGCACTCGACGAGCAAAAAAAGAAAATCTTGCGCGCGACGTACAATACGTTATTGAGACGTATAAATACAAGAAGAAAAAAAAGTCAGCACCAATTTATAAATAAAAAATTTAGTAAAAATTTAGGGGTTTTACATCCTACCCAACTTAAAAGAATTTCGTCCTCAAAATTAATAATTAGTAGGGGGTGAGAAGGCACAAAGGGGTAGCGATAAGAAAAAATCAATTCACAGCGTTCAACCAAAAGATGCATTAGAAAATTGTGATTTCAATAATGGCGAGGATAATCGTGGGTTAGCGCTAGAAGAAAAATGAGTAAGCGTTAAGGTTAAAACTGTAGTGTCCCGCTCCTAGCGGTTCACTATGTAAGGCTTGTGGCTTGGCTAACTCGGTCGGAACCGAGTATTGGGGAAACTTACCGTCGGCACCGAATCGATCACGGACAAGTGCATAAGAACCTTTCCAACTAATGGATTGGTTTCTCTTGAAATGCGTCCAAGAGTTTTCTCTGGATGTTTTGCTGCTGGTTTTGCTGCTTGGTTTTGATGGATGCTTTTCTGAATGATTTTCGATGATTTGATTCTTGCTCGTTTTCATCGATTTGCATAGCATTCATTCTTGAGAATTCTGAGAGAAGAGAACACAACGAGATGGATTATTAACCAAACTTTTGGTGCCAATGCAGACTGACGCGTGACGGAAGGCTAAGCGTACAAGTGTTCCTCTCTCTCTCGGCGATTCTCTAATTTGGTGAGTGTGGATCTCTGTGGTGGTATTGTCCCTCTCGCTATTCCTTCATGCCAACTAAATAATTGTCTTGCAACATCCGTTGATCGATATCAAGTTGCTAAATGCCACAAGTCAATACCACTAAGAAGCTAGAGATTGAATATTGAACATTGAAATGAATGCTAGTTCATAGAACATTGAAATGAATGCTATTCCCTTGAACATTGAAATGAATCGATTACACTGTTAACAACAATTGAGATTATGCTTGTCCACTGAACATTGAATTGAGATTGAATTGATACCTAGAATGATGATAAAATGCTGCAAAATAAACAAGTTGTCTATTTACTTTCAAAACTACCATGCACTGTTTGCTTATCGAGTCGATCACGCATTCGCATGGTCATGGACAACTTGTGTACAAGGTTTGGTGGTGTGTTTCCTCGAATCGATTTTGGGGGCGCCGGGACCGATTCGGCCTAGGAGGAAGCATTGGCGTGCTAATGGGAGCACGGGTATTGTGAGGCATCCTTAGGGGCTAGCTACCTACTTTGGAGTCATTGCATTACCTTGAAGTCCTATAAGGCAAAGAGATGTCCATATGGTTTAACAACGCCAGTGGCCATGTAGTCAGGATGCATGCTAATGATTATTTTATGCAGGGGCGGTAAGTATATTATTATAATCCTGTATCTTATGCAGGAAAGCTGGATTCGACCAATGGTAAGGTAAACATGGTTTATTCCATGTTGCATTTATTGTGAATTACTCTGAATGTTGCCTGTCCCTAATAAGTTCATATCTTTAAAATGCTTGTCATTAATCAAATGTTGGTTTAGCTGAGTGGGCCAACGGGGCTCACCAGCGCATTGTTATAATGTGCTGACCCCTCCTCCACAGGTACTGGAGAAGGCTCAGGCGCACGTCCGAACTAAAGCTTTCTGAACTGCTGTTTCCTTTCAAGTTGTTTTTCCCTAAAGACGCACAAAGTATTGCGGAGATTTCAAAGATAGCTGCTTATATTTCAAAGTACTAAAGGGGCATGATGTATGGAACGGGAAATTATTTCATGGCAGCCTATCAGTTGTACTTTTTTTCATGAATCAATGTAGCCGAAATGGCATTTCAAATATTATCGAGAAAAGTTGTATTCTGACTACAATTATGAATAAAATGAGTATTTCTTCTTCCTATATTGTGTTCCAATGTTTCCGCAACTGTGGCTTAATTTTTAATGTTTCAAATGATATGAATGTGCATGTTCTAGCCTTGTACAAGTGCAACTCCAGACTTGTACGGCATCACGCCTTAGCGAGGACGATCGATTCGGCGTGAATCGAAGCAAAGCGAGCGATTCCCCGAATCGGGGCGTGACAAAAACAAGATAACAAGCAATAAAGAATATTATGGTAAGTGAAGATAAATTAACGTTATAGCTTGAGAGTATGTCGAGGGCACGATTAGGATAACGATTAGATTCACCCTAATTTAAGTGATTAGGAGGTCATGATAGTAAATATAGGGCCGAGAAAATGACGAGTAGTTTAGGATGAAGATATAGCAACATCGATTGATGATGGTCACAATCGATAAGATGGCTAGAGGAAGTTTAAGCACAACGCCTTTGTCTTTCTAAAATAGGTAAAGGCGAAAGCAATAAGGAGTTCAAAGACGATGACATCGAATACGAATACGTGGTTCAAAGACGACCGATTAATTCAAAAGGAGTTGCCAAGGCAGTCGCGGATGGTACTCTAGAGGACAAGTTGAATTATGTTCCATCCACGTAGAATAATAGACAAAAGCGAACCAAAGTGCACTTGGTTGATCAGACCATCATGCACCTGTTCTGATTAGACAATATGTTAGTGAGCGCGCTCAATAGCATAAGTCATGAACAAACTCGATAAATGGATAAGTTTGCAAAACTAGATTATAGTAGCAACATTAGTCAAGGTGGTAAAAAACATAGGCACGAGAGACTAAGATTGGAAGAAGGTAGAAATTGGTTCGAACTTCTAAAGGATATAAGTCATGTCATGTGATGGTCTTCATACAGTCATCCTATCTTCCTGTCCAAGTCTTTGGGTGGCTAGATGGGTTAGGGTCCTCTAAATTCTAGAATCTAAGTAAACTTGTGAATATAGGTCACAAGTACAAAGGGATTGCTAGGTTATAAGACATTCTACCCAACTTAAAAGAATTAAACTAATGGTATTTTGGGACAACTTAAACATGTCTAACTAATAGGGTCACCTTTCTAACCTCTAGCAAGCACGAAGGGAGAATAAGAATAATGATAGAAGGAATCAAGCAAGATGCAATCGATGAGTCGAACGGTAGTTCGAATATAGAATCAAGGAAAGAGGTCAAGTATGTGGATGAGATCCTAGACTTCTAATCCTATACGCAGACTTGCTTGGTACGGTAAAGTACCCAAACAATTTATCTTGACCTGCATGGGCCACCACAAAAACATGTAATGTCCCAGTCCCAAAATACGTAGGACTAGGAACGTAGATTTGCCAGCCGTATAATAAATATACGTAAGCTGTAAAATGCAGTAGAACCATAACTAATCTCATCCACACAAAATAAATGACTAAAAGATATTATATAATGATAATGAATTATCTTGATACAATATGTTGGACGGAGATAAATCTACTACCAACAAGTAAAGGAAAAATACATGAGAAAAAAAATAATTTTGGCGAGCGAAGCGAAGACGATCCAAGCACAATTATCCTCGAAGAAATGGAGATGGTCACGGCTAGAGCTAGAATACATGCGAAAGACAAGAGCACACACCTGGCGAGATAACCAGGTCCTCAGAGTGACGTAACAAGACACATAATATCATGCCATATAAACTGAATAAATACTGCTCAAATAAATAAGTCAATTGAATTATAACATGGTCTAATACACACCTATTGAACTAGCTTACCATCCCCCAACCAAACAAGGACAGGAGATGGTAAACTAATTCATGAATCTTTCCATGCTATGAATCTAATATGGTATCCGGACCCCAACAAGGTTCAATACCTTCTCATCAAAGTAGTAAGCCACACCTACAACCAAACAAAGACAAGCTGTGGCAAACTAATCTGTAACAAGTTATTGTTCCAAGCCACGGTCAGATACAAGTACTCAAACCAAAAGTACTCATACCTATCGGATAAAGGTGCTTAACCGTTCTAAGTGAAATATAGTTAAGAACAATCCTTCCTACGCATGGGCCCTGGCTAAATAGGATCGGCGTAGTCCCTCCTTGGGCACCAGAGGCCCCATCAGTAAGAGCATAACATTCCGCAAAACGTCAGTGGCCATCAGTAATCATGGGTAATATGACCCGCGTCTTCGGCGGAGCTCACGGGTTACAAAAAGGAAAGTGCATCGAAGCCCATACGCTAAGGAATTGTCTTCCCCGCCCAATGCCTACTGTGTTGTATCCACAACACAAAGCAACTATTAACCGCTAAGTCAAACTAAGCATGCAATCTCTATTAGCGGTTATTCCTATTGCACGGCTTATACGCACAGGTGGCCAGACAGTCACGCATGTCCGTGTTCTACATACGACACACCACTTCGTGTTACAACGTGTCAAGGCCAATGAATGCAATACACAAGGTGGTCCCTTAAATCTAGGTTTAATATGTAAGAAAAATAATACATAGCAGGAAATATAACTGAACAGTAAGTTCTAACAGGTTATGCCATGTATCACAGTTTATTTTGCATAAAGAAAATAAATAATGCATGAAATATGAGCTAAAATAAATAAACAGCAAATGACAAGGTGTCTTGCCTGGTAGGACGCCTGGTGTGCTGCGATGATCAAGGTGGCACGAACTGTAATTTCTGTACAACAACTATGCAAGGTGACCTCGGGTGGTGGCACGGACAGTTCCATTAGGTCCAGAAGGGTCAATTTAGCTAGGGTCGATAAGGGAGAGGTATGGTATTGGCATGGAATAGGAATAATGGACTAAATCACGAGATGGAGAAAATTGAAGGAAGTCAAATATTATATATAATTTTAGATAATATTTGAAATATAAATTATTAGCCAAAATATGCTCTCAAACAAATACTAAAAAAAATCGAAAGTCATTTTAGGACGAACTCTAAGTTTTGTCAAAGTAGTATTTTAATTTGAAACCTATATCCCTATAAATCAAAATATTATTAGTTAAGGCTAACGCCCATATTTTGTAAAATAAAACTATGCTTTTATTGACTATCAAGAAATATTTAATAACATTTTAAAACTATATATATATATATATATATATATATATATATATATATATATATATATATATATATATATATATATATATATTTATATATATATATATATATATATATATATATATATAAATATATATATATATATATATAACTAGTTTTCTAAAAAAACAACAATAAAGTAATAAGAATCACATTATAAAAATAAAATAACAATAATAATAATAATAATATGAATAATAATATTGATAATAATAAAAATAATTATTATAATAATAAAGATGATAATAATAATAGATACACACAAAAACAAACCGCAACCAAAGACAATTAAATAAATAATTAATAAAATAAATGAATAAACCGAGTGCAACAGTCAATTGACTGCTGCTGCTCCCGAGTAAAAGAAGAAAGGAGAGAGAGAAGAAGAAAATTTTTAGAAATTTGAGAAGAGAGGAGAGAGAAAGTTGGAGAGGGAAAGAGGAAGAGAGGGGAGCGGAGGGGTAGTAGGCTCCCAGTCGAGGCGGTTCGCGGAGTGGGCGGTCGACGAGTCCAGGCAAATTCGGTCACGGCGGCTCAACGTCGAGCGCAGAGGACGGCGAGGGTTTCATGGTCTTCGGGGAGGAGCACGGCGGAGCCGTGCGGTGCTGATCTGGCCGCGAAAGAAATCGAAGCGGAGGAGGGCGCCTGAGATGGAGGTTAGGGTGGCGGCGCAGCGGTCGGAAGGGTGAGGCGGTGGCAATAGCGGGTGGTCGTCTGGACGGGTGGCGGCAGTTCGCGGCGAAGGGGAGGCGGCACAAAGGAAGGGGCGATTCGGTGGACGCGGTGGTGGAGCTCCGGATCCAGCGGTGAGCAACACGGAGAGGTGGTCAAAACGATGAGTCGTAGCGCTCTAGGGTTGCAGATCCGATTCGTCAGTCGCCGGAGCTAGGTTTCAGGTGAGGGAGGTTCTTCTTCTTTTTTGGCTTTCTCTTTTTAGGTTGTTGTTGATGGTGGCGTGGTGATGATGATGGTGGTGGTTTTGGTTGTGATGACGGTGATGGGAGTCAGCGGCCACAGGGGTGATTAGGGCGAGGCTGGCCGAAGCCGGGGGCAGCGAAGTTGGGTTGTGGCTGCAGTCGCGGGTTGGAGGCATGGAGGAGGTGCCGGTAGCGGTGTGGTGAAGGAGGCCGGAGTCTAGGTACGGTGGGTGGCTTTGGTCGGAGGTCGGGTGTGGCAGAGGTGGTCGGAAATCCGAGTTGGGGAAGAGGGTGTGGTGGCGACAGCGGGTTGCGGCTGAAGGGAGGAGGAAGGAGGCTGCGGGAGTAGACTGATGGGCTGTCAACAGGAGGGCTAGGGTTAGGAGGTTGATGAATCGTGTTGGGAGACAGTTAGGGAGGAAGAACGGGTTAGGTTTAGGTTTTCGATATTTGGTTCGTGTCGAGGGTTGTGTCCGACAGAGAAATTTATGTAAATGTAAAAAAATTGGAATAAGAATTGGACGGGAAACACGGACACGATGCACTCACGTTTGGTTATAGAATTTTGGAGTTGGAATTTATGGATGAGTACCTGCCTATTTATAGGATGTGGGAATTCCCAGTTGGATAATGATTAGGAAGATTTAAAACCCAATTAGATAATTCATCTATTAATTTAAATTAATTCAATAAATTTAAATCCAAATCAAAATCCAATTTAAATCTAACTTAAATTCATCTTTTATTTTAAAATCAAATAAGATAACTCAACTTTCAAACGTAGATATTAATTTAATTATTTAAATAGATCCATAAAATCAAATCAAAATTTAAATTGCAACAATAATTTAAAAATATGTTTTCCAAAAATACTATAATAATAATTTTGAAAATACATTATTATTTAAAAATAAATTTAATAAAATATTTATGACATATATATGTAAGCACAAATAATTTATACATGATTATGCTTTTCCTAGTATACAATAAAATATTATTTATGATTAATAACTGCTAAAAACAAAAGGCTTTTTATAGCAAGAATAATAATTATATATACTATTTTGAAAGTATATAATAAAATAGAAAAATATTTTTCTAAAATATGTACGCTCGCACATATTCGCACTCGACGAGCAAAAAAAACCAAATTTTGCGCGCGACGTACAATACGTTATTGAGACGTATAAATACAAGAAGAAGAAAAAAAGTCAGCACCAATTTATAAATAAAAATATTTAGTAGAAATTTAGGGGTTTTACAGTATTGTGGACCACATCTACCGACCCGACATCCCAGAGGTGAAGATGAGGATGTCGTCAGCATAGGCCAGGTGAGTGATGATTGGGCAACCACTGGCAGTGTGAAAGTGCTGGAAGTTTGGGGTGCTGGTCATCTTGTTGAGGTTTCTTCTCAAGGCATCCGCTGTGATGATGAATATGGTAGATGATAAAGGATCTCCTTGTCTGACGTCGCGACTCGATTTGAAGAATCCATCGGCTTGACCGTTGATCACCGTAGAAAACCAAGAGTTGCTGATCGATCTCCATACGATATTAGTCCAGGATTCTGAGAAACCAAACCCCTGAGCACCCAAATCATGAATTGCGAGTCCAGCCTGTCGTAGGCTTTTTGCATATCCAGCTTGATCGCGATGTTGCCACCTCTAGCTGGGAGTTTCTTGCAGGTGATTAACTCTTGCGCTAGCATGATGTTATCATGGATGTTTTTGTCTCTGACGAAGCCGCTTTGTTCCTCAGAGATGATCTTGGGGAGCAAGTCTGACATGCGTGAGGCGATGATTTTTGATATGATCTTGTTGGTGAAGGTGCACAGGCTAATGGGCCGGAAGTCACGGAAGGTTTCAGGGATATCCTTCTTCGGAATGAGGATCAGGTTGGCGGAGGATATGGCTCTTGGGTAGGTAGCTCCCTGGAAGAAGGTCGTAGCCGATTCATGGATGTCCTTCTTAATTATATCCCAACGCTCTCTGAAGAAAACTTTCGAGAATCCATCTGGACTCGACGCACTGTGAGCGTGCAGGGCCCAAACCGCATCTTTTACTTCTTGCTCGGACGGAGGTAGATCCAGCTTGCTGTTATCAGTGTCACTGATGAGGTGTGAGATTTCAGCCAGAAAGTTATTATCTCTGTGAACCCGCTCTTTGGAGAATAGCTTAGAGTAAAATTTGGTGGCTGTCTCTTGTATGCTCCGTTGGTTGCTGATGATGTTGCCAGACTCATCTTTTATCTGATGAAGGGTGAGTTTCTGTTTGTGGCTGTTGATGCATGCATGGAAGTAGGCTGAGTTTTTGTCCCCCTCACTGTCCCACTTGAGCCTTGCTTTCTGCTTCCTGAAGTTAGTTTCGACTTTTAGGCAAAATTTGAGAATAACCTTGGTAAGATTAAGGGCGGTCCTTACTTGTGGCGACTTGTCAGTGATGTATAAGGCCTCGGCGCGTGTCATATCATCTTTCGCGATACGGACCGCCTGAAAAATGTCTCCGTACGCCCGTTTACTCTAAGCCGCTAGAGCTTTCCTGGTTGCCTTAAACTTGTTGGCCACCCGGACTAGCGGGTCGGCGGAGTCCGCGGTGTTCCATGCTTCCTCAACCACGCATTTAAATTGTGGATGTTCACTCCAGAATTCGAGGAACCAGAAGTTCTTTTTGATTTGATCGGAAGTGCTCCTAATCTCAACCAGCAGGGGTGCGTGGTCGAATTCGGTGGCATTCAGATGAGACAGTTTGGAGGTGCTACCCATGCCTTGCCAAAGGTTGATCATGAGAGCTCTATATATCTAGGCGGGAGTACTGCCAGCGGTCACCTTCCTGTATGTTGCACCAGGTAAATTCGTTGCCAGTGAATTGGAGCGGGGCAAGGTTGGCGTTGAAAATGAAGTTGTTGAAATCTTGCATGGCCGTGTGGGGAGGCGGACGACCACTAGATTTCTCCTCTCTGTACGTGATGGTGTTAAAGTCTCCAATGCACAACCAAAGGTAGTTGATGTGGTTGAGGTAGAAATCGAGGAGATCGTTCCAGAGATGTTTGCGTTCTGCAATGTCACAGCTGTCGTGAACCGCAGATAGAGTGGTGCGATTGGTCAGAGAGGGGTGCTCAATCCAGCATGAGAGGGCTTGCCTCGAATCTTGGATGACGTCGATCCTGACGTCCTTCGAGCAGAGGATCCAAATATCATGGTTGCCAGCCACAGCAGAAGTCTATCCGAGCTGCATTTGAATTGACTTTATTTTCTTCGGGGGATCTTGGGTTTGATGACAATCAAGATGTCAATTTTATGAAGTTTTTTGAGACTGGATAGCCGTCTCTTGGTTGGTTTGTTGGCTAGGCCACAGACATTCCAGGATAGGATGTTAAGCATTAAAGGAGTTGGTGGATGAATTTTTTTGTCCGCTTGATTGCGGATCTGGTTCGTATGCTCGACGTTTCCAGGGATTCTGTTTTATCTTTAATCTTGTTACTAATGGAGGCCCTCGTCATCGGTTGGGTGGCTAAGGTTGACTTGCGTCTGTGCTTGGGGGGATGTCCGTGGTCGGGTCAAGCCTTTCTCCCGTTGAGTCCAGATTGGCCTCTTCGGAGGGTATGATGAGGGTGTCTTCTATATATGTGGCACATCCAACTGGTTCTCCGACTGATATGAGGGGGAATCCTGCATCCAAGACCTGTTGACCTCTGATGACCTGATCTGGCCCTAGGATCGCTAGGGGTTCTGCTACGGTAATCTACCAGTTAGGATTGAGGCCAGAGGAGATATCGGTTGGGGCTGCTACTTAAACAGGTGTCGTAGCGTCAATCAAGGGGATGTCCGTGGGTTGAACCCGCTCTGAGTTCGATCGCAAGGGTTCTGAAGCGTCTTCAGAGACCGCAAGGGTGAGATCGTTGTCGTCCGGTTCCAGAACTATGAACTGGTTGGAGAGAGTGAGGGGATGGTAGGTGTGGACTGTATGATGTTTGGCTATTTTAGCAGGCGAGTCTTCACCATCACTGAATCTGACGTAGGAGTTCTGACGCAGTAGCAGGTGCTTCAGTTGTTCTTCCCTGATCGGTTGTGGATTCTTGGAGGCTTTTGCCACTGATTCTTTTCGATCCTTATTCCTCTTTAAGTCAGGGTGAAGGCGGAAACAGTGTTCTGCTAGATGACCCTACAGATGGCAGTGTTTGCAAAAAATAATGTGATTGTCGTACACTATGTGCTGGGTGTGCGTCTGATCGCCGAGCTCGATGAGAATGTGGTTGGGAGGTTCGATTGATAGATCAAGTTCCACACAGATTTTGGCGTAGTGGGCTTTGGTGAGGTTGCTAGTCTCCGCTGCTGTAGCCACATACGTCCCGAATGAGTTGGCGATCCGTTTAAGGGCCGCGGGAACAAAGCATATGAGGGGAAGGTTGGGGAGGGTCACCCAGGCTGCAACCGTTGCAGAATCAACCTTGGTGTTAAAGTTCGGAGACCAACGGATAATCTTCATAATGTGGGAGTCGACCCTATCAGTCCCTTTAGACCACACGGTCCTGTGGTCGATCTCGGAGGATAGGTGCAGCAGTAAGTGCCTGGGGTCCATGGGGGCGACCCGGTAGCTAGCGGTCAGCCGCCAGCTAGCAATAACTTCCTTCATCCTGTCGAGCTTCGGGCAACCATTAGAGAATTTGAGGACGAAGGTGAGGTGGAATGAGGAAGAGAGGGAGGAGAGCTCCTGGGCTGAGAATGGTACTGTCGGGATCTGAGATTCCGCATTATTGAATATATATATATATATATATATATATTGAGGGTGTCCACTTCTTAATGGTGCTTGGAGGCATGGGGGGCTCGAACCCGCGCCACTGCACCGGGGTGCTCCACCGTTCCATATATATATATATATATATATATATATATATATATATATATATATAAAAAGAAAATATATATATATATA